>JAKSZT010053770.1:54554880-54698574 GCA_026826555.1 Tolypeutes matacus | reverse complement strand
TTTATTTTATTTTATTTTATTTTATTTTATTTTATTTTATTTTATTTATTTTATTTTATTTATATATATATATATATAAATATATTTTAAGAGGTGCTTAGATTACCGAAAATACTACACAGAACCCCCTGGGATTCCCATGTTGCCCACCCCCAACACCTCCCGCCACGTCCCACACAAACATTTCCCACAAGTGTGGCCCACCACCCTCAATGGACTTACACATCCTGGGGCCTTGCCACCAACCCTAGACCACAGTTCACATCGTAGACCACACTCTTTCCCACACAGTTCTGAGTGGTGTGTGCTGATTTAAAATGGCCTACATCCGTTGCCACAACGGTACTCAGGACAACCTCCAAATCCCAAAGAAGCCCCTGTATTTCAACTACTCGTCCCCTCCCTGCCCCAAAAATGTCAAGTGGCCACTGGCTCCACCTCATTGTTATAATTTCTTCCATTGCTAGAATCCCCATATGTGTACAACAGAATACCATCAAGTCCACTCTAGCCCATAGTTCTTCCCCCAATCCTGAGGGGACTGGGATGGTGATGTCCACTCCACCTCCAAGTGAGAGAGGGCTTATATCCCATGGATATGGTGGGTTACCCAGAAGAATTTAAAGCAGAGACCTGATCTGATATTGGCACACTGATGGTCATACTGATATTATTCACAGTTGTCAAAAGATGGAAGCAGCACTAGTTGCTTTTTTTGAGCTTTTATATTTGAGTTTGTTCTTCATTTAACTCTTAAAAACTACTATAGTTGAATATTAAAACGTGGATAAACAAAATGTGATATACACTTACAATAGAATATTATTCAGCCATTTAAAGGAATGAAGTCCTGATGCATGCGACAACGTGGATCGACCTTGAGGACATTATGCTGAGGGAAATTGGCCAGACACAAAATGGCAAATATTGTATTATCTCACTGATATGAATTTATTATAATAGGCAAATTCATAGAGTTAAAATCTAGAAAATAGGTTAATGGGATGGATTGCAGCTAGAAAATGGAGAGTTGGTGCTTAATCTGTACAGTGTTTCTATTTAGGTAGATTGCAAAGTTTTGGGAATGGATGGTGGTGATGGTAGCATATTATTGTGAATGTAATTAACAGCACTGAATTATATATGTGAATTTGGTTAAAAGGAGAAATTTTAGATCTTGTATGTTATTAGAACAAAACATTGGACTCTATAACACAATGAACCCTATTACAGATGATGGACTATATAGTTAATAGTACAAATATAAGAATGTTTTTTCATGAATTATCAAAGATGTACATTGATACAAGGTGTTAATAATAAGGTGGTATATGGGAGAAATACACCTACTCTAAACTATGGACTATAGTTAATGATACAATTTTTTAAAACATATTTTTAAAGATACTTAGATTACATAAACATTACATTAAAAATATAGGGGAATCCAATATGCCCTCCTCCCCACACCTCTCACACTTTCCCACAATAACAACATCCCTCATTAGTGTGGTACATTCATTGCAATTGATGAACACATTTTGGAGCATTGACACTAAGCACGGATTACAGTTTACATTGTAGTTTACACTCTCTCCTGCACAATTTTATAAGTTATGACAAGATATATAATGGCCTGTATCTGTCATTGCAATGTCATTCAAGACAATTCCCAAGTCCCCAAAATACTCCTGTATTACACCTGTTTTTCCCTCTCACTGCCCTCAGAACCTCCAGTGGCCACTGACTCCACATCAATGATATAATTTTTTCCATTGTGATAGAATCACAATGAGTCTATCGTAGAATACCAGTAACTACTTTAGTCCATAATTCATTCCCCAATCCTGAGGATTTGGGGATGGTGATGTCCACTCCAACTCTAATTGAGAGGGGGCTTCGATTCCATTGGGTTGATGAATGGTGCTCTTTTGCTTGCAGTTGTAGATTCTCTCTGTTCTTTGGTATGGTGGTTGTCCATCATCACCTTGTTAGTTGTCCTGGGTGAGACCAATGAACTGGAGAGTAGGTGTTGCAACTCCATTGAAATTCAGGGCCCAGCTGTCACATGGACAGCCCAAAGATTTAAGTCTCTTGGATGTACACCTACTAACTCTAGTACTAATTATAGGTTCAAATAGAAGGACAGAAGAACCATGTGTAGGGAAAACACAACTGAGTCCATCTCTGGCACACTGGAGAGCATAAATTTTAAAGTAGAGCCCACTGGCAAGGCACCTAACTCCTGAGTTATCTGCCCTGACTATAGTGTCTGGATATCTCCAGAACCCTCAGGAGCCCTGCTATTTAGGGTGGTATCTACTTTGGCATTCAATGAAATCCTGTTGAGACGGGCATAAGCATAACCTCTGGGATGACATCCTGACTCACTCTGAAGTCTCTTAGCCATATAAACTCATTTGTCTTTACATTTTCCCCCTTTCGGTCAAGGTTTTTTTCCAGTTGCATTGCTAGTTGGTGCTTGGGTGTAATCCCTTGGTGCCAGGGAGGCTTATCCCTAGGAGTCATGTCCCACATTGAGGGGAAAGTAATGTGTTTATATGCTGAGTTCTACTTAGAAAGAGGCCACATTTGAGCAACAAGGAGGCTCTCAAGAGGTAACTCTTAGGCATCCTATAATTCTAGGCTAAGTTTCAATTTCAAGAGTAAAGGGTCATAAGCACAGTCATCAATATCAAAGGCCCATCAATGGGCCATCCTCCTGCACTAGTCATTGCCCTATACTCAGGGGATTTTTGCTGTTCCATTAGAGAATGTGGCAGAGCTCCCTAGGATGGGAATTCGATATTCTTTCAGTTATTATGTGAATCTCCACCCACTGTGACAATGCTCTGTGAACACTGAACTTATTATATGCCTTATATGTATACCCAGGTGAGCTTCCTCCCATATATCTCCCTTCACTGACACCCCACACCAATGATCCTCCCCTGCCACAGTTGTAACCCTTCTGTGATCCAAAACCCCTTCAAATATGAAGCCAATAAAATAGCCAAATACAATTAATAAGAAAAGGAAATAATAATGATAGTTTTAAAAATAAGAAATAAAATACAAAAATATTGTAAAAGATACAAAAAATTTTTGGATAATAAAAAATTATGAAAAATTATTTTTAAAGTTTGACATTTTGCCTTTCGTCACTGTAGGATCTGTTGTCCTGTATGTACAGTGAAATTTTCTTCTGTTTATTCCCCCAGTGTCTTACTTTTTTCAATTTGTCTTCAAATAAAATTTAGGTTACAGAAAAGTCACATACCAAACACAGGGGACTCCCATATACCCAACATCCTCCCCTTTTCCCCCCTTGCCCTATTAATAACATTGTATTGTGGATGGTACGTTTGTTACAACTGATGTATAAATATTGAATCATTAATCATATAATTTAATATTCTTTCATTTGTAACAAAAGTACCACACTTACATAAAGTATCAACAATAGGGGGGTATATCGGAACACTAATTTTTACATGATTTTTGTGTAAACCTACAACTGCTCTCATTTAAAATATTTCAAAAATGGGTAGAGGGATCATAAATCTATTGGTAAAATACCTTCAAAAACTTACACAAATTTAAGGATACAGCTTATAGAATTTCATTCCTTAATCACAGAATTCCAGTGCCCAATGTGAAAAAAAAAAAAAACACTATGCAAATAGTAGGTTTTATTCTTTCTCCAGAGAACTTTCACATATGCTATCTCATCATGGAACATAGAATGACAGATTCCTGCCATGGTTATTACCTCTTTCTAATCACTAGGTACTATTTAATAAACCACCTTTCTCCTGCCTTAATTTCTGAATATTCTTAAAGAGTTCATATGTCTTTAACAGCAACAATAATCTTGTGTTACCTTTAGAATTAGGCTCAATGTTAAAAATGATAATGGTTAAACTGACATGCATCATGGAGATCCACATTTCCTGCTCATTTTGTATTAACAAGGAAGGTTATCATATTCAGGCTTACACATACAAGATCTGATTCAATTCCTTATTGTTTTCTAGAAACCATGTATATTGACTATTTGTGTCTTGAACAACATGGATAAGAATATGATGATTCTTTTTTTTCTCCATTGACAGTATCAACATAGGTGGAGTGTATCTTATTTTCTAGAGTGAGATATTTAGCATGCTGTAGGTGTAAATGAAAAACATAAACTAAGGGACAAAAGTGAATCTTTCAATTGTTAATGTGATGGTGGCTGTGTTATTATGAGCCTAAAGATATCTAGTGCACACAAGAACACATAGGTGTCATGCTGAGAAACCAATGATCTGGCTCTCATCTTGACTGGAGGGAAAGAATGTCTCAGTAAAGCTATAAATTTCATGTGTCTGCTCCCAAATTTAAAACCCTTAAGGAAAATGATTTTCATGGTTCAACAGTTCTAAAGGGTTGTTTTTACTTGGTTTTGCAACAAGGAAATTAATAGCTCTTCTAAAACAAATCAGATTTATGCCATAGTTGCATATGTTTTCACGCTTTGACATTTGCATTTAACTTCCTCTCTGGATAACAAAGCCATAGACTTCACTTTGTATTCACCACTGGAAGACATTTATTACCTGCTATGCTTGCTCAAGATAGTCTGAGATGTGGATGAAATTTGCTCATTCATGGCTATTTAAAAATTGTTTTCTTGAAGTAATACAAAATAGAGTAGGTTTCTATTCGACCTTCACTATTCAGAGTGAATCTTAGTATAATTTCAAGAGAAGTAATTTCCTTCAGTCCCATGAGGTGTTAACACCAAACGAGTAGTACAGCCCTCTGAGACCCAAGGCACTGGGAAATGTCAGAGCAATTAATTGAGCTGATTTTTTCTCAATGATGTCTGAATAAATCTTATGCATCCATGTGAGAGATACATTTGCAGAAAATAATCCTCTTTTGCTTTCTATATGTTCAATTAAAAGACCAACAATTTGTTGCATCTCAGAAAAACGAACAAATTATAATTTATGTAGGAGAGTATAGATATACCAAATGCCTCCAACTGTTTAAACTAAGAGGAAAGTCATTAATGATTGCTTTACAGGAAAAAAAAAATGCATTCACAAAATAAGCAATAAAATATCATTATCACTTTCCAAAAAATATTAGAAAAGTAACACTACCTTAGACTCACTTCATTTCATCTGAATGATCAGAATTACAAATGAAAAGCCCAGCAAGAGCAATACCATTTGGTATGTATGGAAATGAAACCCGAAGTAGTTCATAGACAGTTTTTGTAGTAACTGAGTCACACATTTCTCTTTCTCTCTTATTCAAGATTTCTAATCCCAAGGAAAATAGATAGAATTTGTCACAAAGATATAGCTCTGATTTAAAATTTTAAATGTATTTTTAACTTCAAATAGCATTTAAAATTAAAGAACATCATCAAAACAGGACATGGAATCATTAATAAGCTCTAACTATATTAAATGTTTTCAAATAAGGCACTGCACTGAATATTGTTTGAAGTGTGATATTTACATTTATTTTTAAGCTTCTATTACCATCTTTTGTAGAGAGTTATTACTTCTAACTTTTATAACATTTTTGTTACAAATACTATTACACAATACATCCAATTTCCCTAAAATAAATTTAGGTATTAAACCCTGATTCTGTGAACCAGACCACATAGCTTAAAGTAACAAACTGCTTCTGAAAAGAAGCATAATCGGTATGGAAGTTTGACTTGTATTTAAAAAGGAAAAAATTGCCTCCAATTTTTGGTTAATATGAATACATACTCATGGGCAAATCTTTATGTAGTCACATGTTTTCATTTCTCTTGGATAACTACCTAGTAGCAGAATTACTGGATCAGATGTTCTGAGTATGTTTAACTTCACAAGCAACTTCCAAACTTTTCCAAAGTGGTGTACCATGTTACACTCTCACCAGTAAGGAGCATTCCAGTTGTTTCATATCTTTGCCAACATTTCATTATTAGATTTTTAAATTATAGACTAGCACTATCTGGTAGAAATATAATGGGAGACACATAATTAATTTTAGATTTTCTAGTAGCCACATTATGAAAGTGAAAAGAGGAGAGTAACATCATCAAGATGTTGGAAAAGTTTCCCTCAGAAACAATTAATAAAAGGGCAAATCCCAACTGCTTGGAACTCCAGAGGATGACAGAGACAGGAGAAAGACTACATAAATGCTAAATTGAAGGAAAAAATAACCCCAGAAAATAAGGTAGGAGATCTGCAACTCTGACCTGCCAGTCTGAGCCCATACCCCTCACGTTGTCCCACACAGCTTAAAAGTCAAACAATGGAGCTCTAGGAAGATGGTGTTAGAGTAGGCAGGCGGAGCTCAACTCTCTCACAAAAGCATTGGAGAAAGGACCAAAAGCTATCTGAGGGACCTGCACTGGTGGTCAGCAGCCCAGGATAGTGCTGCACAACACCCAGGAGGGCAAGGGATAGAGAGATGAAGAACCCAAAAGAGCAAACATACATTACTAAACCCCCACAGTGGCTGGGAAGGGCTCTGCTCCCCAACCCTCAAGACATTAAGTCTAAATAAAACCCCTGGGTTACTGCAGCTGACTGAGAGGGGGAGAGACATCTTCCTTCCTGTCAGCTGTTACCAAGAAAGAGGAAGGGTGAGTCAGCAAGCTTCTCTTCAATGAATTCAGCCAGCATAGCCCACTTTGAATCTCAGCTCTGGCCAGACCAGAAACAAAAGAAAGCAGAGGTTGAAAGAAACACCTTCATGGAAAGGTGTGTTGACAAGCGCCATCTGCTGGCCAGCCATGATATTGCAAGGAGAAAAACTGCTAGATCTCTCTTTAGCCCCACCCTAGAAGAAAATCTGCACCCTATTATTGAGTACCTGGCTAGATTTTGATAACTTAAGCTGGGCAATTTTAAAGACAGAATAAGATGAACCAAAAATCAAAGAAAAGTTGTGGGGAAAAAAAAACTAGGTAAGAGAAAGAAATTGACCAACAGAGTAAATTTGCCAACATATTCAGATATCAGAAAAAAAGTACAAGCCATGCTGGAAAAAAGGAAGAGATGGCCCAGCCAAGAGAAAAAACCAAAATCCTAACAAGATACAGATTTAAGACAACTAATCAATGATAATAACACAAATATCCTATATCAGGGGTTAACAAGTGGTCTGTGAGCTTGAATTGAGATACTATATATATATATATTTTTTTTTTTTTTTCTTGTGGGGAGATGTTGGTGCAGGTGTGACATATTTATTAAAAAATACACAGTATAGGGTGGACTTAGTAAGGGGTCAATGGTTTTCACCTGTCTGGCAAAGGAGTCTGTGGAACAAAAAAGTTAAGAACCTCTGTCCTAAATCAATTCAAAGAACTGAAAGACAATATGACTAAAGAGATAAAGGATATTATGAAGATTCTGAGTGAGTATAAAGAACAATTTAAAAATCTTCTATGAAAAGTAACAGAGATTATGGGAATGAAAGACATGATGGATGAGATTAAAAATACATCAGAGGCACATAACAGCAGATTCTAATTGCTCAAAGAACAGAATTAGTGGTTTCGAAGACAAAAAAACTGAACTGGAAAAGACAGGAGAACAGAAAGAAAAAAAAGGAATGGTCTCAAGAAATTGCATAACAACATGAAATGCAGAAACATACGTGTTATCGGTGTCCCAGAAGGAGAAGAGAATGGAAAAGGGGTAGAAAGAATATTTGAGGAAATACTGACCAAAAACTTCCCAACCCTTATGAAAGACATAAATATCAATATCCAATAAGCAATGCATCCCAACAGAATAAATCCAAATAGACCTACTCTGAGACACCTAATATTCAGAATGACAAATATCAGAAATGAAAGGAGGAATCTGAAAACAGCAAGAGAAAAGCAAATCATCACATACAAGGCAAATTCAATAAGATTAAGTGCCATCCTCTTATCAGAAACCATGGAAGAAGAAGAAAGTGGTATGATATATTTAAACACTGCCATCTAGGAATTCTGTATCTGGCAAACTGTCCTTCTAAAATGAGGGTGAGTTTAAAGTCTTCACAGACAAACAAAAACTGAGAGAGTATGTTACCAAAAGACCTGAATTACAAGAAATACTAAAGGAAGTATTGTGGCATGAAAGGAAAAAACAAGAGTGAGACACTAGGAGAAGAGTGTAGAAAGGAAGATTGTTAAGAAAGGTAAGTTAAAGGGTAAAAAGACAGACAATAGTAAGATATGACACAGAAAGCCAAAGGACAAAATGGACAAACTAAGTAATGCTTTTACAGTAATAACATTGAATGTTAATGGCTTGAACTCCCCAATCAAAAGACATAGATTGATAGAATGGATAAAAAACATGAGCCATTTATACGCTGTCTACAAGAGACTCACTTCAGATGGAAGGACACAACCAGGTTGAAAGTGAAAGGTTGAAAAAAGATATTCCACACAAATAGTAACCAAAAAATGCCTTGAGCAGCGATACTAATAGAGGATAAAATAGATTTTAAATGCAAAACTGTTCTAAGGGATGAAGAAGGCTATTAAATATTAATAAAAGGGGCAATTCACTATGAAGAAATTACCATAATAAATATGTATGCACCTAATGTGGATGCCCAAACTGAAAGGAAAAATAGATGTCTCTACAAAAATAGTTGGAGACTTCAATATACTACTCTCAGTATTGGACAGAACACCTGGACAGAGAATAAATAAAGAAACAGAGAGATTGAATAGTATGATGAATGAACTAGACTTAACAGACATTTGTAGAGCATTACATGACAAACAGCAGGATAAACATTCTTTACAAGCACTCAAGGATCCTTCTCTAGGATAGACCATATGTTGGGTCATAAGACAAGTCTCAATAAATTTTAAAGATTGAAATTATACAAAACACTTTCTCTGATCATAATGGAATAAGGCTAGAAATCAGTAATGGACAGAAAAAAGGAAAATTCATAAGTTCATGGAGATTAAACAACACAAATAATCAGTGGGTCATAGAGGAAATTGCAAGAGAATTCCGTAAATACCTTGAGATGAATGAAAATGGGAACACAACATATCAAAACCCATGGGACACAGCAAAGTCAGTGCTGAGAGGGTATCTATCACCTTCAAAGCTTACATTAAAAAAGAAGAAAGACCTAAAACTGAATATCTAACTGCACACCTGGCTGAGTCAGAAAAAAAGAAGAGCAAACTAATCCCAAACCAAGCTGAAGGAAAGAAAGAGTAAAGATCAGAGCAGAAATAAATGAAATTGAGAATAAAAAAAACAATAGAGAGAATCAACAAAACCAAAAGTTGTTTCTTTGAGAAGATCAACAAAATTGATAAGCCCTTAGCTAGACCGACAAAGGAAAAAAGAGAGAAGATGCAAAAAAATAAAATCAGAAATGAGAGGCGGGACATTACCACTGACCCTGGTAATGTCAGTACAGAAATGAGAGATCATAAGAGTATACTATGAACAACTGTATGACAAAAAACTAGACAATGTAAACAAGATGAATAAATTCCTAGAAACACACAAACAACCTACACTGACCCTAGAAAAAATAGAAGAACTCAGCAAACTAATCACAAGAAATGAATATTCAATATTGAAACAGTCATCAAAATCCAACCCAAGATGAAAAGCCCAGGCCCAGATAGTTTCACAGGTGAATTCTACCAATTATTCAAAGATGATCTAATCCAACCTTGCTCGAGCTCGTCCAAAAAAAATTGAACAGGAAAGAACACTACCAAGTGCTTTCTATGAAGTCAATATCACCCTAATACCAAAACCAGATAAAGATACTATGAAAAAAGAAAATTACAGACCAATATCTCTAATGCATATAAATGCAAAAATCCTCAACAAAATACTTGCAAACCAAATTCAAAAGCATATTAAAAGAATTATACACCATGATCAAGTGGGTTCTAATCCCAGGTATGCAAGGGTGGTTCAACACAAGAATATCAATTAATGTAATAACCCACATTAATAAATTGAAGAAAAATCACACGATCCTCTTGATTGATGCAGAAAAGGCATTTGAAAAATTACAGCATCCTTTCTTCATTAAAACACTCCAAAAGATAAAATAGAAGGAAGCTTTCTCAATATGGTGAAGTGCATATATGAGAAAAAAAAAGCCTATAGCTAGCATTTTACTTGTGGCAGTTTGAGATTATTTTATGAATCCCAAAAAGAAAAAGATTGTTTGTAAATTGGTCTGTTCCTCTGGGTGTGATATCCTCTGTATTAAATTCAAAGGATTTAAGTTTACTTGATAAAATCAATTTAGGGCTTTTAATTTGACCATGTCAGTAAGGCGTGACTCATGTTGAGTCCCCTTCCTTTGGTGGGCCTATATAAGTGGACACTCACTCAAGAAGACACAAGAAGAGAGAGCTCTGTCATGTTTGATCCTAGGGCCCCTGGGAGAGATAAGCCATTTGCCTGATAGTTTGCAGCTGAAGGGAACAAAGCAGCTGAGTGGCTGAGAAGACCTGGAAAGAAATGAGCCCTATGCCAGAGACTGATATGGGAAACCCTGAGAGACCAGGCAGAGATCAGGGACCATTTTGCTTCAACACGTGGCAACTGACTTTGGTGAGAAAGTGACCTTGAGTTGGACTCTTTAGGGCCTTGTAACTGTAGGCTTTTACCCCAAATAAATACCTTTTATAAAAGCCAACAGATTTCTGGTACTTTGCATCAGCACCCCTTTGGCAGACTAGAATAGTACTCAACTGTGAAAGACTGAAAGCTTTCCCACTGAGATCAGGAACAAGTCAAGGATGCCCAGGGTTATTCAATATTGGGCTAGAAGTTCTAGCTAGAGCAATTAGGCTAGATAAAGAAATGAAAGGCACCCAAATATGAAAGTAAGAAGTAAATTTTCACTATTTACTGGTGATAATATCCTATATCTAGAAAATCCTGAAAAATCCATTTAAAAAAATCTAGAACAGACAATTTTAGCAAAGTGGTGGGATACAAGATTAATATGCAAAATTCATTATCATTTCTATACATTACTGTTGAGCAATCTGAGGAGAAAATCAGGAAAAAAAATTCCATTTATAATAGTGACTAAAAGAATCACACATTTAGGAATAAACTTAACTAAGGACATAAAGGACCTGTATTCAGAAACCTACAAAACATTGCTGAAAGAAACCAAAGAAAACTTAAATAAATGGAAGCACATTCCGTGTTCATGGAATGGAAGAGTAAATATTGTTAAGATGTCAATTCTACCCAAACTGATTTACAGATTTAATGCAATCCCAATAAAAACCCCAACAGCCTTTTTTGCAGAAATGGAAAAGTCAATTATAAAATTTATTCAGAAAGGTAAGGGCCCCAAATAGCCAAAAATGTCTTTAAAAAGATGAAGAAAGTTGGAGGACTCTCACTTACTGGCTTTAGAGCATATTACTTAGCTACAGTGGTAAAAACAGCATGGTACTGCCATAAAGACAGACAGATTGACCAATGGAACCAAATGGAGGTGTCCATTAACTGAAGAATGGATAAACAAATTGCAGTGTATATATACAATGGAATATTAGGCAGCAGTAAGAAGAGATGAAGTCATGAAGCATATGACAATATGGATGAACCTGGAGGACATTTTGTTGAGTGAAGCAAGCCAGACACAAAAGGACAAATACTATATGACTGCGCTTTTATGAACTAAGTATGTTGTGTAAACTCAAGGATCTCATAATCAGAATATAGGTCACCTATAGAATAAGAGTAAAAAATGGAAAGCTGAGGGTTAATCTGTGCAGAATTGGCAAAAAAAAGTTGTTTGTAAATCTTTGGAAATGAATAGAAATGGTGAAAGCACATCATAGTATTTGTAACTAGCAGTACTATTGTATGGGTATGACAGTGATTGAAAGAGAAAGTCTACAGATATGTGTATTATTAAAAAGAAAGCTTAAAAATGCAACACGGGACTATATAATAGTGAAACATCATGTGAAATACATATATGGGTAATAGACATGTGTAAGACTGTTTTTTACAAAATATAAATACAAGCAAATTAGAGAGATGGAAACAGAATAGCAGCTTTGTACAGCAGGGGAAGCATAGAGCGACTGAGAGGTGATGAGGGTTTTTTTTGTTTGTTTGTTTTTTGTCTGTTTTTTGTTTATCATTACTCTTATTATTGGAATAATGAAAATGCTCTAATAATGATTGAAGTGATAAGTGCACAACTATGTGATTATACCAAATATCATTGAGTGTACATGAATTTATGCTTTAACATGTATCAATAAAATTGATTTGTTAAAAAAAAAAAAAAAGCCAAACAGCAGTAGCACTTCAATCTGGGCACCTCCTGCTGTGGTTGTGGACCACAAAGCCACTCACAGTAGTGAGTTAGGAATCTACACATTTTAGGGCATGGGGACCCAAGGCCACATAGATCCAGGGCAGAGTCCAAGTGGTCAGTGGGAACAAGCCTCCAAAAGGGCCCCCAGAAAACAAGAGACCCACAGCAAAACAGTTGGTAAGCAGGGTACATACCCAATCCAGTTTCTAATTGCTGGACTGCCTAAATGAAAAAATGGGCACTTCTGAATACCTATCCCAACTGGCTCTCTGGGGCTGGAAACCCTAGTATGTAAGTTACCAGAGGTGGAAAAGCCTCACAAAGAAAAAGGAAAACTGAACTGATGTAAGGTAGGGTGGACTGAAAATTGTAATGAAAAGGTGACACTAGCATGGGAGAGCAGTCAAAAAAATCATAGCCCACAGAGGAAGAAAATCTGCACAAAAACAAACAGAACAGCCAAGACTCCTAGAGAAAGAACACAAGAAGAAAGGAATTCTCCTGAAGGTGAAACAATTGCACATAAAAGGGCAATCTTAAAAGCTGCAGTAGCATGTCCAGGGCAAGAAATAGGTGCAAAAAATAAATAAGTAAAAATAAAATAAAAAACTGAGAAAATCTTAACTGTTAAACACAGACTGCTCTAATGGTTCAGTATAAGCTCAACCAAGCATTGAAGAAGAAACTTAAAACACAGTCAATTTACAATAAAATCTTATGCAAGAGGGAGAAACTGACATTCAGCACATAAAAATAATCAGATATCCATACATCAGCAAAAAATCACAAGTCAAACTAAGAAAGAAGAAGGTATGGCTCATTCAGGAAACAAATTAAAAAGTCAGAGAAGACACAGACTTTGGAACAACTAATCAAAGAAGTTCAAAAAATCTCCTGTGTCAATTCAAGGAGTTGAAGGGAAATATGGATAGAAGTATAGATATAGAGGTAAAGGATATTAAGAAGAAAATATGTGAACAAAAAAAAGAATTATAAAGTTTACAAAGAAACATAACAGCACTTATGGGTATAAAGCATAATAGTGGAGATTAAAAATACACTAGAGGCACACAACAGCAGATTTGAACAGGCAGAAGAAAGAATCAACAAACTGGAAGACAGGGCAATCAAACCATACAGTCAGAAGAACAGAGAGAGAAAAGAATAGAAAAAACTGAGCAGAGTCTAAAGAACCTTTGTGACAGCATGGAGCATACAAATATATGCATCATGGGAGTTCCAGAAGGAGAGGAGAAGGGAAAAAGGGGCAGAAAGAATATTTGAGGAAATAATAGCTGAAAATTTCCCAACTCTTTTGAAAGAAGCACAATGTACTCTACACAGGATAAATAGTAATAGACCTACTCCAAGACACATATTAATCAAAATGCCAAATATAAAGAGGGAATTCTGAAAGCAGCAAGCAAAAAGTGATATGTTACATAAAACAGATTTTAAAAAGTGCTGGTTTCTTATCAGAAGCCATGGAGGTGAGAAGGCAGTGGTATGATACCTTTAAGGTACTGAAAGAGAAAAACTGCCAGCCAAAAATTCTTTATCCAGCAAAACTGTCCTTCAAAAATGAGAGAGAGTTTAAGACACTCAGGGATAAACAAAAACTGAAAGAGTTTGTCACCAAAAGACCTGCCCTACAGGAATTGCTAAAGGAAGCTCTTCAGGTTGAAGGAAGACAGGTGAGAATGGCTTGGAGCACCATGAAGAAGTGAAATCTTCAGTAAAGATATGTAAATTGGTATATGCAAAATGCAACAGTACTGTATTATCAGTATGTTACTCAACTTTTTATGTCCAATAAGAGTTAGAATACAATTGAATAAGAAACAATATTTCCTTATAATGTATGCACAAAATATAAAAAAGGAATGAGGGACAAAAATAACAAAAAGAGGAAACAAAAGGATATAGTAGTAGAGAATATGTCTGCTATTGATGTTAAGTTGGTATCTTTCAAAATAGTAGCCTATAGACTTGTGTTGTTTAATACAAACCCCAGGGTAACCACAGAAAGAGTATTTAAATTATATAAAGAAACAGAAATGAGAAAGGGATCAATCAGTTACATCACAAAAGATCAAATATACACAAAAGGAGGCTGCAATAAAGGAAAAGAGAGACAAAAAAGATATGTTATAAGTGACAGTTTTAAGTTTTGTGAATCCCAGAAAAGATCATGTTGTTTGAACTAATCCATTTCTGTGGGTGTGAGACCATTTGATTGCATCAGATTCAGTTAAGGGACATTTATTAGATTAATTTTGATTAGATCACTTTGGAGCCTTTGATTGGACTGTCAATAAGGTATGACCCAGGTCTCCACCCTCTTGCTAAGGTCTTACATAAATTGAGAACTGAAGCAGAAACACACAAAGAAAGACAGCTGACATTTTGACACTGCCTTGTGAGAAAGATGACTACAGAAAGACAAAAAAGCCCTAAGTGTCTGAGAGAGGTCCTGGAGGCTGGAGGCTGTGTATGCTCTAAATCAGCAGAACACAGAGGTACAGAAAGAGGCCCCCAAGAGGCTAGGCCCAAGGAGCAGGTGAAGGCTGAAGAGATGAGCCCTACCATGTACTTGATCACCCATAGTTGAGCTCTGAGAGAAAGCATCCTGAAGGAGAAGGCAGAGACCTAGACTGAGAGCCACCATTTTGCCTTGCCACATGGCAGGACTCCAGGATCTGCCAGCAGCCTACATTTGGTGAGAAAGCATCTCTGATGATGACTTGATTTGAACACTTTTGTGGCCTCAGAACTGTAAGCTTTTACCCTAATAAATCCCTACTCTTAAAGCTAACCAATTTCTGGTAGTTGCATCAGCAGCTTTAGCAAACTAAAACACACATAAAAACCAAAGGACAGCCCAAAGATTTAAGTCTTTTGGACATACACCTATCAACTCTGGTACTAACTATAGGTTCCAATAGAAGGGGCAGAGCCATGTGTAAGGAAACCACAATTGAGTTCAACTCTGTCACACTGGGGAGCATAAATTCCAACCTGATCATGACAGAAAGTAGCCAGCAGTTTTTGTTTCAACCCTGCCCCTGGCAGGAGTGGAAGTGAGGCTGAATGAGATACACAGTGGCTTCTTGGGGTGGTGGGGAGCAGTTTACTGAAAGGTGGCACTTCCCCAAGGAAAGAGGATCACAGCCCAGCACATTTCACAGCTTTTGATTAGAGAATTCAGGTGGCTGTGCCTTGGATCTGAGCTACAGTTTCCACCCACCCCAGACATGGAACCATTGTTTCTTGTCCTCAGGGCCTGATAGAGCAGCAGACTCACCCTTTCCAAGGGCTTGACCAGTGGCCATATTCTCAGTTCCACCCTCATCAAGGATCTGGGTGGTGGTCAAACTCTAGGCCCCACCTCCAACAACACACTGGGGTGATGGCCAAACTCTCCTCAATCTCCGGGGCACTGGCTCAACCTCCTTAGAACGTGGGATGATGGCCAGACTCTGCCCAATGTACTCCACCTTCTCTGAAGACTGGGGCAGCAGCACTCTTCTTGAACAATGGTACAGAAGGCCTGTCCTCTTCTAGTGCCAGGGCATACTCACACTTTCCACACATATGGATGGGTAACGCTCTCTTGGCCTGGGAAGATGTCTTTAGTCCAGACCTCAGGTTCCATGATTCTGTCTTTGAAGTCATCTTTCCTTCTTCCATCTTCCTTCCCTTTTCTGTCCTTTTAAGTCTAGGCTGGCAGTGGTTCCATTCATACAGATCTTACAAAAAAACTTATTAGTTTTGCATGCAACACACAGGGGTCCCAACTGTCAGACAGTAAGACCTTCCACAGATCCTTCCTGGATAACTGCATTTCCAGTCCTGACTTACACTGAAATGGCTGGCTTGTTCCAAGTTCAGTTACATCCTCACATGGGGCACTATTATCTGGGGACTTGCTTTCTGGAAGCTCAGAATTTTCCAAATCATCAATTCTTAGTGCCCAGGAGTTCAGTACTTGGCTTATCTCTTTCCTCTCACACTTTACTATAAGCTTCAAGGAGATGTCAGGCCAAATTTTCCACATGTAGTTTGGAAATCTCCTCAGCTAATTATCCAAGCTTGTCATGTTCAAATTCTGTCTTCCATCTGACATCAGAACACAATTTTGCCAAGTTTTTGCCACTATAAAACAAAGGTTGCTTTTCTTCCTACTTGCAATAACACATTCGTCATTTCTAAGTCCTCATCAGAAATACCTTTAGTGTCCATGTTATTAACAAAAGTCTCTTCAGAGCAATCTAGGCTTTTTCTTTCAAGCTTCTCACAATCCTTCCAGATTCTACTCATTAGCCAATTAAGAAGCCTGTTTAGCATCTTTGGTATTTGCAATTGCAGCACCCCACTCCCAGTACCCAAATCTGTTTGTTTGCAAGCTGTCAAAAGAAATATACCAGAAATGGGTTGGCTTTTACAATGGGGATTTATTAACTTGTAAACATACAGTTCTGAGACCATTGAAATGTCCAAATCAAGACTTCATCAGGTGATGTTGTTCTCCCTGATGACTGGCTGTCATCTATCCTGGACTCTTTTTGTCAAATGACAAGGCACATGGTGGCATCTGCTAGTTTCCCTTCTCTTCTGGGTTTTGTTGCTTCAGCTTCTGGCTTCCTTTGGATTTCTCTCTCAGCTTCTGTGGGTTTTCTCTCCTTCTGCAGCTTTTATCTCTGCTGCTTTCTCCATATTTATCTCATTTTTAAAGGACCCCAGTACAAGAATTAAGACACACCCTGGGCTATGTACTACTGAAGTAATCTAATCAAAAGATCCCACCTACAGTAAGTTCACACCCACAGGAATGGGTTAGCTGTAAGGACATGATTTTCTGGGGTCCATCCAGCATAAAATATCACACAAATTATCAAATTTATTTGGAAGAGTAAGAGACCCCAAATAGCCAAAAACATCTTGAAAGAAAAGAATGAAGTTGGAGGACTCACATTTCCTGACTTTAAAGCATATTACAAAGCTACAGTGGTAAAAAAAAAAAAAAAAAGCAGCAAAGTACTGTCATAAAGATAGATATATTAATCAATGGAATTGAGTTGAGAGTTCAGAAATAGACCCCCCACATCTATAGTCAACTGATTTTTCATAAGGCTGCTAAGTCCACTCAACAGGGAAAGAACAGTCTCTTCAACAAATGGTGCTGGGAGAACAGGAAACCCATATCCAAAAGAATGAAAGAGGACCCCTACCTCATACCTTATACAAAAATTAACTCAAACTGGATAAAAGACTTGAATATAGTGCCAGATCCATGAAACTCCTAGAAGAAAATGTAGGTAAGCATCCTCAAAATCTTGCAGTAGACAGTGGTTTTTCAGACTTATATCCAAAGCACAAACAATGAAAGAAAAAATAGATAAATGGGACCTCCTCAAATTAAATAATTTTGTGCTTCCAAGTACTTTGTCAAGAAAGTGAAAAGTCGCCCTCCTCAATGGGAAAAAATATTTGGAAACCACATATCCAACAAGGGTTTAATATGCAAAATATATAAAGAAATCTTCCAACTCAACAAGAAAAATTCAAACAACCCAGTTTAAAAATGGGCAAAAGACTTGAATAGACATTTTTCCCAAGAGGCTATACACATGGCTAAAAAGCACATAAAAAGATGCCCAATTGTGAATATTCTCGCTGTCCTGATTTTGTGATAATCAGGGTAGGCTAAACATTCACTATATTAGAAACCATGCATGTGTCCTCAGACCTAGTTTTTCTCCATAGGTATGGTTTTTAGAATGCTGGTGATAAACTAAGCCTGATTTATTATATGACCATCTTGTATGGGAAAAGACTGTAACTTTGGGTATCTTTGGTCAACCTTAAGAGATATAGCAGGGGGGTGGATGTGGCTCGGATGGTTGGACATCCGTCTCCCATATGGAGGGACCTGGGTTTGACCCCCGGGACCTCCCAGTAAAAATAAAAGAAAGAAAACTGTAGAAGTCACGTGGGCCACCAGGCCCTGTGCATGGGTACACTGCCAGGCTCCACGAGCAGGTGAGCCACCAGGCCCCATGAGCCACACAGCAAGATGGGGACGTAACAGGAGAGTGACACAAGGGAGCTCCAAGACGAGACGTGCCGAAAAACCAGGAACTAAGGTGGTGCAGGCAGTAGGACGCCTCTCTCCCACATCGGAGATTCCGAGGATCGAATCCCAGTGAAGACAGGAGGAGAAGGATGAGAAGAGAGGGCGAGAAACGGACACAGAGAGTTGCCCAGTGAATGGACACAGAAACAGCAAACGGAAGGAGGGGAGTAAAAATGGATAAAAGTAAGTAAGTAAATACTTACTTTTAAAAATGTATAGGGGAGGAAGATAGGGATTATAGTTAGTAGTAATACTTTGAGATGCTCTTTCATGATTTGTTAACAAATGTTTCACAACAATGCAGGGTGTTTGTGGGATGTGTGGAGCCCTGTGTGATGTTATGCATGTTTGTTTTGGAAGTCCACGATGTTAACTGAACACTTATAGTTTATGTATGTTCATGTATGAATTATATACTTCAATAAATTGTTTTTTTTAAAAAAAGATGCCCAACATCACTAGCTATTAAGGAAATGCAAATCAAAATGACAATGAAAAATAAAACAAAAATCAACAATGAGATGTTATTTCACACACACTAGATTGGCTACTATTAAAAGTACAGAAAACTACAATTGTTGGAGAGGATGTGGAAAAATTGGAACACTCATTCATTGCTGGTGGGAATGTAAAATGGTGCAGACTCTGTGGAAGACAGTTTGGTGGTTCCTAAGGAAGCTAAGTATGGAATTGTCATATGATCTGACAATCCTGCTACTAGGTATATACCCAGAAGAACTGAAAGCAGAAATGTGAACACACTGATATTCGTAGCAGCATTATTCACAATTGTCCAAAAGATGGAAGCAAACGAAGTGTCCATCATCTGACGAATGGTTAAACAAAATGTGTATATACATACAATGGAATATTATTCAGCTGTAATAAAGAATGAGGTCCCGGAGCATGCAACAACATGGATGAACCTTGAGGACATTATGTTGAGGGAAATAGGCCAGACACAAAAGGATGACTATTTTATGTTTTCACTTGACCTAAATGTAATAGGCAAACTCAAAGAGTTAAAATCTGGAATATAAGTTACTAGGAGATACAGAATAGGATTCGAGTGTACAGAATAGGAAGCTGATGCTTAATGTGTGCAGAATTTTTAATTAGGTTGACTGTAAATGTTTGGAAATGGATAGAGATGATGGTAGCACATTATTGTGAGTATAATTAACAGTGCTGAATTATGTGTGTGGTTGTGGTTGGAAGGGGAAGTTTAGGGTCGTATATGTCTCTATAAGAAAGCTAAAGATAAAACGTGGGACTGTATAAAACAGAGAACCTGGTGTAGATGATAATTTTGGTTAATAGTACATATATGAATGTTCCTTCATGCACTAGAACAAGTGTACATCACCATTACAAGGTGTTACTAATAGGGTGATGTAGCAGTTTGGCAGTTTGATATAGTTATGAATTCCAAAAATAAATATTGGATTATGCTTGTAAAGTGTTCTGTTCATCTGGGCACGTTTAAGTTATAATTAGGGCATTGACTGGGCCACGTCAGTAGGGCATTGAGCCCCACCCCTTGGTGGGTGAGGTCTCAAAGATAAAAGACATGGCAAAGGACAGAGTTGGAGGTTTTGAGTTGGAGTAGTTTTGATGTTGGAGTTTTGATGCTGAAGCCTGGGGAGGCAAGCAGATGGAGGAGCTTGGTCACGAGGAAGGAGAGAAGGCCCGGGGATAGAGACAAGTCATTCGCCTGATAGTCTACAGCTGGCCTTGTGGAGAGAGGCAGAGGAGCTAAGCCCAGAGAGAAAGCCCCGGGAAGAGCGGAAGCCAAGAAGCCTGAACCCTGGCAAATGTCGGCAGCTGTCTTTCTCTAACACGTGGCAACAGACTTCAGTGAAGGAAGAAACATATGCTTTATGGCCTGGTAACTGTAAGCTTCTACCCCAAATAAATATCCTTTATAAAGACCAACAGATTTCTGGTATTTTGCATCAGCACCCCTTTGGCTGACTTATACAGGTGTTATATGGAAAAGTATCCCTAATGCAAACTATGGTCTATAGCTAAAAGTAATATCTCAATAGTCTTTATGTTACAAAGGTATTGGTCCAATGCTAAGTATCAATAATAGGGTGTTATAAAGAGTATGGGATTTTTCTTTTTGGAGTAATGAATGTGTTCTAAAATTGATTGTGGTGAAGAATGCACAACTATGTGATTATACTGAGGGCCATTGATTGTACACTTTGGATGGGTTGTTTGGTGTGTGGATATATCTCAATAAAACTGTTTATAAAATGAAGAAAGAGCTCAAATCAGGGACTTAACTGCATACCTGGAGGAACTATAAAAACAAAAAAAACAGTGCAATAAAAAAAAAATGTGGGGCCCTTGTTTAAAAATGAAGAATTCCAAGTGAGTGACACCAGAGCATTAAACCAAACTTTGGGTTCCCGAATGCAGGAGACTATGTGACTGCATGAGTCACACACTCATGAACCAAGCTCTGTACTTCAGGAAAAAGAAAAAAATTGTTTAATCTATCTCTGTCACCAGCAATATATTGGGAGATGTGAAGAGATAAAACTAAACTACCAACATGAAAACAGAAGATAATTCAGTTGACTATTTAGAGATTATACTCACAATGTGGCACAGAGCACCCCAAAATGGGGGGGGGGGGGGCAGTAGGAGAAGGAATTCCTTCTTCCAGTGAGCATAGGATATGAATGGGTAGCCTTACAAGTAAGGTGCCTCAGCAAATAACGGCTCATACTTGCAGTGGGTTGAATGGTAGTCCCCCAAAAGATACAACTTCCAGGAAACTGTGAACATGGCCTTATTTGGAAAAGGGGTTTGTGCAAATGTAATTAAGTTAGTGGTCTCAAGATTCAGATGGATTCAGATGGACTGTAAATCCAATGACATGTGTCCTGTAAGAGAAGGGCAGAGAGATTTGAGACAGTGGAGAAGGCCATGTGAAGAGGGAGGCAGAGATTAGAGCAAGGAATGCCAAGGATTATCAGTAGCCACCAGAAGCTAGGACAGGCATGGAATGGATTCTCTCTCAGAGCTACTAGAAGGAACGAACCCTGATAACACCTTAATTTCAGACTCTCCAGGACTGTGAGAGAATAAATTTCTGTTGTTTTAATCCACCCAGTTTGTGGCAATTTTTTACAGCAGCCACAAGAAACTGATATTTCATCTGGAAAAAAAGTATTTAAATACCCCCATATACCTCTCCCTGGTGGGAGCAATGGGTTTTACTTTGTTCCATTTTAGTATGTCTTTTCTACGAGGCATGACTCATCCCAGTCTTGGAGTGAGAAGGTCAGGATTGCTGAGGAGTTTTGAGAACTACAGTGACCAGCTTAATCAGTCACACAGCTTGGGCAACCTTGTAGTATTATAATATTTATATGTGCTTGCATACAGCATGAATGTGTAGAAACTAAAAATGTGAGTAATTCATATGGCAAATTTTTCCTGAAGAAAATTCAAGGTGATTCTACTTTATTCACTATCCTAAGTCCAGGGGATGCATTTTTAAAAAGAAAATTGGGGTTTTAAATAGCGAAAAGTATCACTTAAATATAAATATTTAAAATGCCTGTACGGGTGCTGAATGTCACTGTCCCTCTCACACTCAACAGTTGATTTTTAGAAATGAAGTATTAAGAGATGAGATGACAGTATATTAATAATTGAATAACTGGTCTCCTGACATCACAGTCAAAGATTTGTTGAAAAATAGTAGGGAAACAATAAGGTGCAAAACTTGTTTTTCCATTGTGACTCAGTGTAAAAAAGATAAAGCAGGATTTTCATGATTTGGAGCAGACAGAATGGTAGTTCTAATTGCTTCACTTAAGCCACAGTTTTCAAAATGAATTAAAGTGTGGTTAGGTAGTTAGGAACAAGAATTTACCAGATTAAGGCAGCAAGTGATGCATGAATTGTTAAGAGAACCTGTACATTTTTAGAGAACATAGTGGGCTGAAAGAGGTCTTATATTTATAGGTATTATACAATGATTAAATGTGATATTCTGGAGTGGGACCACCTGCGTTTGAACTCTTGGTCCACCTATTATCAGCTACATAACCTTGGGTAACTTATTTCCCCCATGCCTTAGATTCTTCTTGGGTAAAATGGAAAAATAGGAAAGATTAAGGGGCATGATACATGCTAAGCATTTAGCATAGTACCTGGAACATAATAAATATTAACTAAATGAATCATGTGTTACTGGATCTTTTAAAAAGTGACACTACTGATATAACCTGATCTGTGTGAATGTGAATATTTTGAAATAGACCAAGTTGGGGAAAAATGTTGAATTAATTTTTATTTGCTATTGCTGAAGCCCTCTGAATACTTTGACTGACCTGCCTTCTCAGGCTTTTCCTTTGACTCAGTCTTTGTTCCACAGTTCATTCAAGGAGTTCATTCTGTGGGTTACAGTTGTTTTCCGAATATTCAGTTATGTTACATTAACATATCAATATTAATATATTAACATATTATGGTACATTACTGTATGTTTCAATTAATTCTTACCTACTTGGAGTTTTTGCCATTTTAGCCCAGTGTCATAGCTACCAGCATGTCCTGCTGTCTTACTTTCACTGAGCTTGTCAGATGTATGTGATAAAAATATGGCTCCAGGGAAAGTAAAACGATACCATTCTCACAGGGAAGATATATGTTGACATTTTCTTATCAACTTCCAAAATCCTGCCTCTCATTTTAAGAAACTCAGCCTTAAATAATTAAAGACATCTGCCAAAAACATTGGCTCTGCTAACAGCAAGGAGATTTGTTGTTCTTGCTGTAGTTGGCAAATGACAGCTTGGGAATTAGAAACAAGAATGGTAAAATATTTGGTTACTGAAAACTCTAAGATAGAGATTAGGGAAACTTTGGAAAACACCTACTCAAAGAAACAGTCATATGGGAACTGTTTTTGAAATGCCTAGGAAAAGTATGTAGTAGGTACACTAAATATAGTAAGTAAGTAGGTATACTAGTGTAGCAAGAACAATTAAGTAGGGGGGTATTTAGTGAATTTTGTATGAATTAAAAATCATCGCACTACTTTCTACCACAAAGAATGTTATACTCATTTCTTTCTGATCTTTCTTTGCAATCCTAGATAGGCAAACTGATGAAATCAGATAATGATATTATTTTGTGGCACTGTTTGCTTTTACGTGTTTATTCATATGCAAGTGTTTTCTGTTCATTTTTGAGCCATGCTATTTTTCTTTATATTAATAATTGGTCCTTGAAGAAGACAATAGAGATGAGTAAGGGGAGTAAATACCTTCAGACTCTTCTTTTACATCATCCAGATGTGTCAAAACTTAGGACTTGGAAAAAAGAAAATTCTTTATTCTCAAATTTCAGTTAAGAATTTTTCTCCTTTTAAAAACATTTTAACTGGTACAGTTTAAATTGCTTTAAAAAATCATCAGATATTCGAAATGCAGGATCCTATTCCATTTTCAACAACTTTATTGAGAACATTTTGCAAATTAGATTTTACAATTTAACATTTTACAATGAGAAATTTTATCTGCTACTACATAAGTTGCAAACTTTTCAAAACACTTCAGAAATCCTTTATTTCTTTGGATTTTTCTGTTCCATGCTGAACTCCTGAGATATATTTTTTCTTTCAGCTTCATTTTCATCTTCCTGTGAAATAAATTTTAGAAAGCATTAAAATATGAACTTAAGAGCATTCTATCAGGTATACTCAACACATTTTAATTGTATTTATCTGAAGAATTAACCACTGTGAGTCCAGTAATCCTACAGAAAAAGTTCTAAACACAAATGATAAAATTATGCAACATTTAAATTATTTGCAGTGGGTGCTATTTTATATTACAACCTCGACTAAAATTTTCTGTGATATGTTTTTAAAAGCAACCAACTTCATCAATGCTCTAAAAATCACTTTTGAAGAATACCTGACACCAAAAAGGTTCTTTTTAAGAGGTGAACCAGATATTTTCACTTTGCTGTTTGATAAAATAAATAAATAAAATTTCAGAAACACTTTATGTGCTCCAGCATGGCATTTTTGTCCCATCTAGCATACTTTCTTGAGAGGTCTGCCAATTTTACAATTACTTGTACTATCATATGTTATCTGATGATCAGTCAGGTTTAAAATAGGAAGCATGGGTATGCCAGGCTATAGAAAGCTTACAATCTTCTACATATTCATTTCTAAGTGGTAGCCTCATAATTCACTGCACATTCTTGTGGAACATGATGAATAAATGAAGTGACATAATGTCTGCTTGCATAAGAATGAAGTACATCTTATGTTCAATATTAAATGGTAAAGAAAAAAGAAAAAAAAAAGGGTGACCTCAAAAGTATAAATAATGAGAGTCTAGAAAAGTATTTCATTTTATAGTCTGTAACCCATTTCATCATACATGGTCCT
This sequence comes from Tolypeutes matacus, assembly GCA_026826555.1. Lineage (NCBI taxonomy): Eukaryota > Metazoa > Chordata > Mammalia > Cingulata > Chlamyphoridae > Tolypeutes > Tolypeutes matacus. Next base: position 54,673,645 of record JAKSZT010053770.1, on the reverse strand, counting down.
TCAATAATATCCAAGTACAAAACAATATCTTACTTTTCTAATATTTCTGACTTACCATGTAAGACCTTCTATTTTTTATTAACTGAAATAAAAGGCATTGTCTACTCTTTACTGAGTTAATTAAAGCATGAGCAGCAATTTCTTAACTATCTCTAGACAACAGTAATATCAGTAAGACCACACACATCAATCAACCTGCATCTCTGTAACTTATAAAACATAATTCAATTCAATAATTGCTACGCTCTGCTTATAACTGCCTTTATTAAGTAAATGCAGATCAAGATATACAAATTTATTTTCTGTGAAAAATCACAACTCTTGTCTGTAATCATTATTAAGTGAAGAAAGCTTCCTTTATATACTTTGTCTCTCTCTAAACTCAAGAGCATTTGTAATTTAGACTTTGTCAATACCAGGAAAGTAAAGAAATCATCAAGATAATCAACCAATCCATTAGAATTGTGGGCTACAAGGAATGGGGTTTTGAATATCATTTTTGTGGTATGATTTTAAAACATTTGCCCATACACAATAGGCACTGTACAATTTTCCCCCAATCCATCTCTACAGAATAGTTACACTATATTTGATTGTTTGACTTACTTTTGAAAATCTATTAATGACCAGGCAGTTTCCACTTGTAGACATGAGTTCCTAGAAAATACATTTTAATTTTATCCTAATACAGAATAATTCTGACTCTATACATTTCACTGTCTTCTTCAGTTTAGAGGCTGACAGAAACTTAAATCACTAGATAAAGGTGGCAAGGAATTTTTTTAGGTAGTATTGGATTTGTTTATATGTTCCGATGGTAGAACCTTATTTTCTTAATCACTATATTCCTAGCATCCAACAGAGCACATTTAATACGTAATTGGAGTTCAATAAACGCTTTCTGAACTTTGTGAAACAGTGGAATGAAAAATTAACAAAAGAGAGGTCTGCAAGAATCAATACAGGTTTTGGAAAAGCATATTATTGTCCCTTATCCAGTAATCACACTTCCAGCAATCTTAACTTACTCAAGCGGCATTGAAAATAAAAATAAGCAAAAATGTTTGAGCATCATCAACCAAAATAGACATTATTAAGCTCGAATCCTTTAATCTATAGGACAATAATGGAGTCTTTATCACGTGCACAGTCTACTACACTAATATGACTTACTGGCTTAACAAGCTCAGTTATTTAGTTTTCCTTAGCAACCTTCAATGCCACCTCAAGTCCAAACAGAAGTATAAAGGGTTAATAATGACCCTAAGAACTAGGAAGTATCAATGCACTTTGCTTTCATATTTAACTATGAATACAAACCATATGACCACATTTTAAGTAAACTAAAATTATTTTGCAACTTCCAATAATTTGGATATGGTATTTTATGTTGATTATATCAAGATGTGCCAGTAAATTTATATTCTCAAGATAATGTCAGGTGTTTTGTTATATTTTTCTTAGTGATAAAGTATAATTTATAGATGAATGTCTGTCTCTGCAGCAATGCCTCTTGTTAAGACAGGTACATAACTGGCCGCACTTTTCTTTATGCTGGGAATTTGCCTTAAAATACCTTGCCCTTCTGTGTTCCTAAACCACTTGTATAACCAATAACAGCCAATCTTTCCTTTTATCCTTTATACAAGCATAGCACTGATCTGATATAGAAAAGGGTAACACAGGTGTGGAAAAGGCATTTAACCTTCATTGTAAAACATCATAATTGCTAAGTATAATATCATCAAAGTAACAGTAATAGATTTTATCATATATGAAAGCATTTGAATTTGATCCTATGAAGCTCCAGAAGGGTTTTATAGAGATTGCTTTGGCTTTGTTCTGTTTTGCTTTTCGGAAATGTTAATTTTTGTTTTTAACATTCATGTCAATTTTCATAAGCACTTTATATACATTTAAAATCATTAAAATAGCTCAACTAGCAAATCAAATATCATTGACAAATGGCTACATAACGAATACAATTGCAAAGAAAGGAAAATTTTATATCAAAGTATTTCTTTACACTGAATATTTAAAGTAGGCAAAAATTTCTTATAGAGAGCAGGCTTTTGTTGCTCTATGTTGAGATAAGGCATCTGCTTGTTTTCCAATGAAAAAAGACCCTTGCTACATGGATCATTTTCTTAGTGACAGCCCTGACAAGTTTGACATTTGTTTCAAGAAGTGTTCTGAAGCAGCCAACAAGAAAATGTACCCTTTGGGGCTACTAGAAAGTAGACAGGCTTACCTCTTAATGTTTAAGCTTCTTAGTCCATATTCAAGAAAACACGTTGATTATTACAGTCTTGTAGATCTACTACTTATATGTGGAATTTCAAGAATACACACTCATATAACAATAACACCCATAAGACCAAACTACTAAATGTGGCTCCTAAGCCTTCTTGTTCTTTTCAGAGTGGAAAAAAAAAAATGCTATAGTGAGCAGGATTAAGAATATCTAGGCACACATGGGCCATACCATCTAATGTTCCAAGTGGTCAAATGAAAGGAAAGGAGTTATTGTAACAGAGAAAGAACTAAAAACATTGTTGTGTTTAGTAAACTAAAACCCATTTATCACTGAATAAAATGAATAAGATTCTGTTTAAATGTCATTTGGTTGACATCACCAATTGGGATAGAGGTCCTCCTCTGTCACTATTTAAATTTGATTTAGTTCTCATAATAGTTCAAAGAATTGATGCCAAAAAAGAACAACTAAAACTATTGATCCTGCTTTACCTTTCTCTTAAGATGTAACCAACTCCAAACAACAGGCAATTATTTTAGCACCTGGAACTTCTACAACTCAGGTGACATTTGGAGTCAAATTATATTCTACAAGTACAGGTGACTCTATATTCTTTACACTGCCAAGTGTTAAATGATTTCTTTTAAAGGCAGGATTATACAAAGGGATGACTTTCCTTATTTTTCTTTTCATCTATAAAAATAGCTACAATTTGCCATTTATATATATTTATAAGTAACTTTATAGTGGAAAACCTAGCACACACCACCTTAACTGAGTGCTCAAGTTAACATCACCAATAGTAGCTATTGATATTAAGTCTTTGGTATCATGCAATGCAAAGGACACATCACAATTGTTATAGCTTTTCCAGTAACACATAACTTCAATCTAATCATGAAAAAACATGAAAAAAAATTGAGAAAGACAAAAACTCAGAACTTCACAGACTGTAGGAGACTAAGAAGGCATGACAATTAAATGCAATGTGGGATACTGGACAAGAAAAATGACATTAGTGGAAAAACTTGCAAAATGTGAATATGGTCTATAAAATAATTAATAGTATTGTCTTGATGTTGATTTCCTGGTTTTGATAATTGAACTATGGCTACATAAGATGGTAACACTATGAAAAACTGGATGAAAGGTAAATGGGACTTCTCTGCACTCGTTTTATACTTTTCAAGCACTCTAGCCAATACAAGGAAATATACAGAGAAAATAAATAATTTGCTTTCCTTCCTATTTAAAATTCTTTTCCTAAGTACCTAAAATGTTTATAATGGTGATGTTATTTTTATTTTTTTGTCTGTGCTTTCCTGTATATTCTTACTTTTTTACTGTGAGCATGGATTACTTTCATAATCAGAAAATATAAGCTTTCTTTGAATAAGTCTTTTTATAAAATGGTCATTTAAATTATTTCCAGAAATAAGTGAGAATAATGGGGAATCTATGCTTATGAAGAGAATCATGCCAGTTGTTTTTATTTCTGAATTTGCTACTCATAGCAAACAAAGAAACATGATGGTACAATAGTAAAATGAAGGGAAAAGGTATAGATAAGCCCCAATTTAAAATGTTCCTATTTTCTTTAGATTTAAATATTCCTTTGACTAATCAGAGAAAGAAGATTATTGTAATTGAATTCAATTTTACAGTTAAAATTATCTGCATGTTTTAATAGTGGTCCTTTAAGAAATGGAAGTGTATGTATAACTTTTGGGGAAAAATATGTAAACACACCCAACTTGTTCTAATTGTTGGTAGTTGTAGAATAAAGAAAAGCAATGTATAATATATTATTCCAATATGTGGTCAAACTATCTTCTTTTATATATTTAAAACATACAACACATATAAATCTCAGCAGCATTTAATAATGTGCTTTTAATCCAGAAAATATGCTAGTGCTGCACAATGAGGAAAGAATTTATCTTAATAACTGGAAAAATACTGATGATAATGAAAATGTTTTAGGCAAAATGAGCACACTGCATGCTTCAAACTAAAATTAATTAGAGTTTTTAATGTTTTCAATTCCACCATAATTCTTTAAATGGTGCATTTACTTCATGGTAATAAACACTTGGATCATTAAGTAAAGGCAAAATGTATGTGATGTGCTACATTTAACAACCTTTGGCCTTTTTTTCTATACTTATGCATTAGGTTTTTCAATGCACTGAATAAGCAATTGAAGACCACAATTAAATTCCCTGACTTTGCATATTTGAGAATCTTATTTCATTTAATACAAAAGGCAATTAATCTACCATTTTAGAACTGGATTACAACTTCAGTGGGTCATGATAGATACAGAAATGAACTTACAAGAAATACTTAATTAAATTTACTGTAAAAAACAGAAGTTTTTTTTTTTCCCTTGTGAAAGAAGTTGCATATTTAATTAGAAAGTCTAGGGTTGTATTATAAAATTAAAGTAACTTGGAGGGGGTTTCTTAGAACCCTCTGCATTGATAACTTTTAAAAAAATAGCATTTGTGGTTTAAAAGATATTACCTTGCTTTTGAGTCTTTAGGTTAAGTTGGTATATATTCAGTACTTACTACAGAAAAATTAAAAACAAAAACAAACAAAAAAAACCCCACAAAAAACAAACCTCAAATTCCGAAATAGCCAATATAAATATATATTCAAATGAGGACAGCACATGTCCAATACATACTTGCTTAAAGTTTACGGTATAACAAGACATGATATTTAAAGAGGTTCTTTAGAATATATTTTTACATAAATCATATACTGTTCACTAAATGTACATTTCAGAAACCCCAAATGTGCTAATATTTCAGGATGATAAACCTAAACTTCTATTTTCCCCACAGGTACTCAAGGAGAAAAGCATTTTACAATTCATGTTGCTTTATTTTTTGCTCTAAATACATGCATGTAGTTTTAAATTTCTAGTTTAGAAATTTCTACCAAATTAAAATGAGGCAAAAATAATGTCTAAAAGTGTTCAAGGTATGTGAGATCATGAGTCAAATTAATGGTTCCATAGCCAAAAGATTTCCAGCTTGGTCAAAAACCAGTTATTGGCCCATTAAATTTTTCATAGACATAAATGCACTATTTACTACGATTAGAAAACTACTCATTAATTAGAATTAGAAACTGGGCTTCATTAAAATTAAAGTTATTTGTGCTTTGAAAGCAATGGTGAAGAAAACAAAAAGTCAAGTCACAACAGAAAATATTAGCAAAATATGTATTGATAAAGGCTTTGTATTCAGAATATATAAAGAACTCTTTCACTCTCAAAATTGTCCCAGTGTGCTGTTCTTTGGAAACAGTATTTAGAGATAAAGGGGCAAAGAATGCAATTTGCTCTTAGCGTTAAGGAGCAAAACGTGCATAATGTATATATACAATTGCAATAATGTATATATATATAGAGAGAGAGATAAAACAAAAGGGAAAAATGTTAACATTGGGAAAACTGGGTAAAAGCTACACAGGAATTCTTTGAACTGTTCTTAAAACTTTGTCTTTGAAATTATATAAAAATTTAAATTTAACCAAAAATAGATTCCCAGTTTGGAGAGTGAAGTATTAAAAAAAACAAAAAAGAAATTACTCAGCAATAACTGAGTCCATTACACAAAATGGAAAATACTAATGTATAGCATATTTTACTTATTCATTAATATAAACAATAACCATGATAGTGGAATTGGCTATGATAGAATCAGTGCCTTCTTTTATAGGATGTAACAGCATTTTCTTTTTCCTTCACTGTACAGTGAGAATTTTAATGCAACACCCTGAAAAGGCATTAGATATATTAAAAGAAAATTTCTTTTTTGCTTAGGCTCTAAGGTTAATTCTTATCAAAGTAATTTCTATATCATCAATAAAATAATCATCTTCCTTGGCCATTTTAACTGACACTGCAATTTAAAAAAGAGAGAAAATACTGAAAATATAATTTTATGTTTCCTTTGCTGAGTTTTGATGTTAAGGACAGTCATAGGTCATATTTATCAAATTCACTGTTGAAGAAACAAATGGAATTTACCAAGTGGTAATAACACAATACTACTTTAGAAAATAGATATAAGGCATTCAAAACAGTGAAAGGTAACACAAAATCCCTTAATGCAAATGATTTAATTTACATAATAAATTGATTTTAATGACTAGATTTTATAAGATTCAAAGTAAAACCTGTAATTTGTAACCAAATATATAAAATAGCCTGGTAAAAGTATGTCAATACTTAATTTTTTTTTAACATTATTATTTCTGAGGCCTGTAAAATATTTACATTGTAAATATTTTAAATTGACGACTGTGAGACTGATAATTTAGTATCTAAATTAAAAAAAAAATCTAGATAATAGTTTTGAGTAAGGAAATATATAAACTTCCCCAATTTTAGATGTTTTCAATATATGATACATTTTGTTAAGCAGAGTTGTCCAGGTATTTGTCACAAAAGCCACATCAAATCAAGACAGAGATCAGACTAATCTGGAAGCAACTATGACATATATGGGGCATCTCTTGCATTCTCTTATGTTTTTCCTTAGAGTTATCAAGTCATAGAATATTAATGCTGAGGGGGTCGGATGTGGCTCAACTGGTTGGGCATCCGTCTCCCATATGGAGGGACCCGGGTTCGATCCCCGGGACCTCCCGGTAAAAAAAGAAAAAGAAAAAAAAAAAGAATATTAATGCTGGAAGAGTCCTAAGAGATCTTATCTAATCCCCCCTCCTTTTTATATGAAAATACTACTAGAAAGAAAAACATGAGAACAATTTCTCCATCAGACTCTTAAAACTGCCTAGTGACTTAAAAATCACCCAAACTGACTCCCAAACTCTGAATTCTTAAAACTACTCTGATTTCCTTCACTAGGCACTGCCCTTGTACTCACAGGATTCTTGAATCTTATTAGAGAATGTAGCAGAACTTCCCAGGATGGGAATTCAATATTCTTTCGGTTATTGTGTGAATTTTCACTTGCCGAGACAACGCCCCATGAACACTTGAACATAACTCATATTCTATAAAGGCATTCCCCAGGTGCACGCCTCCCCATACATCCTCCCCATCATCAACACCCCACACCGGTGATCCTCCCCTGCCACAGTTGTGACCCTTCTGTGACTCAAAACCTCTCCAAAAATGAAGCCAACAAAATAACCAAATAAAATTAATAAGAAAATGATATAATATTTTAAAAATAAAATACAAAAAATTTGCAATTATATAAAATTTTTTTAGACATTGTGTCTTTCATCACTGTAAGATCTGTTGTTATGTAGGTACAGTGACATTTTCTTCCGTATATTCCCCCAGTGTCTTGTTTTATTTTATCTTCAAAGAAGCTTTAGGTTACAGAAAAGTCACATGGATTCCCATATACCCAACGCCTCCCCCTTTTCCACTCTCCCCTATTAACATTTTACATGTGGATGGTACATTTGTTACAATTGATGTACAAATATTGAAGCATTGCTACTAACCATGGCCAATGGTTTACATTATGTTTTACATTTTGGACCATACACTTTTATAGGTTTTGATGAATTTTTAAATGGCCTGTATCTGTTATTTCAAGATCATGCAAAACAATTCTAGTGCCCTAAAAATGCCCTATGTTCCATCTATTCTATTTTTCTTCCCCTCCCCTGGGAACCTATGGTAACCACTAAGTTTCAATTTTGGAAGAATAAGATTCATAGTTACTTGCAATAATACTGAGGGTTTGACATATTGGTCTGTTTTCTTTTATTAGGCACTGCCTATGTTCTTGAGGGATTCTTGTCCCTCTAATTGAGAATACAGCATGACTCCCCAGGATGGGGATATATAAAATATAAAAATATTTTCTTGTTTATTGTGTGGGTCTCCATCCACTGAGATAACACACTATGACAAGATGAACACATATATTTCCCACAGAAGCATGCCCCAGGTGTATCCTATCCCGTATATTCCCCCCACCTGACACCCTACACCAGTAACCCTCCCTTGCCATATTTGCTATAAGAACATTCCCAATATTGTAGTTTTAACTAAGACCTGCAAATCCCCAGAGTTCTACTGCTCCTTTCCCCAACCTTTGCCCTAGTTCCATGGACAGTCCAACCCAAATCCCCCACCCTACTCCCCCTCACAGACAAGCACCACCAAACTCAATCACATCACTGCACCACTCTGACGCCCATCCACTACCCAACCACATTTTTCCACCTCTCATAGATTTTGCCTATATGGGAATCAACTCACCACCCTCTACTCCCTGTCTCCTAGAAACCTATCTTCCAGACTCTAAATCCTTGCTCAATTTGCTTAAGTCATGTAAGTGAGGTCATGTGTATTTATCCTTCAGTGCCTGGCTTACTTTACTCAACATAAGGTCTTCAAGATTCATCCATGTTATCCCATGTGTTAATACTGCATTCCTTCTTACAGCTAAGTAATATTCCATTGTATGTATATAGCACAGTTTGCTTATCCATTCTTCTACTGATAGATATTTGGGTTTGCTTCCAACTTTTGGCAATAGTGAATAAGGCCGCTATGAACATTGGTGTGCATATATCTGTTCATGTCCCTGCTTTCAATTCTACTGGGTATATACCCAGCAGTGGGATTGCTAGATCATATGGCAGTTCCATAGTTAGCTTCCTGAGGAACTGCCAAACTGTCCTCCACAATGTTTGCACCATTCTTCATTCCCACCAGCAGTAGATAAGTGTTGCCTTTCCTCCACATCCTCTCCAACACTTGTAGCCCTGTTTTTTTTAATTGTTGCCAGTCTAATGGGTATGATGATATCTCATTATAGTTTTGATTTGCATTTCCCTAGTAGTTAGTGAATGTTAAGGGAAAATAGTAACTTTACTATTACTCTTTAGTGGAGAAATCTGGCAAATACCACCTTAATCAAATGATCAGGGTTAATATCACGAGTAATACATACTGACACTATATGCCCCGATATGCACTGAGAAGAGCAAATCACCTCTGAGGTATCCTTCTCAATTATCTGTAACTTCAATCTAATAATGAGAAAACACAAGACAAACCCAAATTTAGAGTTCTATAAAGTAATGGAATATTACTCTTTGAAAGTGTCAAAATCATGAAAGGAAGGAAAGACTAAAGAATTGTGTCACAGATTAGAGAAGACTAAGGAGCCATGACAACTAAATGCAAAGGAGTACCTAGAAAAATGGGTATACAAATAAATTCAGAATTTTCTTAATAGCAATGTACTAAGGTTAATTTGTTAGTGTTCTGTGTGTTTTTTTGTTTTGTTTTGTTTTGTTTTTTTCAGTTTTATGTTGTGCCTTTATTCACCTTAGTTCATTAAAAAATACTTGTTTTAAAGTACCTACAAATAGACAACCCACTAATGTGGGATAGAAATCACCCCTCTTAGCATGTTTTTTTTTTTTTTTTTTTTTAAAGCAGTATTTCTTATAGGAATCTTACTGATCACACAGTACTTTTACAAGAATAGTATGTCAGAAATAATGACATACACAGTCTAAACAGAACAGGCTGGTTGAGAATTTAAAGAATGTGGTAAAATATACATATGCAAAGTCAGCAATATGCACAGAGGGAGGAGGGAGGAGGAGGCTAGCCCCTTCCAAGCTAGGCACGCTTGCCCAGAGGAGCAAGACTGCTTCCCACCAAACACAACCACAAGCCACTCCCACTGAAAGATACACATTTATCTACAATTTAAATACACAGAAGAAATGTTGACCTGCTACATATGCAGTTTAAACTGATGTAACTGTGATTGTTCTGTGATACTTCTATGAAAATAGTAAATAGTAAACCCCATGCAAGTAGAAGGAAGCATCAAGTCACTTATTCTAGGTGGAACTGGGAAGAGGTTTAATTCTTTTTTTTTTTTTTAAAGATTTTATTTATTGGGAGGCGGCTGTGGCTCAATCAGTGGGGCTCCCGTTTGCCATGTGGGGGGCCCCAGGTTCGGTTCCCAGGGCCTCCTGGTGAGGGCGGGCCTGCCCGGGCGGCGTGGTTGGCTGGCCCAGCGGGCACGGGCAGCAGGGGGGGGATAAATGAATAAATAAATAATAAAATCTTTAAAAATAAAAAAAATTTTATTTATTTATTCATTTACCCCCCGTTGCTGCTTGTGCTTGATGGGTCAGCTAACCACGCCCTGCGGGCGGGCTTGCCTTCACCAGGAGGCCCCGGGAACCGAACCCGGGGCCTCCCATATGGTAAACGGGAGCCCTACTGATTGAGCCACAGCCGCTTCCCGAGGTTTAATTCTTGACATTAGTATTTGTAAAGAGCTATGTCTCCTTTTCTACATTTTCTTCACAATTGACATGCATTTAAGAGTGGGGGGATTTTGATGGTTGTTTCACCTAACGGTGATATGTACTCTTGGAAATGTGAGAAATAGTTAATAACATTTTAGTTGCACACTTAACAGATAACATGAATCATCTATAGCTTTAAGCCAAAAGGTAGAAGGGAGTACATCTGAATTTCAGTGCTTGAGATTTAGTTTCTACCACTGTCCTAATTCCTTTTTTTCTCTTGGGCTTTTTTAGAAGATAAATGAAAATTCTAAGTTACTCAATTCTTACAAAGCTGTGGTGTTTTTCTGCATGTAACTGTCTAGAGAACAAATCAAGGCAGCAGATTGGTGTTTTATTAAAACTTCCTGATGCTGCAGAACCTTGATTCCTACTAGGAATCGGGACCATTGAACGGCACTCCAGAATCAGAGTTGTTTTTATACACCCCCATGTACTATGCTCTGCAATGACTATTATGGCAAATAATTTTCTGGGGGGTTAAGCTTGATAACATAAGTTTAATAACATTAGCATAAAGATTCTCCTATGTAGATTTCTCTAGCTGAATGGAAAACCTTCTTTAAAAAGTTGGCAGGTTCTGTGAACCTCAAGAGAAGATACTGTCTCTCTGAATGCCTTTAAGTTAATGCTCAAAGTACAAGTTCTTATTGGGGGAAAAATGCATTAAAATAACTCATGTACATATAGGACAACAGTCTTACAGTGATGAAAGACAAAATGAAAAGTTTTTATCTTTCTTCAAATATTTTTTCATTTTTTTTAATATTCCAATTTTTAAAAATATTATTCTATTTTTACTTTTCATTAATTCTTTGTGTATAAAACTACCATTACTACTTCATTTTCTTATTAATTATATGTGGTTATTTTATTGGCTTCATTTCTGAAGAAGTTTTAGATCACAGAAGGGTTACAACTGTGACAGGGAGGATCATTAGTGCAGGGTGTCAGTGAGGGGGGATACATGGGAGGAAGTTCACCTGGGTATACATATAAAGCATATAAATGTGTTCAAATGCTCATGGGATATTGTCATGGTGGGTGGAGATTCACACAATAACCAAAATATATCAAATTCCTATCCAGGAGCTCTGCCACATTTTCTAATAGAACAACAAGAATGCCCCAAGTACAGGGACAATGACTTGTGACGGAGAATGGTCCATTGAAGGACCCTTGATATTGATGACTATGCTTATGAAACTTTGCTCTTAAAATTGAAACTCAGCCTAGTGATGTAGGGTGCCTAAGAGTTACCTACTGGGAGCCTCCTTGTTGCTCAAATGTGGCCTCTCTCTAAGCCTAACTCAGCATATAAAAGCAGCAACTTCACCCCAGCATGGGACATGATTCCCAGGGATAAGCCTCCCCGGCACCGAGGGATTGCTACCAAGTACTAACAAGCAATGCATCTGGAAAAAAACAAAAAACAAACAAACAAACAAACAAAAACCCCACCTTGACCAAAAGGGGGAAAAACTAAAGACAAATGAGTTTATATGGCTAAGAGAATTCAAAGTGAGTTGGGAAGCCATCCCAGAGGTAGCGCTTATACACGTCTCAACAGGACTTCATTGACAGCTAAAGTAGATACGACCCCAAATAGCAAAGCTCCTCAAGGATATGGAGACATCCAGACACTATATAGTCAGGGCAAACAGCTCAGGAATTTGGCCCCTTCCCAGTGGGCCCTAATCTGGTATTTATGCTCCCCAGTGTGACCAAGTTAGACTCAGCAGTGGTTTCCCTTTGCATGAGTCTTCTGTCCTTCTATTCAAACCTATAATTACCACTAGAGTTGGTAGGTGTACATCCAAGAGACTTAAATCTTTGGGCTGTCCATGTGCCAGCTGAGCCTCAAATTTCAACAGAGTTGCAACAGTTACTCTCCAGTTCAGTGGACTCACCCAGGACAACTAACAGGGAGGAGATGATGGACAAACAACATACCAAGGAACTGGGAGTGCCTACAATTGCAAGCAAGGAAGTCCCATCTATCGGAGATATGGGATCAAAGCCCCCTCAATTAATGGTGGAATGGGCATCACCACCCCAGAGTCCTCAGGATTGGGAAATGAACTATGAACTAAAATAAACTTACCAGTATTCTACTATAGACTACTTGTGATTCTAGCAATGGAAATACCATTGTTGTGGAGGCAACGACTCATGGATGTTCTGAAGTTAAGGAGAAGGAAAAACAGGTGTAATAAGGGGGCATTTTGGGGGCATGGGAACCATCTGAATGACATAACAATGACAGATGCAGGCCATTATATATCTGGCCATAAACTACAGAGTTGAATGGGAGAGAGTGTAAACTATAATGTAAACTATAATCCATGCTTAGTGGCAATGTTTCAAAACATGTTTATCAATTGCCATGAATATACCACACTGATGAAAGATGTTGTTAGTGTGGGAAAACGTGGGTGGTGGGGGGAGCGGGGCATACGGGAACCCCTATATATTTTCTGTAACATTTATGTAATCTAAGTATCCTTTAAAAAATAAAAAAAAAGTGGAAAAAATAACTCAAAATTCTCTTTTATTGACAACTTAAAATGCAAAGTATTTTATTTTAAAACCTCTAAAATTTGAAAACAAGATGTTCTAGATTAAATAATATAGTTTTCCAAAGCTGAATGTGCTCATTTGGAGCTCCTTGTTTCTGCTTGAAATACAAAAATAACTTCCTAAGTCTCCTAGGTGGGAACATCAATCTCAGTTGGTAACATCCTTTTTTTTCCTCCCCTCAGTGTAAGGACTTTAAAAATTCTAAAGTAAATGCATCTGCCAGCCTTATACCAGCAACTTCATTCTAAATGTCTCCTGAGAGGCATATACCATGTACAGGAATCCATCTCCATCTTTTTTGTTTTCAGACACTTCAGAAATGGGTGTGGAAACGCTCACCATGCTGTGTCCATTCACCAACAGGAAGAAAGCTTGATTAGCATTCAGCAGCAAGCATCTTCTAATTATTTTGATTAGTTCACTCATGTTGACAGGATCTTGTACAAGGAACTTGGTTTTATCAAGTACAGGAAGCTGCTTCTCACCTTGGTATCTTTCTATTATCACCAGGATTTTGGTAGGATGCTGCTCTAGGATAAGTCTGACATCGTCTATTCTTTGTTCCAAGATGCAGTTCTGCTTGAAGGTCTTTGATGGCATGGCGGGGCGAGGGGCACAGCGGTGATGCTAAGGGGACCGGCTCTAGAAGCAGAGACGGCGAAAGATCTGGTTCTCAATTTCTTAGTTCTGATAATTGTTCTGTTTTCATGTAAGTTGTTAATATAAGGGGAAGACAGGCAAAGGGTATACTAGAACTGTGTATCACTTTTGCAACTTTTCTAAAATCTAAAATTATCTCAACATAAAAAATAAAAGCAGACAAACATAATCTTTGTTAGATGACTTAGAGATAAGTATACTTTGGTTTCAAGTCCTAATAAGTTACTTGCCAAAATAATGTGCAGAGGTAATCAGGATAATGAGGTAAATCAGGTAATTTTGGCTAGTGGGGTTTTGGTATTTCCGTGATATGGGTAGCTCATCACAGACTCCACATTATAAATCAAAACTTACTGCTTGCTGGTAAAATCATATAGTCATTTGGTAACACTGAGTGATACATCACACATGAAATTTATTTTTACATTTTTCGGATTCATGCAGTTTTAAGAACCATTAAGATTCAACAGCTATAAGGTAAAATATCTGTTTTCATGTTTTCATATTGTAGCTTTCTTTTTTTTTTTTTAAAGATTTTATTTATTTATTCATTTATCCCCCCCTTGCTGCTTGTGCTTGCTGGGTCAGCTAACCACGCCCTGCGGGCAGACTTGCCTTCACCAGGAGGCCCCGGGAACCGAACCCGGGGCCTCCCATATGGCAAACGGGAGCCCCACCGATCGAGCCACAGCCGCCTCCCAATTGTAGCTTTCTTGATAGCATTTGTCAATAATACCATTTTATTTCAGTATTTTAAATCAAGGGTTTCAAAATGATGTCTATTATCTGGAAAGAGGTGCTTTTGCCTAATAAAATACATTTCTCCATAGAAAACAAGTGACCTAAGACTGACTTAATTGTGTACAAAATGTCAAAACAATGTGAAGATGTTAGGCAATCATCACCTAAAGAACTATTTTGATTTTTTTTTTGATAACCCAATTATAGACTTCGTTTTATTGACCAATCAAATAATCTTCCCATTTTAGAAAAACCTGAAATATATTTTGTTTCTTGACCCATATATAAAATATTTTATCTTTTTAAGGATTTAATTCTTGAAGTGACTTGTATTCTTAGAATCCTTCCTTTCTTCCTCTCACAAAAAATTTTATTGAACAATGACTGTGTACCAGACACTGGACAAGATGAATAAAATGTCTTGCTGCCTAGAGGAGCTCATGAACCAATGTGGTAGACAAATGTGCACATAAATAATTAAAATGGAAAAAGTGCTATAATGAAGCATATCAGATATGAAATGTGATGAGAAAACTGAACCATGTAACAGATAAGGGGAGTTTTCTTTTTTAATGCTTAATGCACTACCGAGTTGGGCTATGGAATCAAAATCATATAGCTTCTCTCATGCCCAAATATTAGTATTGTGAATTTTTAAAATAAATACTTCTTAATGCAACTTACATGCTGCCTTCTTAAGATGAACTCAACATCAAGGACAACATCTTTCAGATGTAAACTTACGTTTAGAAAGTGAATTCCTAAAACTTTACTCTCTAGAAAACAGCTGAAGTTTCCTCTGTTCAAGTAGAATCTCTATTTCAAGTTGAATGCTATTTTCCCCAGAGTGAACTCATTAATCTTCATAGGTTTATTGGAAATTAATAGCTCATTAGACATCCAAGTATCACATCTCCTATGGCACATTAATTTTTCACGGATTTTTTAAAAAGTTGATTTGCTTCAAGAAAAACTTAAAATACTATTTTAAAAAAATCCCCCACAAAAAATTCCCCAATAGTGGCACTTCATACCAATGTCAAAAACAACAGTCACATCTTGAATTTATGGATTACTGCTTAGCCATTACTTTACTTAAAAAAAAATGACTAGGTGTTTCAAATCGTCTGTTTTCCATTGGTATCACCATAATGAAAACCACCCATTGGGATGTATTTAAATGATTCACAAAAGCAGGCAAGTTGGCAAGTATCAAAACACTTATAAACCTTGCCTGAAAATCCATTCATTTAACCAATGGTTTCTATAAGCAATGAATTATTCTCTAAGTATACAGTATTTATCAATAGTTCATAATCTAGGCTAAAAGCCATTAGAAAAGTATTTTATACATTAAAAAATTTTAAATATCCTTTATGAAACAAAGATATCAGCAATGCCATATAAGCCATCTATTCCTCACTGACTGAGCATCAAGCACAGTGCTAAGTGCTAAAGAAACCATGATATATAAGACAGACACAGTCTCTGCCTTATGGAGTTTACAATCTATTGTGAATAAAATAACTGATTCCTTGAGTAACTATAAATTCAATTATGATGATAAATTCAATGAAAGAAAAGTATAGTGTTATGGGAATAAAAGTTATGGAAATAAAATTTTCAGGGAAGCCTTCCCTCTATCTCCAAGAAAACGACAAATACACTGAGACCTGAAGGAAAAGAAGGAGCTGGCCAGGCAAAGAATGAAAGGAAATGCATTTCAGGTAGAGGGAGTAGTAGCATATGGGAATAGTGAGAAGGTAAAGGCTGCTGAAGCTCAGTGAGAGAGTGGGAAATTACAAGAAAGGTAGGCAACACTGCTTTTCTGGTTCTAGCATTACATAGCAGTCGTAGTTAGTTATTTTAGATGTACTGTACATTTGTCTTATTCTATGCAATTTGTAATGGAAGAAACTTGGGCTTTGTGGTAAGTAACTGGCAAACATTAAAATCTTAACTTTGATGAAATCACGTAACCTCTCTGGACCTCATTTTTCTCATCTATAAAATGGTAATAATATTACGATGGCTAAAAGTATTAAATAAAATTAAATGGAGGAGGCTAGCACAGAGCCTGATGAATAGAAAGCACTCCATAACCTCTATTCCCTCTTTCCTCCAGGTTTAACTTCCTGATCGGTTTTCATCATCAATGGCCTGCTGATATGCAGAGGTAGTAGAGATCCTCTTCCAAAACTGTGCTTTCTTAATTGACTATCTATCATGGTATTAAACAGAACCCAATTCCACCTTTGTATCTTTAATTCCTTGATCTTATGATTTCAAATGTTCTTGTTACAGACTCAAAAGGAACAGTAAATTTAAAAATTAGTTAATAGGGTGAATGATTACTCTCAAAGATATTCATTCATAAATGGTAATAATTACAGAGAGGCTAATAAGTAATTCTTCAAAAACACACCATGGGACTTTGATCAGCATTTTTTATTGAAGCATCTCCCAGAGTTACTCTAGAGTGTATGATGTTGTGATTGTAGATGAATGTAAATTAATGCTTTATCTCCCTGAAGAAATCAACAGCTTTAGTGCAGTAGTCCAAATGAATAAAACAATCTTGGTATTTAAATAGGACCAATATATAAGAACAATAATTAGTTATTTGATATAGAAACTAGATAAATATAGTTCTTATTCGGTGACTTAAGACTCTCTCAGACATATGGTTGTTTCAAAGAAAACAGACCATACTCTTACATGCTTAGATTTTTAGAAATATTCAATCTTGGAACTTGAAAAGAAATTAAAAATCATTAAATTCACTCTCTTGAAGTAATGCTTAAATTTTGTTTTTCTTTTACACATGCATATATACAGATATAGACACATGTAATGAAATGGAAAATATTTTAAATTGGGTAGGCCTCTAAACACTTAGTAAATAAGACAATTCCTTAATTATAAATATAACAGTAAATATTTGAATATATAGTCCATACCAAAAGAATGATACTTCATTACAAGAAAAATTCCATATACATAATCTGGTTGAATCTATTAGTTTTTTTCAAATGTGTTTGACTATCATAGTTGACTTTTAGAGGCTTTCCTGACAAATATCCTTCTCAACCCTTCTACTTTTTCCTTGCTAAGATACCCAATGATTCTCCTTTGTAACCTTATCTGAAGATGGCTCTAAAGGGCCTTAAATGCCATTAATTTTCTGATAACTCTCTAATTTATATCTTCAGCCCTGATATCTATATCATATTTTAAACTCATAAATCCAACTGTTACTTGTTATCCTCATTGAACTTTTAATGGGTAAACATACCAAGTAAGAAACCAAAGTGTTGATTTCCTTTCCTCAAACCCTTCCCCCACCCCAAAAGAGCCTTGTACCACCACCCTTGGTCTGCAATTTACCCACTGCTCAAACGCAAACTCTAAGGGTCATTCCCTAATTGCTTTCTTTCTTTCACACTTTATATTCAACTCCTGTTTTCTCTACAACTAAAGGATATCCAAAACCTGTCTAATGGTCTCTGTCTCCACTGTTACTACTTTAATTCAAGCTATAATATATTTTGCCTGGATCACCCTAATAACCTTCTATAACCTTCATGCTTCCATTCTTAGACTTTTACAACTCAATCATTTTATAATAGGCAGTGATCTTTGTAAGACACAAATCATATCCCATCCCATTCCTCCTTAAAACTCTCCAAAAGCTTCCCATTGCATTTAGAACAAAATTCAAATTACTGCCATGGCCTGTAAAGTCCTACATCATATGGCCCCTCCCACCTTTCTGGCTACATCTTGTACAGATCTCTTCCTTGCTTACCTGGCTCCAAACATGCTGGCCTTCCCTCTAATTCCTCAACAAATGCACTAACAGTTTCCTCTGCACCTGATCTTTGAATGGCTAGCATTTTTTTTTTTTTTTTCCGGTCATACAGGTCTCAGTCAGTGAGGAGTTCCCTGACTGCATGCATGAAATTAGCCCTTCTCCCATTCTCCGTAACATTTATTACAATAAAATCATTTACTTGGTTATGCACATACTGTCTTCCTTCATTACAGCATAAGCTGAATGATTAAAGACTTTCTGTCTTACCATATATTGTAACCTCTCAATGAATATTTCTTGACTATATGAATGAATTCCCTACTTTATAGAGCATTACAAAGAAATAAATAGCTTTGGCTTTTTTTGAGTGCTTACTAAATACTAAGTACATGCATTATCTGTAACTCCTCACCAATGCCAGACAAGATATGTGATACTATCTCCATTTCATATGGAGGGAAGTGAGGAATGGTAAAATTAAGGAACTTGCCTTTGATTATATACCTAGAAATGTTAGAGGAGCTGGAATTCAAATTCAGCTCTGTCTGACTCCAAAGTATTATTTCCAATATCCACAAGGGCAATTAGAACTGCTCATGATCAAAACATTTTAAAAGATTCAAAATAATTTTAAGTCTTCCCAATGGATATTAACCATATTAATTGCTCAGTTACACAAAAAGGTTCTCAAACTAACTTGCAGAATTGATAGAAAAGCAACCTTCAAAATACAAAACAGTTTGATAATTCTGCTCCCTGAAGATTATTTGTAAAAATCTTGATAACATACCAATTGTCTTTTTATTTTTTTCAAGTTTCCTGATGATATTTAGGATTTGTTGTGGTATATTTTCTAAATCTCATGAGGACACAGAAATAGCACAGGACAAAAAGGTGTACTGAAAATATTGCAAGGATTAGCTTCTGAGCAACATAAAAAAGTCTGCCATTTTTTGT
The DNA here is from genome assembly GCA_026826555.1 of Tolypeutes matacus. Lineage (NCBI taxonomy): Eukaryota > Metazoa > Chordata > Mammalia > Cingulata > Chlamyphoridae > Tolypeutes > Tolypeutes matacus. The sequence goes on along the minus strand of JAKSZT010053770.1, from coordinate 54,654,290 downwards.
TAGGATGACTGCCCTTATGTCCTCTAATAAGCTAATATAAAGAGGATTTAATATCAAGATCCTTGGCTTTCAAAATTCTTTGAATAACATAAAAGCCTACCTTCCCAGCAAGAAGTCTCTACTGTAAAAAGAATACTCATAAACCTCTACAGATGCAGGCCCATGCAGAACTCTTGGGGGCTCCTGCGAATGTTGAGAGTTCAAATTCAAGGGGCTTAAAGGAAAATTCTAGTATACTATGAAATTGAATATAAAATTCTGACACAATACAATAGTTGAAAAATGAAGTTATAGATTTTAAATATATAAAAATGAGAAAATATAAAAAAAATTGATCTCATAGCCACATTATGTGATAACCCCATTGTTCAATGAAAAATACACTATTTAGAGAGTGCTAATTTTCATAATAAAGATGTTTAACAATCAATTCACCCAGCAGATTTAAATTCATAACTCACCCTTGCACTATGAGAGAATTCAAAAGAAAGTTTTACATTTATTTTTTAAATTACTGGTGTATCTTTGATCATACATGGAAAACACATAAATAGAATGTGGCTCATTTATTTCAATTTTCTCTTAAAATAGAAAATAAATTGTACACTCTATATTTCACCATTGTTTAAAATATCTTGTTGACATACTGACTTTCAGTATGCAATAGCAGGCATTTGGAACTGTGATACCATTTTGTTCCCTCAGATTCTAGGTAACCTAAATCCAACCACTGTTAGAAGTTAGCACACAATGGTATACCTCACAACTAATTTGTGTTATGTGTTTTATACACACAAAGCAAGGAGCACAATACATATTATGTAACAGCATACTGAGTTTTGTAAAACTGCTTGGAAAACTTGGAAACATTTTTTCTTTGAATGTTTCCAAGGCCTTTAATATACAAATCTGTATGCCTTATTAAACTAAACTTTACTTAAAAAAATAATATGTATGAGAGAATGAGGAGATAGAAAGTATAGGGAAAACTGGTGAAAAATAGCCACCCTTTCAAACTTTTTCATTTCCTTCTTTCTTTCCTCTATTTACTAATTCAACAATTATTTAATGAATACCTACTATCTGCCAGGTGTGCAGGGTAGAAAGGAGAACAAACAGAGCTGATCTCTGATCTTGGGAAAATTATACAGTTGAAAGGCAAAAGTGTATTCAACTGCCTACTTTCTTTCTAGCCAGTGAACACACACACTTCCATGTTTCTTCAGCTAATCAGATTATTTTATTATGAAATACTGCCAAAACAATAATTATAATCATAATGACTAACACTTATTAAAGCCTTTGGGATATTCCTTCCCAATCCTATTTCCCTCCTTTCCTTCTTATCAATGTGACCAATACACTGAGTTGGATATTACTCACTCCCATGTACATTTTTAGATTTTCACATTTTATATGAATGGTACAATCCTATGTATATCTTCTGCAACTTTTAAAAAAACTGAACATAGTCCCCCCTATACCTCCCACCCTCCAAAAGTTTTCCCTATTATCAACACTTTGCCTTAGTGTGGTACTTTGTTACAATTGATGAAACAATATTATAATACAATTAACTATAGTCCATAGTTTACATTAAAGTTCACTGTTTGTGTTGTACTATCTCATGGGGTTTTAAAAAAATTTCTAATTCTAGTAACATATATACAACCTAATATTTCTTCCTCTAACCACACTCAAATATATAATTCAGTGCTGTTAATTATGCTCACAATGTTGTGCTAGTATCAACACCATCCATTACCAAAACATCCATCATCTCAAACAGAAACTGTACCAATTTATCTTTGATTTTTAACATTACAGTTTGCATATCTGTTATATTTTAATATGTTAAAATATGTATTCGGTTCAAAGGCTAGCATCACATACTAGATACATTCCCAATAAAGTCAAGATGAGGACAAATATATCACTGTTATTTAATCTTGTTTTGGCAATATCAGCCAACAGTATTAGACAAAAGAAAGATATGAAGTATAAAAATTATAAAAGAAGAGGGAAAAACAAATCATCCCTATTTGTTGCATACCTAGAAATCTCAAGAGAATCAATTGAAAAATTGTTACAAACATTAGAGAACTCTGGAAGAACCCCTACTAATAAAATGAGGAAAATCAACAACAGCAGTTAACAACCAATAAAATAATATATAAATTATTCAAGACAACTTTTAAATTCTGTATCAATATTCTTTTTTTTTTTAATGTACCAATATTCTTTTTTTTTCCATTTTTTTAAATTCATTTTTATTGGTTTTTCAATATTTTTTTTAACGGTTTCCTAAATTTCAAAAGACTGATGAAAGCAGCAATATTGCTCACTATGTGTATTTCCAGGAAGAACAAACTGATATAACACTAAATAAGCAACTCATAGTCAAGAGATAAATCAGATGCCAAGAAAAGTTGCATAATAGGTTTCAATTGTCTTTTCTAAACCACTAGTCTCTATTAAGAGCCATAAGATTTTACAGCTAGAAGATACCTTTCTCAGAAGTCATTTGATCCATTCTTGTTACTCTGCAGATAGAGAAGCCATTTTCTATCTAACTGGTGTCCCCAGGGTCCCACTGCTAATTATTAGTAGAGTTGGAATCAATCCTAAATTGCAATCTAGAACTGCCATAGTGAGTCAATATGATTTTAAATCAAATGTTGGCCCAAAAGAGCATATACAAAGTACCAAAAAATATTTAATTAGTGTGTATACATAAGTGTATATGTATAGTCTGTGAATTGCTCATGCATTAAAAAACAATTGTGTGATGTTTTTACTAACACACCCACAGGAGCAGAGTGGGAAATGCATACACTTTTAGTGTCAGACAAATCTATCCAAATCATGTTTTGGCCAATATTAGGTGGGAAGGGCACATGATCCCTCAAGTCTGTTTCCTTACCTGTAAAATACTACAATCTCCTCAAAGAATGACTTTGAAGACTAAACAACAAAAATAAGTAAATGTAATAATGCATGTAAATTATGCTAGTAAAATGCTTGTGACAAAGTAGATGCCCCCCATATGGCAGATATTATTATAAACTTTAAAACATATTTCTAAAAATTGTGGTCCAAAGTTGAGCTCAGATGCACATGGTTGGACAAAGTGCTTTTTCTCCCAACCAGAAGTAATAAAAATGAATATTTTGCTTTCTTTTCTAACTACAATTTTAGTATATAAATACAAATGATAATTGTTCTATTTAAAAATTACTTAAATTTACAAAATAGAAATGTTTCAAAATGTTCATTAACCTATAAATATGTGTGTCTACTATGTGCCAGGTTCCATTCTAGGAGCTGGGGAAACAGTGATGAACAGCTTATCTTGGTCCTCATGGATCTGACATTCCAAGAGGGAGACTGACAATAAACTGTTAACAGATAAAGCATTTCATATTTTAACATAATGGAAAAAACAAAAACAGAGTAAAGGGATAGAAAGCATGGGAGTACATACTTTTTTAGACAGGATAGTCAGAGAAGGCCCTCTACTAAACAGGTGACATTTGAGCTGAGACCTGAACGATTTGAAGGAGGAAATCATATACTGATCTGTGAGAAGAAAATGCTCAGGTATAGCGAACAAATGCAATAGCCATAAGGTAGAAACGAGTTCAGTATGTATGAGCATCAGAATGGCCAGCATATCAGGTGTGACAGGAAATGTGACGTGTGACTACTTAGGCCCATATTTAAAAAAATTTATTCTGGTTGCAGTTTTAAGCTTATTCTGATTGCAGTATAGAGAAAGAAGGGTAGGGGTTAGGCAAGAATGAAAATAAGTAAATAAGCCATATTAAGCTATTACAATAGTCTGTATCTGGGATGATGGGCTTACAGTACTGTAGTAGTATGGGGAATGCCGTGCTTTGGAGTTAAGACATATAGGTGTAGGGGATAAAAAAAGGAGAGTAGTTAGGAATGATTCATAGGCTTTTGGCCTCCAAAAATGGTGAGAATGAGTTTGGGAAGACTATGAGAGAAGTAAATAATGACATGGGGAAGTAGGAAACGTGAAGTAGGGAAGGACCAAGAAATTAAGACTTCTATTTTGGTGACAATTAGTTTAAGCTGATTTTTAGCCATCCAATAGGAATATCAGGTAAACATATATATTTAGATCTTGGGGGAAGAGTTCAGGGCTGGCATTAAAAATTGGGAAGTCCCCAGCATACAGATATTATGAGACTATCATAATCAAAATATCATAATAAACAATCATTTAGGGACAATATATAAATAGAGAAGAGAAGGATGCCAAAAACAAAGTCTTGGTGAAGCAACTTGAGCACAGGTGGAGAATTCAGCTAAGACAACTGAGAAAGAGCTGTCAGTTAAATAGAAAGAAAATTAGGAGAATATGGTAATCATAGAAAACAAGAAAATTAAATGTTTCAAGAAAGGGAATGGTCAACACTGTCAAATGATGTTGAGGGGTCAAGTAAAATGCCGACAGAAACATGACTATTGGGTTTGACAAGAAAAAGACTGCAGGAGCCATTTAACAAGAGTCATTTCAGTGGCATAGTAGGGACCAAAGCCTGGTTAAAATGTTTTAAAGAATGAATGGGAGATGCCATTTTGTACTTCACCCTTCCTCCTTAATTTCAAGAACACAGGTGTAATGATTGGTGCTACAGCAGCTGTCTTAGAACCATTATATTAAGACCAAAAGACTAATGGTGAAATTGTCCTGATAGTTGTGAACTGCTGACAATAATATCACTGAGCTTTTTGTTAAATGTTATCACCTTTCACATCACCTATATTAAGCAACCCTTCCTTGCAACATAAAAATATTCCTCCCCACATAACATATGACATCTTCTCTATATTAAGCTGTCAGACGTTTGTCTGAATAAAAAACCAACCAACCAAACAAACAAAAAACAACGGCTGCATTGATTTGCACAAAGAGGGAGTCCACTGTATTTTCTGTAAACAGAACATATTTCAGCATCTCAGTTATGCTAGGAATGACAAAATAGAGCTGAATGTACGGTCTAAATGTACACATGAAAGGAAAACTCACACAGGAGAGTTCTAGAAATGCTTTTCTTTGAAAATGTGCATATATGTTGCTTTATACCTCTAACCATTATTAAATAGTCAAATCCAAATTCTCTTTCTCATTTCAACTTAATATTCTTACAATTATCTTGACATATAATCAAGAGATATAAAACTGTCATAAATCCAGATTTTCCAATAACATTAAAATTATTTAATTTATTATAATTAGTAATTAACTTATAACAAATAATTTAAGCTTAACACATTGAAGACTTTGACATTATTTTATTAAAATTAATTTGAATGTGAAAAATCCTTTTATATTTTCATCAATCTATTTTCTAAAACTAATACAATAAACTTTGAAATATGGTAATGTCTAACAAATTTGAAAGAAAAAATTAAAAGGCTCAATTTCTATGAAGTCATTTAATTGTACTGCTTTAATGAATTAGGACTATGGTAACATGTCATCTATAAAGAATGTTGTTTTTCACGTTCTTTAGCATATTTCATTATGTTACAAACAAAACATAGTTATTTGACTAAAAAAGAAATTCTTTTAAAAGTCAGTTTGAGGGGGGCAGATGTGGCTCAAATGGGTGGGCACCCGTCTGCCATATGGAGGGACCTGGGTTCGATCCCCAGGACCTCCCAGTAAAATTTAAAATATATATATATATACAAGGCGCATGGGCTGCCAGGTTCTGTGTGCCGGTGAGCTGCCAGGCCCTGGGAGCCATGCAGCAAGATGATGACGTAACCAGAGAGAGACGCAGGGGAGAGACAAGGCGAGATGCTCCGAAAGCTCTGAAAACCAGGAACCGAGGTGGCACAGGTGGCAGAATATCTCTCTCCTACATCGGAGGTCTCCAGGATTGAATCCTGGTGAAGACGGGAGGAGGAGGATGAGAAGAGATGGCAGGAAACAGACACAGAGAATTGCCTAGCGAATGGACACAAAGCAGCATATGGGGAAGGGGGTGTTTAAAATGGATAAAGTAAATAAATAAATCTTAAAAAAAAAAAAAAAAGTCAGTTTGATGAAATATTAACACAAAATTATTATTATAATAAAAATGCCATGAAACTGTGCTGTTTTAGGAAGTAGTAATGACAAAACTGGATAAAATGCTTCCACAGACTGTAACAAGTAAACCAGCAACTTCATATTATCATAAAAATAATTCTGGAATGCTGAACTATTTTTCTGACCATCGTGAAGTAAATGCCTAATAAGGCATTTTGGAGATATGTTCATTTTCAGTTGATTTAAGTCTATAGCAACAATAATGATATCGTAGTGACTTTTAAAAAATAATATGAGTTTTCAGATATGAAGATATATGCACACAGGAATTGCTTTTCCTTCATGGTTGAAAAATAAAGGAAAAAGAAACAGAGCAGGAGAGTTATTAAATACATGCATTTGTAATAGTACTAGAATAAAGGGAAGACTCTTACCACCTTCTAAAAATATCAGGACTATTTTATGGGGGCCATCAAACTAGTTTACTTCCCCTTTGCCCCAGTTACTTGTTCTAATAGTACCTTGAGTTCTTCTTCTATAGCTTAGCCAGGGCCAGGAATTGAACTCTGGACCTCATATGTGGGAAGCCAGCGCTCAACCACTGAGCTACACTGGCTCCTCTTCTTCCATAACTTTTATCTCACTTGTCTGTATTCTCTAATAGAATATAAGCATCAAGAAGACAAAGGGCACTCATTTAGGATACAAGCTGAGCTGCTGAAACAAAGAGACTTCAAAATATGGTGACAAGGGGAAGTGGCTGTGGTTCAATTGGTGGGGCTCCCATTTACCATATGGGAGGCCCTGGGTTCAATTCCCGGGACCTCCTGGTGAAGGCAAGCTGGCCAGCACAGCACGGTGAGCTGACGCAATAAAGGGAGACAAGAAGACACAGAAAAACGCACAGCAAATGGACACAGAGAGCACAAGCAGCAAGGGGGAATAAATAAATAAATAAAAATAAAATCTTAAAAACAAGATTTTTGTTTTGGCAAGAGAAGAAACAAAAGAATAAAAAAAAAAAAAAAAGAAAAAGAAAATAATAAAATAAGAAAGGTGAAAAAAAAAGAAGACAGGGGTCACGTCCTGCCACAGATACCATAATATTCCCAGCAATTATCACTGGGCCTTACACTTACAGGATCCTCAGTAAATTTTTGTTAAATGAAGGCAAGAAGAAAAGCTAGAAAGAAATACAACATGTGCAAATATTCTCGCTGTCCTGATTTTGTGATAATCAGGGTAGGCTAAACATTCGCTATATTAGAAACCATGCATGCATCCCCAGTCCTAGTTTTTCTTCGTAGGTCTGGCTTTTAGAATGCTGGTGATAAATTAAGCCTGATTTATTATATGACCATCCTGTATGGGAAATGACTGTAACTCTAGGTATCTTTGGTTAACCTTAAGAGATATAGCAGGGGGTGGATGTAGTTCAAATGGTTGGGTGTCCGTCTCCTATATAGAGGGACCTGGGTTCAATCCCTGGGACTTCCCAGTAAAAATTTTAAAAAGAAAAATAAGGCCCTGTGTGCAGGTACGCTGTCAGGCCCCACGAGCCATGCAGCAAGATGATGATGTTACAGGAGAGTGACACAAGGGAAAGCAAAGATGAGACACGCCAAAAAACCTGGAACTAAGGTGGCGCAGGTGGTAGGACGCCTCTCTCCCACATCAGATGTTCCGAGGATCGAATCCCAGTGAAGACAGGAGGAAAAGGATGAGAAGACAGGGCAGGAAATGGACACAGAGCACAGAGAGCTGCCCAGCAAATGGATACAAAAACAGCAAAAATGGGGGGTGGGGGGAAGGGGAGAGGGGGATAAAATTGGATAAAAATAAATGAATAAATCCTTAAAAAAAAAAAAAGTATAGGAGAGTAAGGTAAGGACTATAGTTGGTAGTAATACTTTGACGATTCTCTTTCATAATTTGTTAACAAATGTGTCACAAAAATGCAAAGTATTTGTGGTGGGGTGATGTGTGGGAGCCCTGTATGATATTATGCATGTTTGTTTTGTAAGTTCACAATGTTTACTGAACACTTATTGTTAATGTATGTTCATGTATGAATGATATATTTCGATAAATTGTTAAAAAAAAAAAAAAAGACAACAGTATGCTAATAGTGGTAATCTCCGTGAGGTAGGTTATGATGTTTTTCTTATTATTTTTTATTTTCCAAATGATCGATAATGAACATGCATTGCTTACATAATGAGCACAAAATGAATACATTAAGAAAATGCAGCTCATAAAGTAATGTCACATAATTCTGTACTGAATAAACTATAGATAAGCAGCAATATAAATAAAAGTACTAATAAGTATCAAACTAGCTACTGGAAAGCAATATGAAAAAGACAGTAAGTTATGATGCATGTTTATAGAAAAATGCTAAATGAAGTTTATATATTTAATTATTAATAAATTATTTCAGAGTACCATCTCCAAAATATTAAGACACAATTTTAGTACATAGACCTTAATTTAAAATTTTATTTTTCACTGTCAGAAAAAGCCAATTTCATGATAAATTCAAGAAATGTAAATTTGCATTCCCAAAGCAAGCCAAATATTTCTAACATAACTAAAACTTTCTCATATTCCAAATTTTTAAGTAATGTGGATCATGTGCTTGCTGTACAGCTAATTCCTATCCTATCCTATCCAAATATTTAACTTCACAACAAAAATGCAAGAAGTGCTAAAATACTGGGCTACATTTTGCATGTTAGGAGAAAAGATAATTTCAGGTTTTTCAAAGTAACTTCTATGACATTAGCCAACTAGCCACTAAGTCATTAATGTAGATTTCTGTTTTTTGTTTTGTTTTGTTTTAGATATCTTTTTAAAAAATATGTTTAAAGAAGCTTTAGATTACATAAATGATACACCAAAAATATAGGGGGATTCCCATATACCACCTCCCATCCCCCAGTTTTCCCCATTAATACCACCTTTCATTAGTTTGGTTCATTTGTTACAATTGATGAACACATGTTGAAGCATTGCTACTAACCATGGTCAATAGTTTAACATTATAGTTTACACTTTGCACCACACATTTTTATAGGTTTTGAAAAAATATATAATGGCCTGTATCCTTCATTGGAATGTCATTCAGAATAATTCCAATGTCCCAAAAATGCCCCACGTTACACCTATTTTTCCTCTCCCTCCCCTCATAACCTCTGGTGACCACTGCCTTTATATCAGTTGAGAACTTAAGGAAGAAAACTGAGAAATAGTAATAACATAAGAACTTATTTCACTTACATTCTATTGCATTTTAGGGATTTTGTGAAAATAACAGTGAACATGAGATTAAAACAAAATCTTACTATCATTTTTTTTCTACGAAACAGGAGGCTCTTCATTAAACTAGTCATAAGTATTTTTAATAAAAAAAACTGCTTCCTTATTTTAATATATGGAAGATATATTTTCAAGAAGGAAAATGCTGATGTTATCTTGGTTATAAGCTTTCTGCTGAAATGATTTAGATATTTTCTTCTACACAATATCAGTATAAGGTCTTTCTTTCCAAGCAATGAATTATAGCTGATACTTCAAACCTATTCTGTATGGATCATCTAGTTCAGAAAAATGAGAAAACATAAATATTTATTCCTTATACAGAAGAGACACAAGATGCAGATAGAAATGATCCATTATGTAGCAGTGAATAATTGCTGTGTGTTATCAATATAAGAACAGCAAAGGGTATCAAGTATTTCTACCAGCCTTTAATTTGAGGATACCTAAGGTTACTGAGAAAATTAAAAAAAAAAAAACACTGTAATTTTATTTGATTGGGATAATATGTGTTCGTTGTTCATAACTTTTCATTGATAATAAATTTAACATTGTTGTCTATAGCACTCTTTGGAGGAAACCCAAACTATTTGATTTAAATGAAAAATATTTGGAGCAGCAAAACAAACAAAAAACCTTATCTAAGAAATCCTAATCTAAAAATAGTAACCAGTGAAGATATTTAAGTAGTTTTTCATTTTACTTTGCCATTTCTAATATCTAGGTATTTAAAAAGTGGCCATTTAAAATATTTGAAGGCAAATAATTCTCAAAGACTGATAACTTGAGGAAAACAAACCATTTTTTTTCCTTTCATGAAGCTATATTTTTAAATTTTGGCAGACTACATGGAAAGGAGAAGAAAGTACCAAGCAGGAAGAAAAAACATATATATTGCTCATAAAGTGAAAGAAGTATTAAGAACTTAGAGGTGCTAGAAGTAAATTAAAATGAGGCTTAAAAAATGAAACATAAACATATCAATAATTAGAGATTTATATACTGCATTGATGCAACATGAAACCGATCATTTCAAAGAATAAAATTTATACTTTTGATGGAATTCAGATTATCAGATAACATAATGCAAATAAAATTTTTAAATAACTTGCTTAGTATCAAAGTGACGAAAAAAAGATTTTTAGTTATTTTGACCACCTATACCAAACAATAATTCCAACTACCACATTCATGGAAATTATAAAATATTTTGGAGTTGCTTAGGCACTGTAAGAGAAATAACCACAAACGTGTACATAATTGAGTACTGGACATCAGCATTGTACAGGGAAAAGACCAATGGATTTGGAGACAGAAAGTCAAGGTTCTTATCTGGGCCATACTCCTTACTGTGGGTCTTTGAACAATTCATTCACTATCCTTCTAAATGCTGGATTTCTCTAACTACAGAGATAACGTTGAAAGAAACAAGGTCTAAGAGTTATTTGACCGTTGATCTATAAAGCCACTTCTGGATCTAAAATTCTAAGATTCCAACTATTCTAGATGAATGAAAAATATGAGAAGTACACTATTATAAATAAACCTCCTCAAGGTATAACTACTATATTTCCTCCAATAATCTTGGGGAACCAATTTTCTCCATGTTAATGCTTTATAATTCTAACAAATCTTAATTTTTAAGGCAGACATTACTTTTTCAGGTAAGTCCAAGAACATATGTACTGTGTAAAAACCTTTGAAACTAGCAATAATTTAATATTATAAGAAGCTCAACACTAAGTGCCTAAATTGAAAATTGAGATGCTTAAAAAACACATTATTCATATAATTCTCTGTTGAAGAAATTGTGTAATTGTACTGTTATAATTCCATATTAATCCTGATACCGCAGGTTTTAAGTGAGAAAAAAGAGATTTATAATCAAATTTATATATGACAGTATTTTTCTCAAGCAATCTTCTTTGACAGTATCAATTATAAAAGAGCAACTTATAAATTTTTATATATCACTTACCCTTTGGGTTATTAAAAATTGTATATGTAAAAAAGCTTGGTTTAGCTGATAAATCAGGATAAACAACAGATCAGCAACAATATTATTAATAACTATAATCATCATCATTATAATACGGATTACCATTTATAGAGGATTTAATGGCCCAGGAATTGTGCTAGGCATTCCACATATGCTATTCTCTGATTTTCAAAATACTCTAGAAAGTTATTTTCTTTATTGATGAGGTCACTGCGACTCATAAGGGCTAAGGAATTTGCCCAGGAATGCAGAGTTATTATGTGAAGGAGCAAATATTCAAAGCTAGGACTGCCTGGCTACAAACCTCATGCTCCTTAGCCATATTTCACTTAATTTCAATTTTATGGATATAAACATATAAAAAAGAGGTTACCTCATGGAAAATAAACATAACAGAATACATTATTGGCTTCTTGACATTTACATGATAAGACAAGCTATATATCAAAGACACTTCCCAGAAATTAAACATTTTTCAATGTCAGTAAGTAGTTGGTAACAATTTCAGATAATGCCTGCACTTGCAACCTACTGCCTAGAATCTACTGGCTTGAAGTCCTTCAATTTATGAAGAAACAGTATACAAATTTCTACCCTATCTCCACATTTCCCATTTAAAAGCTGGGTCTTTTATGGGGATAGAAACCACCCCTACATTTCTCTCATTGATTCTTTTAGCAGTTAGAGGCACTGCCATGTCCTACAGCTTTCTGTGGAAGTCAGAAACCAAAAGGATATTTTATTTTCATTTTTGGTAGGATGTAGAACTCCGAGGAAGTATACTGAAGACACATTTTAAAAAATAAGATGAAAACCAGCATTCCTTTTGCAGCAGTAGGTTAAGTTGTTGTGCTAAGCATTGCACTAAGATGATATGAAGATCTCTGACCTACTCCAGGTGTGCAGTCTGGATGCAAGAAACCCTGAAAAGTGTGTCCCCATGTACAACTCTATCGGATATATCTGTGAAACTTCCTCTGAAATACACTGAATTTTTAATAACAGCAACAACAAAAATCATTTAATCCATTTCTCTTAGTATGTCTCTAGTTAATATAAAGTCTGTAAAATCAGTTCTATGTTAGGGGAAAATTTTGCTTTAAGTTACTTAAAACTAACTCTTTTCTATCGTCAATTTCAGTGGAATTGGAAGAACATACCTAAAAAAATTCTTGCTGCAAACGAAAAAGTCTTTCTTATGTATGTAATTACTATGAATATGGAAAACAAAAATACTTTTGCAGACCTCCCTATAACCACAGATTTTTATTAGATTTTTAAAAACTTGTACATGGGAAAAATAAAACCTTTGTTCTAGAAACAATGTCAGGAGGAATTTGCAACATTGGGGAAAATATATAAAGAATAAGAAAATATATAAAAACCATATGTTCATATTTGGATAGGTTACTTAGGTTCCAAAATCACGGAAAAAGGAGTAAGAAGCTGTTCCCATAAAAATGGCAGAGTGAAACATTTCAAGACCCCATCGCCCCACAAAAGCTTTGACAACCAGCAAGAATCAGCAGAAACATCTTTCTCAAAGCTCCAGAAAACAGTTAAAGGATTGCAGTAACAGGGCAAATGCCATATCAGGAAAAAGGCACCTTAAAAACAGTAGAATCTCCTGGTACCTTTGCTGGCCCTGCCATCATCCCCTAAAGATAACTCATAGAGCCCTCCTACAGATCATTAAAGGAGTCAAATAGCAGCTGGCTGGGGAAAATGAATGCCAAATATGGGACATACAGTGTAGCACCTGGGAACAGTGTTTCCTTGGAGAATGAGGACATTCCTATCAATGTAAACTGGGGAATTCCTAGGGCCATGTTTGCATTCACAAAACAAAACACACATGTAGAAAACACCAGGGAATTACTATCTTTTTGCTTTGGGCTGTTGTCTAAACTCACTGTATAGCTAAGGTGTGAAGGAGAGCACTTGCACAAGCCAATCTGCAAAGACTGGGAAAGGTGGGGTTTTGTTTTGTTTGTTTGGTCTTCTACTTCTTTCATTTATGTAGTTTGTTGTTAGCTCCTGGTATTCAAGGGAATTTCTGTCATAACACTAGCTGGAATGTAAGCTTAAGGAACAGATGTCTTAGTGCTCAAATTCCAGAGATAATACATAAAATAAAAAATTCCAAGTTTTCAAGAAAAGATTACAAAACATACAAAGAAATAGGATATGATGGGTCAAGCAAAGGAGCAGGATAAAGTGTTAGAAACCATTAACAAGGAAGACCAGATCTGGGACATACCAAACTAAAGACTTTAAAAGTGGTCCTAAATATGCTCAAAGAGCTAAAGGAAAACATGAACAAAGAACTAAAGGAAATCAGGAAAACAATAGATGAACACAAAGAGAATACCTATAAAGAGATAAAAATCATGAAAGGAACCAAACCAAGTTGAAGATCATAGCACTACATATAAAAATTCCCCAGATGGGTTCAAAAGCAGATTGCAGCTGGCAGAAGAAAAAATTAGCGAATATGAAGATATCACTGAAATTATTCGGTCTGATCAGCAGAAAAGAAAAAGAATGAAGAAAAGTGAACAAAGCCAGAGGAACCTGTGGTACACCATCAAGTGTACCAGTATACACACTATGGAATCCTAGAAGGAGAACAAAGAGAGAGTGCAACAGAGAGAATATTCAAAGAAACAATGTTTGAAAAGTCTCAAATTTTCAAACATGAATATATACATCTAAGATGCTCAGAGAACTCCAAACAGGATAAATGTAAATAGACCCTTACCATGATATATTACACTCAAACTGCTGAAAGTCAAAGGTAGAGAATTCTGAAAGCTGCAAGAGAAAAGCAACATGTCACATACAAGGAAGCCTCAATATGACTAAATGCTGGGTTTTCATTGGAATACACAGAGGCAAGAAGGCAGTGGTTTGGCATATTAAAAGTGCTGAAAGGAAAAAGTTACCAACCAAGAATTCTATATCTGGCAAAACTGTCATTCATAAAAGGGAGTGGTTAAGACATTCCCATAAAAACAAAAGCTGAAGGAGTTTGTCACTACTAGGTGGATACTACAAGAAATGCTAAAGGGAGTACTGTAGGTTGAGAGGAAAGGACAATAGACAACAGACAGAAGCCCTGTGAAGAAATAAAGATCTCTAGTAAATATAATGACATAGGTAACTATAAATGCCAATATTATTGTATTGTTGTAACTCCACTTTTTACTTCTTACAAGATCAAAAAGGCAAATGCACAAATAGTAATGATAAATCAATGGTTTGGGACTCATAATACATTAATATGTATTTTGTGACAAGAACTACATAATGGTGGGGGAAGGGGTATAGGAACACAGTTTGTGCATACTGTTGAAGTTAAGTTGGTATCAAACCAAATGATATTGTTATAAGATTCAGGATGCTAAATTTAAGTCCCATGGTAACCACAAAGAAAATATCAGAGACTATGCAAACTAGAGACAGAAAGTAGAGTACAGGTTATCAGAAGCAGGAGAAAGGAAATGGGAATTAATACATAATGGGTATAGGGTTTCTATGTGGGGTGGTGTCAAAGTTCTCGTAATGGAAGGTGATAATGGGTACCACAACATTGTAAATGTGATTAATATCACTAAATGATATGCTTGAGAGTGGCTGACATGGAAAAGCTTATGCTGTATATATGTTTCCACAATTTTTTTTTTTTTAAAAAGAACAACTAAAGAGATGACAATTAAATGCAATATGTGATCCTGGATGGGCTCTAATAATTGAGGAGAAAAGACTCAAAAGGACATTACTGGGACTGTGAAGAACTGGAATACAGACAATAAGCTCTATATCAATGTTAAATATCTTGAATTTGATAACTGCACTTAAGGTGGTTACATGTTACATAGGTGAATATCCTTGTTCATAGGAGATGTTCATGAAGATGCACATGCATTCAAGAGTATGACGTATACAATCTACTATAAAATATTCAAAAATAGATAGATGATAGATACAGCAAGGTGTTAAAATGTTATAATTGGAGGGCATGGATATTTGGAGGGGTTAGGAGTATGGTGGAGGTTTTTTGTATTACTTTGCAACCGTCCTCTAAGTTTGAAATTATTTCAAAATACAAATTTAAGGAATTTTTTTAAAAGGATGAAGAATTTAAAAAAATAAATTACTTTTATGTTTCAAGTCAAGGAGTTTAAATTTTAGTGATAGTGAGCCAAATGAAAATGGAGTATAAAAATAGAATCTTCAAACCATAAAAACAAAAAAGAAAATACAATTTAAAAAACTCACTATTCCCATTCCTTATTTTAAGATTTAGAGTACTTTCTCTCACAAATTTTTTTCTTCTTAACATACTGTGCTGGAAGTGGCAAAAATTATACACAGGTGATATAAGTTTTAGAAATTAAAATATTTGTTATAACATTTGTTAAAAGGTATGATCTATATTAAAAATATTTTTGTTATTGCCAGTGCTATACTACATTTGCTTACTTGGCCCACTTAAAGAATGGTTTACTTTTATATTTCTACAATGTCATGTATTATGGATTTTTAAAGTAGTAATAAGTTCCTTAGTTTTTCAATTTAAATGCATATCTCCCTAATGAGACAGTTAATTGAGAGGAAGAATTCTTACTAATTTTTGAATCTCCATAGCACAGTGGTGGCTGGCATATAGGTGTTAAATTAATATTTTTGAATGAATAAATGACAGTAGTAACTAATGTTACATGCTTAAAGATTGAATAAGGACTTTATCGTTTAAAGTTTAAAAACTGTATTTAAACATGTCTATTTATGAAGTGATTTCATCAAAATATTTCAGTTTTGTGAAACAATTACAAAATTATAATATATAATTTTAAACAACTAAATATTTTAGATCATGACACTAAACACATTATTTTGATGAAATCATTTCACAAACATTTTCAAATATAATTTTTAAACTTTAAAAATAAAAGTCCCTCTTGTCAAGATATAAATAACATTTTCCTAAAGGTATACACTGTGTTAAAACAAACACTGAAAAAAAAAAAAAAATACTGGCTAATATAGCTCAGAGTAAGGGGATAAGCAAGGAAGTGGTAACCTAAAAGTATCCCTGATAGTGTTTGAAATGAAAGAAAAAAGCTTCTTCAAGATTATTAGGAACTCTACAAATAGTTGAATTTTACCTTATTTTCATTTTGCTAAAGTTGGGAATAAAAGTTGATATACACAAGAGCCCAAATTTCACAAATTGAAGGAGAATCCAAAGATTGCATTACCAGTTGTTCAAATTGGTTTTGAATCCTCCAAAGCTGTTTATTAGCCTGACTAAGCCTAGATTATAGTTACTTTGGGGAGATCCACTGCAGCCTTGATCATGCCTTCTCAAAGGTTAGAGCATTTGTTCACTCATTCAATCTTCATTTTCAAAAAAAACACAAAACTTCCAGAAAACAAAATTGACAAAAAGTCCTGCTTCACAGAACTTGAATTCTAGTGAAAGGAGAATAATAATGACCAAAATAAATAAGTAAAAGATAAAATGTTAGTTGTGATAAATATTATAAGAAAAGAGGGAAGTCAGGTGAGGATGTAATTTTAAACATAGTAGTCATGGACATCTTCACCAAGAAAGTGACCCATCAAGAGTGTTCCATAGAGCAATTTTAAAAAATCAATGTCAAAAATTTTAGTTGATATAATATTCCAAATTAAATTGAGAAAAAGCAATATATAGGGAGTTAATATAAATGAGATCAGCCATATGCTAAAATAGTTTGATCCAGGGATAGAGTTTAGACTACACAGAGGAATGAATGGATTGTACATCCTTAAAGCAATTGTTTCTGTATATTGTTCCCTGGGTTGAGTTTTTGATATGTTTCACAGCAAAGAACTTCTTAGCAAACCATTAGTCTAGCTCTTGTGAGCTGCTGGGTTAGTAAGGACTCACACACTTGTACAAATGAGTTGAGAAAAGAGTTAACATCTCTTGTAGCTGAGGAGCTTAACTAGGAGGAGACATGCCTTGATATAGGTGGTACTAAAGAGTTTTCTGGAATAGATAAACTATGACTGATGTCTCAAAATCTCAATTCGGTTTATCTGTCCAAATTAGTTGTATGAGTAAACCAAGATTTCTTCTTTGCATTTTAAATTGTCATTTTCTTCCAATGCATTAGACCAGGGGCTCTTAAACTTTTTTGTTCCACAGACCCCTTTGCCAGTCAGGTGAAAACCATGGACCCCTTACTAAGTCCACAATACTATACTGTGTATTATTTAATAAATATATCATATCCGTATCAACATGTCCCCACAAGAATGTTTTTTTGAATTTCAATTCAAGCTCACGGACCCTTGGTTAAGAACACCTGCATTTGACAGAATTGTTTTGTGTTTACAGCACACATAAAATATATTTTTCATTTTCAATAACGGCAAACATTCCAAGAGTAATGCCAAATCCTTCTGAAAATGTGAAGATTTAGATGTCAGTAAAACTAAAGAGCAGTATTAATGATTACAATTTCTGTCAATAGTATAGTAACATGTTTCATTAAAAAAAAAATTGCATTTTGGAAATTAATTTATTAGTCATGAGCGGTCTTAAAAATACCTTTTAAAGAACTTCCACCAATGGGACCATCATTTCTACTACAAACACATAGATATGCTGAATAAAAATAAAACCCCAAAAATCTATAGCAAAAATCATATCTAATAGCAAAATAAAAAGAACTTCTTTTCATATTTACTTTAACATTTATGGGTAATCTACTACGTGACAGCCGTTTGACAAGCATGCTCTCTAATCTTCATAGCGAAATGTAATGAAACTATATCTCCATCTGATAGATGACAAAATCCAGAAAGGCTGAATAATTTGTGTAGTATCTACTTCATTAAGGGTCGGTTAGAGGAATGAATGAGATAATATATGTAAAGTGTCTTACAGTGCCCAGCATATTACAAATGACCACTAAGTATTTGCTATTATTATTATTAATATTATTGCTGTTTGGCTACTGTTATAATAATCATCATTATCACTGTCCAATATCACACAGAGGGAAGTAGTAAAACAGGAATTCTAACTCAAATCTGTTAGCCCTTCCTATGATTTTAAGAATAGTGTCTGATGGGGCTGATGATAGTCACATGTTAACTTCTTGGAGTAAAATATTTTTAGGTATGCCATTCAAAAACATCAAGAAAAATGTCCTTCTACATATACCATACTGTATTTTTGCTGTATTTGCAGGTTTACTGTCTTTTTGCTAAGTATTGGCAGGCTGATTAATACCAATGACTATATTTTTGAACTGTCATCCTTAATCAAGTAAAATTAGGGAAAATTATAAATGGATATAACCTTCTTAAAAATGAGTTGTGTATTTCCTGTCCTACATCAGGACACTGGTTAATCTCTATGAGACAAGATCAAGTTTCAAGGGCAAAAAATAGTTAAATTTTTCAAAGAGAAGAGAACAGCTGTAACTACTAAATTATGGAGTACATAATGTGCTTTTGTTGAAAACCAGAAATAAATACATGTACTATACTTTGGTCCAAACACCAGAAATATACAAGAATACACATTAAAATGTGTGTCCAAGAAGAGATTCAGTAGTCTGATGATATAACATTATTTGAAAAATGAATAGATAGTAATCATTCAGTAATATAAGTAGAGTGCTAAAAATTCAAATCCATAGCACCAACAAAGTTAAATCATTGAGGCATATAATTATTCAGGAAAAGGAGGTACAGAACATGGTCGAAAGAAAAAAATATACTGAACTGAACAAGACTGTGAAAATGTAAAACAGTCTTTGAAAATATGTAAGCAGAGTTTTCAAAATTAGAGGGATTAGATAAATAATATACTAGATAATGAGGCCAGAATCTTTGGTCTCTACACTACTACAAAGGCCCAAGGAGTAATAGATGAATAACAATTAATAATCTGCATTCCATTTCTGTTCATAACTGACTTTGAAGGGTTCTTAAGTACATAAAATCATTTCACTACTGAAATGCAGCAACCTTAGTTATAGAGTTAGGGATGCTGTCATTATAGAAATCATGTCCTAGAATTGTATAAGGGAAAGGAAAATATACATAAAAACTAAAAGGACCAAGACAACTAAAAAGGTCATTTGAAACTCCTCAAACAATATACATAACAAATGTTAGAGAAGAAATTTTACTGAAATGTAGATTTAATGAAATGATGCTTCAATCTCTAAATTTATATTTATAATTCTCTGTTCCCAACAATCACAAAGTGCTCCAGAACTTTGTGGGCAAGTGGATTACCAGCATTTGTGGATTACCGCTTCAAATAAAATCTCAGGTGAAACCAATTGTAAAGACTGATGCTGGCAACACAAGATATTCTACTACTTAGTTTTATGCCCACTGTATGCAGAGGACAAAACTGGCTTTGCTTAAAAATGATTTTTAGTAACATGAGAGAATGCCTACTATATGATATTATGTGAAAGAGTAGGGCAGAAATTTTTTCCTAATTGTACCCTTCCCCATGAAATTTAATGCCACAGATATATGCATACCTGTTTATATATTATGTGTTGCTATGCTTTATACATAAAAATAATAAGTATAAAGCCTACTCTTCAATTGATGCATTGTTAAGAATGACATACAATTTTGATATTAAAATTTAAAAGGTATTATTATTTAACTTTATAACTGCATTTGCTCAGTAACATTTAATGTAATATACTTATATAAATTATGTTTCAAATTATATATGCAAATAATCAATTTACATAAACATAGAAAAATAATGTAAAATCAAATTTAAAAAATCATTCAAAACTATTATTATTTCCAGGAAAAGTAACTGAAAACACTATATTTATGTTTTAACTTTTACTTGATATGAGAAAATAATTTTTAACTAGCTGTTAGATATTTATTCCTATATTGTTGACGTGTTTTCTTTTCCATACTTGATACAATAATTGGGTTGAATAACTTTTCTAAAATTAAATAAGAAAATATAAACTTTTAATTTAATTCTCAAAGCTAAAGTTACACGCAAACACACTGGAGATGAAGCACAAACAGCATCCACAAGGCAGGCAATGGCAACCAATAGGTATACATAGACCACCTCTTGAAAAATGACTTCAAGTTCCAGCAATTTATGGAAAGCCCTCTGGTCATAACCAGCTAATTGCCATTGTTTTGTAGCATTGATATTCAATACATTTTGTGTATTTTCCATGAACTCAATGTCAATACTGCACCTGGGACTCCCAATAAAACTTGAGAGAAATTAAATACAAAGAATAGGATTTTGACCAGAATGTTTGCACTGTGGAGGGGCCACAGACCACTATGTTTCTGGGCTTTCATTCATGCAAGAACAAATGATTACTGCTCCCATTGAGAATGCATTGCATATACCATTTATTAAGGTTTTTAAAAATTTCACAGAAAAAAAATTAAACATTAGCAGTGGTTATTCCTTGAGTAACTTTTATTATCATTTTGTATTTTATTTATTCTCTATGTTTTCTATGTAACTATTAAATGCACCTATAATTTTTAAAATAATGATGACCATCTTTACTATAGATATCACAATTAGACCAAAATCTTTGATCTTGATTCCAAACTAAATAACTGGGCAAGTTTCACTGAAGAAACTACAATATCTCATTATCACATAAAATTATTTAACTTTATGTTTATACATAATGGTTTATTGGTGTTTTTTTTAAGCTTAGATATTTAAAACATTTGGAACCTCCTGATAAATTCCATCACATTTGTAATGTACTAAGAACAATACTCACAGCTAAGAATGGTTAATGCACTTCTGAAAATTTCAACACTTTCTAGATATTATAATGACCGAATATGGCAGAAACCATATCCATTCACCACTGCCTTTTTTTTTTTTTTTTTTTTTTAAGGGAAAAAGTAATGACCATACCAAGGATTTAAATACAACAAAGGAAAATATAATCCATTTTTCTTTCTTGTGAATGCTGACATAAAATTTATGAAAATCTGGCTTCATTCATAGAATATAATACTTTGCTATGGCAGTTATATTATTTGTGGGTTAATTTAACAATAAATAACTATGATAGAACAAAGAGATAAAAATAGCCCAAAAAAGGCAAAAAACCTAATACTGATATTTTAGCTCAAAGAAAAAATGAAAAGCTCTAACTGCTTTCAGTTTGCATCTTGAAAAAGATGATTGGTAAATAAAATGCTTATAGACAGAACTATTTAATAGCGGAACTGCCACCATGGAATGCATCAGATTTGGCACTTTGGGAGTCACAACTGCTAACTCTATCTAGCCTCACACTGACCTTAATATGTAATGAAAAAAATGAAGGGGCTTTATAATAAAAGAAACACAAACAAAACTGATTGAAAAAGAAACGACATAAAGCTAAATTTGAAACAAGATGATGGGAAATTTAAACTCTGGTTTGCAACAATGTTACATGAAACAAAAGCTTATCAATTATTTTTCTGCCATTTCTTCAGTCTCAATCTCTTTCTCTCTGACTCTGTCTCTCTTTCTCAATACTCGTTGAGTTTAACAAGACAGGTTTGAATGTATCATAAGTTCATTCTTATCAGTTTTCATACATCATCCTTTACCTTGGTCAGCCAGCTGAAAATTACACAAACGATATATTAGCTTTAAACAACCTCTGAATCAAGTTAGAACTGGTTTTTTGAATTAAAGAGCCTTCAGTATAGTAAAAGGTACTATCATTTTATTAACCCAGTCAATTCTGTGTGGCCTGAGGTGGAAGGAAAATGAATGCTATCTTCATTTGTAATGGGTTTATCTCATACAGCAGGCTGTGGAACCAAAACTGCAACACTGAACTGAAAGCTAAAGTTACACTGCACACTAGTAAAGCTCCTTAATTAAGATGGTGTTTCAGTAGGAAAAAAAAAGACATTTCTTTACTGTGAAAAATACAGAAAAATTAACACTAGGTTAAACTTAAATGTAAATAAAGAGCATTTAAAATTGTAGTTAAATCAGTATTATATTAAACAATTTAAAAATATATATTTCACCTTTATAATGAAAACCATTTTTTTTTTTTCCTTTAGACATGTGCAACTAAAGAGAAAAGTAATTTAGGTACTGGTTAGGCAAACCATCACCACAACTAGACTCAACAATACAGATAAAATAACCATAAAAGCCTTATTAAGTAGGTATTATTCATTGTTATCTCCATTTGCACAGAGAGATTAAGTTTCTTCCCAAATTTACACAGTTACCTAGAAAATTTGATGCCAAGTCATATCCTTGAAGGAGATTATTTGACTAAGAGTATAGGGACATTAAGTAACTCTAAAAGACTAATTTCTCAGGAAACATTGTTTGTAACAAAAGAAATGAGAAAGAAAAGGGAATAACATCAAGTTTGGAGGCTTTTAGAATAGAAGTTCTTTACAAGGGGTCCGTGAGCTTGATTGAAATTAAAAAAACTATTATTCTTATGGGGACATGTTGGTGTAGGTGTGATATATTTATTAAATAATACACAGTATAGTGTGGACTTAGGAAGGGGTCCATGGTTTTCACCTGACTGGCAAAGGGGTCTGTGGAACAAAAAAGGTTAAGAACCCCTGCTTTAGAAGAGTCTGGCAAGTGAAGAAAGAGATGGTACCAGTTGTCAGTGGACAAATAAATCAGCACATTTGTGTGCAAATACTCATAACAATCATATAATGCAAGAATGCTTTCAGTCTTTTGACAAAATTTTCTTACAGGACTATGTGTTGTTCTACCTGAAAATTCATTCGTGTATCCTTTTGTAGTTTGAGTTTGCTCATGGTTTTGCAAAATATTTTTATAGACATCTCTGTATTTTAGCATTAAACTTGTTTTAATTCCTGAATGGGTTTAATGACAACATTACTACAATTTCGGAAGTGCTCAATGATAGACTGCACTATTAAATGACTGTAGAAAGAGCAATGATTTGAAAATCAAAGAACTGATTTGGTGATAGTTCTGCTATTAACTAGCTGTGTAACCCTGAGATTAACCTGAGGTTACTTCTGTAGATCTCACTTTCCATATCTGTAAATAAAGCACTGGACTAGATGAACATTTTTTCAAGTTATTTAGTCCTATAAATGGGTAGTGAAATCAATTTAGTAAATACTAACCAGCATTTTATTTCAATCTAAAAAGAAAAGAACAAAAATTACCAGCATGCTTTCATTCTGCAAAAGATTTAAATTTATATATAAGAAGCAATAAAAAATAAATTTCTCATTGAAAAAGTTTCCAAGTCACTAATAATAGCTCAGGTCCACTTTAGCTATTAAATTGACAGTTTTTAAAACTATCTTTAAAAATAAAATAAAAAAAGGAAAAATCTTTACATGCTTTCTACAATGTTTAGAGGTTTTAAAGATCTTTTCTAGCTTAATAATATAGGCAGTACTCAGATTCTACAAGTCCAATGGTAAGCTGATAATTTGGAATTCAGAACACTTTCTCCTGAAAAATTTTTAAATGATTTTCAGCCCAACCACAAATTCTTCTCAAATTTTGTCTCCTAAAACGAAGAGAAGAGAAATAAGTGCCCATTTCCTTGGCACTGGCTAGTCTTGGACAAACCTTTAAAGAGAGCAGACTTATTTTTCAAATCCTGTTACTACTACTTAGTGCTTTCTACTAGTTTTGATTAATAATATCTTTACATTCCTCATTTTGGTACCTGATCCAGGTCTGTCTTTGTTCTAAAAAAAATTCCAACTCCAAAATTATTTCCCACAAACTCTTTTATAAATTAAAGCTTCCTTTATTATCAATGCAACTGTTATTAGAAGGGTAAGCATTTCAAGAGAACTGTGTCACGATATAACATGTTCACTATAATGTAATGACAGTGTTTTGCATTTGTAAAAGGATAATCCAAATGTATAATTAGTAGAATTTCAAGCAGTCGAAGTCTAGAGTGAGAAAATGGGCCTGAATTCCATATTGCAAGTTCTCTTTTGAGAAAGGAGTGTTTTTCTTGCAAAGGTGCTTTGAGGATTAGCATTTCCTCTCCTCTTCTTCTGACCCCTCTAAAGGGCTCCAAATAGATTGTCATGACATAATATTCAGTCCTTTCGTTGTTTTTAAAATATTCAGAGCCTTTATGATATGGTCTTAATTTACTCTGCATTGAAAACATTATTAGCAACTATTATTATGACAAGTACTATTTTGCAAACTACTAAGCAGTTTTCCCTACATAAATTGTACACACATTTTATCTCCAAGGACTTTTTTTATGATGCTTTAAATTCTAGAAAGTTAGGTTTGAGCTGCAGTGTCAATTTTCAGGCATGATTTTATAAGCCAGTGTGTAATTGGCTATATTTCCTACCAAAGTGCTGTGGACAGCATATGTTGAATTAAACTTCCATCACCTTGCATCCCTGAATGACTATGATGGCATAGTTGCTCTGCTAACCTGTACCGACATATTACATGAATAAAAAATGATCTCGTGTTGTATTAAGCCACTAAAATTTTAGGACTATTTTTGTGTGCTCAATAACCTAGGCTATCCTGACTCACATACTTATCAAATCCTACCTAGCCTTCAAAATTCTATTCGAATGCTGTATTATCCACAATCTCTTTTTGATTCTTGAAGCTAAGAGCAATCTTCCCAGTCTCTCAATTCCCTTAATACATTAACTGTACCTTTTAATGGAATTTAACACTTTAAACCTTGAAGTATAATTTTATTCATATGTGCCTCATCTATCTTACTAGAGCAGAAGATTTTTAAGGGCAAGATTCATGTCAGATTCTCTGAGTAGATCTCAAGCACCTAACAGAGTGTGTGGCACAACATTTTTAGTACTATGCATATTTATTTTTTTAATAAAAGTGAGACTCCTATTATAATATTGGCAGGTCCATTAGGAGAAAGAAAATATCTGTATAAATAAAAGTGCCACAATTTCTTCTCAAATATTATGTGCAAAAATTACATAATAGACATTTTCTTTCAGATCAGTTTTATACTTGTAGACACCCCTAGTGTTTTTCATTCTGGAAGATGCATTTTTTTTTTTTGTTTTTTTGAATGAAAAACTTTCTTTCTAGTCCAAAGAATTTGCTATAACTAATATGTGCTCTTAAATGTTAACAACAGAAATGTTAAATGAGAGAGATAGGGCAGAAATTATTCTAAGAGTGTGATTTTAAACTTGCTGGACAGATATTTTCTTATGTCTCTTATTCTCAGTCTTTTCTGTATCTTTGGTTCATGGCTGGCAGAAATATGCTTCAGATATTGTTGATTCAGTAAATAGCCTTAGGCCCCCAGGGCAAAACCTGGAACTTGCATCACTGCCACTACCATTTAGCAAAATAAAAGCTTAAAAAATAATTTCAATTACAACTAATAGGAAACAGGCCAGTAGTAGAGAACTATCACGAGCAATTTTAAATCTATTTCGGAAAAAATACATGTAAATGCCAGGGTCCTTTTCTTCAAAGATGTATGAGAGAAACATTCTCTGCCATAAGAGAGTTTGTAGCCTAGCTGGTAAAAAAAACTTAGACATAAAAAAGATGAGTAACAAAGAAATATAAAGAAACATTTGCCAATGAACAGCATAGCAAAAAGTGTAGGAGAAAGTCCATTGCTAAGGATTGTTGGACTGGGATGAAATAACTAAGTCATTTTCTGTTTGCACGCTGTTTTGAATTCACAAGCAAAATTTTTAAAAATCAGAATGAAATGCAGAGATTAAGTCTTTTAAAAACAGCAATCTGGATAGTCCTTAAAGTATTTAATATGGGGAATATATAAGACCACCTCTTATTGTCATCTTTTATGCTTTTTCTTTAGAATTAACTTGAAATGTTTTTGTTTAAAGGTGCCAGTTTCAGATTGTAGTATGTTTTTTCCCCCATATTGCTACTGTGAGTAAAAACAAAAATAAAAACGAATTAATGGTGTTTGACCCCATTAAGGAGGTTCCTATCTTAGAACATTTTACTGATAAAGGAACAAAAACATACTTGATAAATATATGCAGTGCCATGTTTCCAAATGTTGTTTCCATTAACTTAAGAGAAAAAATGAAAAGGAGGAGAGAAGTAACAGGAAGGAAGAGAATATTCAGTAATTTTGGAATAGCTAAACCATGAAGAAAAAAAAAAAAAAGAAAGTTTATCTCACTGCAAAAATCAAATATCTGAATATCTGAGCACTAAGACTTGGGAGCACTCAAAAAGATATGGAGGTTAAGGGAGTACTTAATATAGTCTTTATGTTGGGGACAAATGGCTTCAACATCCCCACTAAATGTCACAGGAAAAGACAGAAAAATGTCTAAACTACACAGCAGTTCTAATAGGGTAAAGAATGTTTTCCAGGAACACCCATTTCATTACCACTCTTAAAATGACTTGAAGTGGGAAAATTTTATTAATGATAATTAAACTGATTGTATACTAAGATAAATTTTATTTTGGGTTATTAAGTATTGATTTTTTTGTTGTTGGTATGTATGTTGAAACTTGCATTAAAGTAACAAACAGTGATGAAATATCTTATGCTCATGACTTCCTTTAACCTTTATATATATATATATATATCTGTTTGGAAACTGATTTTAGAAACAGAATTTACAGACTATTAATTGTCTTTAAAATTTGAAAGAATAGTCCAATCCCTTAAGAACACAGAAGTGAACATTTTTGACGAAAAATGCTTTGATGCAGCTTGAACTTTGCAAAGTGATTCTTAAAAGATTTAACCTTTGTAAGCATACTTTAAAGAGTTTTCAACCCAGCGAAGCAGATAATCATTTGCAGCCATTATGAAAGGTACATTTAACAAAAAAATAACTTAATTTCAATGAAGACATAACACTACAACATAAACCTTTAAGAAACCTTCAGAGAAAAGATAAAATATCTTGCATCTTGGTGACCAGAGTTTAGATTTAGCATATGAATACAGTCCATAGAAAAAAATGGGAACAATATATTAAAGTTACAATAACTTGTAAAAGTTTGAAATCACAAAAGAATCTAGATGGATGAGCTAAGTTATCAGTGCAAATAGAGTAGAATGAAAAGTCACATAATGACCTTTATGTGCCTGTGAGGAGAGAACCTTTTATGTGGTGTGTGTGTGTGTGTGTTCCTTTACTTTTTATAGGTGAGGTAGTACTTTCATTTTCTTTGGTTAACAGACAAAAGAATTAAGAATCTTCAGTGCAAGAATGAACCCAAATAAATCTTAATTGCATTACAATTAATATTTTATCCATTTACAACCAAGTTACTGTTTTCAAATAAGGGGAATTTTTACCTGAAGAAAATGCTGATATTTAAAAAAGATGCAAAATCTTTCAGTTTACACACAAAGTGGCTGATACTACACAAATCAGAATATTCTTAAACTGTCTTTGCAAAGAGATTTAATATAGCTGGCTTTAGTTTCTTTGCACAAAACAGCTTTTCAAACTTTGTAACTCATTACAAACATTAAAAGGTAGAATTTGACTCAGAAACAGTGCTTAGTTTCTAATTTTAAAAAAATTCACTTTTAGATCCCTTTTCCCTCACCTCACTCAGAGTTCAATAGATTAATTTTCTTGTTTGTCTGTTTTTTGTTTATTATTATTATGGAATTAATGAAAATGCTCTAATGGTGATTAAAGTGATGAATGTACAACTATGTGATTATACCAAATGACTGAACACTTTGGATGAATTGTATGCTTTATTAATATGTATCAATAAAATTGATTTGTTTAAAAAAAAAAAAAAAAGAAAGTGCTGGCCCTGAATTTCCCACATTTATATCTTTAAAAGTATTCATATCTTTACAGACTAAAAAGATGTGTTGCTGGAAGATGCCTGTTCTCTAAAAGTCATTCTCTTAATGAATCTTTTCTTATAAAAAGCTGCATATACCTTGGCAGAGTGGACTCATAACTTATTAGTCTTTTCTTATATTTTTTATTTTATTCTTATTTTCATTTCAGTTTCAAGTTTATCATTTTCATCAACTTAACAAGGTACTATTTCTCCATAGTCTATGGGAAACATCTTAATTAAAACAGAAAAATCTTTACTTTCTTAATTTCATGTCTTCTAAAAATAAACATAAGAATGTATGATCCTCACACAGAGGATCATAATTCTGTATGTAATATGAACAATTGCAATAAATATAAAAAATACCAACTCTTTGCTAAGGATATATAATTAATTTTAAAAATATCTTATGCAACTGTATATAATTTTAAAAATTCAGTCATAAATGCATAATTACAAAGATAGCTTTCATTACTTATGAAGTTTAGCAAGAGATTTTTAAAAAATGGACCTTTGCTTTGCATGAAGAATTAGACATGTTTTATTCCTGAGAAAGGAAATATTTTTTTATTGGTATATATGAAGGCAAAGATAAAACAGGAAAGTGTTCTTCAGATTACTTTTTAAAAAACATTTTTTTACATTTCAAAATCAGAACATTATACTAATTTTGAACTTTTCTCTCTATGGCTAAAATGCTTGCTTACTTCTAAGAATAAGAAATGGCATTTATATCGAATGCCTCTATTAGTCCAAGTATTGCTAACAACCTTTTACAAATGAGCAACTTGAAGCAACTTGCTGAAGAACAGTAACACTGTAAATAGTTAAGATCTGAACCCAGTTTGTTTCTTTTCAAGGCTCATAAAGCTCTTTCTATCACATCATGTTAAATATTTTGACTTTATATAAAATTTTAATTATTCTCTTATTCTACAATGTGTCAGACACCCTATCAATTTAATGACTAATTTTTATGGGAAAAAATTGTTACTAAATTGAAAATAAATATGGAAAAAGAAATATCACTTAAAAAATACAAACTGCCAGATATACATTCTAATTTTAGAAGTGTCAAAAATGAATATATTAAAATATAAGCATAGAGAGATTGAGAGGTGATAAGTTTTTGTGTGTTTTTTGTTTATTATTATTATTGGATTAATGAAAATGTTCTAAAAATGATTGAAGTGATGAATACACAACAATGTGATTATGTCAAATACCACTGCTTGTACACTTTAGATGGATTTATATTTTAGTAATACATATCAATAAAATTGATTTGTTAATCTATATCTATCTATCTATCTATCTATCTATCTATCTATCTATCTATCTATCTATCATCTATCTATCTATCTATCTATCTAAGGAACATAGCATGACCATGTTCCTAATCACCTATCTATGATTTCTTATCAGTGTTGATAAAGATTTTATCAGAAAATCAAGATTAGAATGCTTAAGTATATTTGACTTCAAAACTTAATTATTCCATTTGCTATCAGAGTTCATTTTTTAAAATTTTCTTGGCTAAGATTGGAACACCGTCTTGAAGAAGTCTGTCTCAGTTGTAGGTAAAAGGATACTTTTTAAAACAGAACATGT
Organism: Tolypeutes matacus; assembly: GCA_026826555.1. Taxonomy (NCBI): domain Eukaryota; kingdom Metazoa; phylum Chordata; class Mammalia; order Cingulata; family Chlamyphoridae; genus Tolypeutes; species Tolypeutes matacus. The sequence goes on along the minus strand of JAKSZT010053770.1, from coordinate 54,624,425 downwards.
AGGTTAGAAATAAACATTTTTAACAGATAAGTAATTCTGTAAAATAATAATTAGGTTAAATATTTAATAAATTAGAAGAAACAAATTACTCTATCTACATCTGCAATATAGGAAATATCACACTCCAGTTTTGAAGCTAGGATTTGAGCTTTTCCTATTGTTCAGATGTTATTTTCACAATTGTGAAAATGGGTTAGCTTATTGAGTACTAGAACCATCACTTCACAATGAACATGTCTCTCACACATAAATAGTATATAAATGTTGAAATGACAAGATTACATAATTGTTTTCCATATTCCTTCTGGCTTTTATATATACTGTAACAATATATGGTACACTGTAATATTATATAACCAGATTTTAATGTTTCAAATGATGCATAAATAATAATATAAAAACACTCTTTTTAAAAAGCTGTAATAAAATATCCTTCAGCTTAACTTCCTGAGTTTTAGTGAGTGAGTGACTTTTTTAGCCAAAATAATAATAAGTAAAAAATAACTATTTTGAAACTAAAGGATAATATGAAGTTAGTAACTTTTGAAAGGCACTTCTATGTATGGCACCCTACTGTACTTTGATTAATTATCTCGGTGATGAGTTTCTCATCACATATGGTATTCCACAGCATGTTATGTAAACATATCAGGCCCACATGCCAGTGAACTTAAGAAAATGAATTGGTTTTTCACGTCTGTAATAAGCATAGCTTAGAAAGTGACTTAGTTTTTCAATTTTGTGAATTATTAATATAAAAAACATTCTATTTTAGAGGTTACAATCATTTTCTTTTCTCTGTGAATCTGATATTGAAATATATTAAAATGTGTTTCATAAACACTGCTAAATTTTATCTGGAGGAAAGAAATCATATTTTCAAAAAGATTCTTAAGGGCACCTGATCATGAATTATTGATGTATATTACCCAGATCCCATGAAAATACTTTAGGTTATCAAACTAAACAGGCCACAGATTAACAAATTAACTTCTGATTCCAATTCTATTATAAAGGATGACCAATAAATAATCTGTATTTTGCTGAAAATAGTTGATAAAATTATTACCTAGGGGCAGTTCTTAGAAAACATATCTATGACAAGAAAATCTCTTTGAGTAGGCAATACAGACAAATAATAAGTTCAAGTTCAGTAAATAAAGGTTCAGTTTAAATAAACAACACTTCCTTTTTTAAAAAGAGCACACCAACTAAAATTAATTAAATTGTTAATGGCTATTACTTTTTATTGAATTGAATTCCCAAATCATTGTTACTAGAAATGAAGGGCTTAAAAGACATATATACAAACAATTTGCATGCCAGAGAAAATGCTAGAGCAACTGGCAACAGTTCGAAGTTTGTCTAGGATAAGATAGAAGATCAACTAGAAGTTTGTAGGCTTTACCCCACATACTAGCAAAGAGGAAACTGAATGTTTAGACTCTAAATATACCCATCATCAAGGATAACTGCATTACAGTTTAATTCTCGGACTTTGTAGGTCTACAAACCACTACAGATTTTCTATGTGATTCTAAGGTAGAATACACTGTAAGCTTTTCTCCAGACCTTTATATACCATTATTAGTAAAAAGGCAAATCAACACTCAGTAAAGCTTGGTAAAGCACAGTGTTGTAAGCTCTAATGCCTGTCACACAAATGCTAGAAGAACACTGAATTAAGACGGTTAAGTGGTTTAAGTTTTACCTGAAAATAACTTCTCTATCAACCATGCTAAACTCAGAAACTTAAATTTCAACCTAATGTCAGATTAAATCCCAGAGGTCAAATGAATATTTAAAATATTAAAAAGCCCTTTTTTATGGAGCAGTTAAATGCTTCAAATATAAAAGAATTTTAAAGGATAATTCATTTTGATTTTATATTTTTCATAAATCTTCATAATGCATCAAATTCAGACATTCAATTTCCAATATTACAGGGCTCAATTAAATTTGCTTGTTTAATGTATTGTGGCAAGAGACTCCTTGGAGAGATTCTTCTGTTCAGTTCTTAAAGTGATACAATTCTCAATGACTATTTAACTTGAAAATAAATATTTATATAGGTTGTTTTAGCATTAGTATATCAGAAGAAGAATTCTAGTTATGAAATTCTCACTTGAAACAAATACAAAACTAAAAAAAATAAAAACAAAATTCTCATTGGGGAAATTTTGGAAAATAAAAAGAAACAAATGGGGAAAAAAATCATATCTCCCTTATTCAGAGAGTTCTTTCTAATACAAATGATTATCAAGAAACACCACATGCCTCAGCTGGTCTGTCATGCATTTGTAGTTCCAGAAAATCTTCCATAAGAATTTAGATGAGAATTCTATGCATGTGAATTCAATTTATTACTGCTCAAAAAGTAGTATTCTAGAAAGATCAAGAAAGAGTGAACCAAACTGAGGTCTCCAAGTTAAGATCATCTTCTAATTGTCGGATAATGGCCTATCATGTACACTCTATGGCTCTTTACAAAACAGAGCTTAAACAAAGATGAAAAGCTAGAACAGTAACTGGCACAGTCACCAAAGAGTAAACAATGATTACTCAGCAACACCTGTGAATACATATATGAGTTGAAGGAAATACTATTAAAAGAAATGTTCTTATATGTTCATTTAACCATGTCAAAATAAACTATCATTTTCCTGATATAACAAAAGATAAAGTTTTAAAATAATAGTATGTGACTGCTACTTTGTATTTTAAAAGTTATACAAAATACAACTTTGCAATAGCTTTTTCAGAACTGTCTATTTTATCTTCTCAAGTGATATTGTATACTACTTTGCTTAAAATTCTCAGTTTCCTGAAATTGTATAAATTATTGCTGAAAGTCTAAACATCCTCTCCCTCACTTCCTCCTTCACCCATTAGCACTGTGCTGACCTCAAGGGAGCATATGCTCCCAGATTTGTATTTTATACAATACTTTTCAGTGTATGTTGTAGACTTCATAGGGTTGTTAGTAGGTGATATATAGGCTAAGCTCATTTAGGTTCCTGCCTATTCCTTGGGCTATCCTCTAGGCAGTAAGTGTTGAACCACTTGTAATTCTCTTAAGATATAATACCTGGGATAAGAAGTGCTCAATAAAACTTGTTAGTTTTCACATAAAGTAAAAAAATAAATAAATAATTCTAATTTTAAGTATTTCCACAAATAAAAGTTGTTGATATCTGTATCAAGTACACTCTAGAAAAGACCAATTAGTGAACTACTATTTATTTTTTAAACAATGCAAAGTTAAGTTTATTTATTTCTTATATATAAGTACATGCCCTGTTGGGGACAGAATTATGAACCCCACAAAAGACACATTCAAATCTTAATCTGTGTTCCATTGGTATGAACTTATTTGTAAACATGACTTTTTGAAGATGTTATTGTTAGTTAAGGTATGGGCAAATTGAATCAGGGTGGGTCTTAATTTGTATGACTAGAAGACTTATAAAGAGAGGAAATTTAGATGCAGTCAATCAGAAGAAGCCTGAGAGAAGAGAGAGATTACCATGTGACTGAGGACAGCCATCACCAGAACACCAGGGAAAGCATGACTCTATTGGTATTTTGATTTTAGAATTTCTAGCCTTCAAAACTATGAGAAAATAAATGCTAGCCCATTGTGTGGTATTTGTCATAGCACCTCTGGCAAACAAAGATATGATCTAATTTTTAAAACGACAGTATGTTTAAATTTGACCTGCATTAGATACATTGAATATATTTGTTTTAAAACTCTAAAAAGTCAGTCTTCTTTTAGGGAAAATGTTATAAAATTAATTTTATTAAAGCTAACTACTTAGATGTATTTCAGCTTTGTGTGGTAAATTTAAAAATTATGGACTCAGATATGATAAATCTTGTTAGACTTTTGTGGAATTTCTTTAAATGTAACAGGCAAGATTAATGACAGGGAAGATTTTTGACTTCATGGTGCCCACAGTAAAGACCTTGCTACCTGAAAGACAAAGTAATGTGGAAATATATTACACTGCTGAGAATATACAGGGTGATATTTAAGTGTTTCCCATGACACACAGATTTGGAGAAAAGAATAATGTTTAAAATGTAATGTATTTTCAAGCAAATATTCAACAATATACTCTTAACTTCATATTATCTAAAATTCTAAGCAAGAAATAATTTATTTGGGAGTCAAATTGTTATAAAAATTAAGACCTTTTGGACTTAACCACCTTTACTACGAAAGAAAATTAGTGGAATGTATATTATATGTCTGTAACAATCTTTCATTCACTTGTCCCCACTTAAAATTATTGGCAACTTATTTAACTGTTATTTAGCTATTGGTGTGATATAGAAAGATAGGAAAATTAAGGGAACAACTCTTTTCCTTATAGGCATTTATTCCTTACCTTAGAAGATGAAGAATCACACTCCTGACATATCCATCCATAGCCTGTTTGTTTAGGAGACTTTTTCAAAGGAGGATCCAAACAGCCAAAATGGTAGCAGAGTCTGCATTCATCACACCTGCAGGGTAAATAGATTTATGGTATATCTAAATAATGTAAAAACCATCCTTTTCAAAGATATAAAGGCAAACTATTGTACATTTCAACTTTAATACTGTTATTCTATTCTTGGCTCACAATATTATTAAATTAATGTTTGTAACAAAGGCAACCTAAACCTGAAATAAATGTTTTAGGAAAAATAAAATATACCAACAATGAAAAAACATAAACATCATTCAGAACACGACAGTAAAAATGTTAAGAGCATATGAATGAATATATGTGTAGAGTCATATGTGCTAACAACAGTACCGTTTTCAAATTTGAAGTTAAAAGAATTAATCACTTGCCCATTAGATAGTTTAAAAACAGAAATTTGAAAACATTTAATAATATCAAATACATATATTTCAGGTTATTAATCAATCCAGTACATTTTGAATGTCTCTATAATTTTAGAACTCTAAGGAATTCTATCAGACTACATTATACAGCAATCAATGCTTTCAATTTATACCTCATTACTCTTTCTCCAAGTTAAAGTAGATTGCCAATAAATTTTCTAGAATTTATAGTGTGTTAGCCTATAGCAAATAAAAATCTTTATATGTTAAATCACAGAACATTTAAGAAGAAACCTCTCTTAAGAATTTGATAATGCTCTCTTGAAATTTGCCTCCTACTTTCTCTCAGTGCATTTGGTTTGTTGAAGTACCTCTTACCATATTTTAAAACTAATTAACAAATCTTTTGATAATTTCTTTGCTACCTATGTACAAAATCTAAAAAAACTATCATACCTATTCTTCGTTTCAGACAATCTCATCCTGCTGACAATGAAGAAAGTTCTGCATTATTTTAGTGTTTTGTAAAAAGAATTTTGCGTCAGTTGGAATAACAAGACCAAAATTTAACAACAAATAAGAAAGATGCATACGTCTTATAGAAGGGGTTATATTCCTCATTTGCTTTGTGTAAACTTTGTGCATTTTTTAAAATTTAAAAAACACTTTCTCCAAACCAATTCTGTAAGATTCTCTTTATTTATTGTTTCTCTTACTGAATTAAAACTTCGTAAGTTGAGAAATCCACAAGAAACTAGAGAGAAAAACTTTAAAGACATATTACTTGAATAAAGTGCAAAATTACTATTCAGTAACCTTTCGTAGAAAAAAGAGAAGTCTATTGTTATAAATAACACACAGAGAAAAATAATTTATTTTAAAATACCCATCACAATTAAAGGAACTATAAGTCTTCATTTACAGCAAAAATTTCATATCATGCTACAATAACCCAATCTCCAAAAACCCATTTGGACTCAGTAGTTTCAGAAAAGTTAAGCAACTTAACTTAGCTATTCAGGTATAATGTAGTTTAAAACACAGTTATATGTCAAAAGTTCATGCATTTTTCCCTATGAACCAAATAAGCTTATATACTTTTCCTCTCCAAAAACATTCTCCTTCAGACTCAAGATACCATATTCCACTAGTGTTAGTATTATATGGATGTGAAAAAAGGACTCTTACTACAATAATTCTAGCTATAGGAATACATAAAATCAAATAGGAAGAATAATACCTTACTTACTATGGAAAAATTATATATGAACCATCCAAAAATATATATTTATTAAAAGCAGTTAAAATATTGAAATACCTGTTTATCTGGAATTAAGAAAAAATATATACAGCCTACTATATAAATGTAACATAAAGAGACAAAATGGCAAATCCACACAATTATCTTTCTTTTCCAATACCAATTATTTACTTTTCAATAACTCAAATTTCTGTTACATTAAACATATAGACATAGGAATCCTCAAAATATAAGCACTTCTGAGTTTATGAGAAGGCTGAGATTTCTTAATAGCTGATGGCATATTCCTTCAAAGTATAAAAACTAGTATTTATCTTTGATGGAAAATTTTAAATGAATCATGTTATTTGCTTCATCAAGAGAATTTATTAAAATATAATCCACTATCTATGTCAACCTAAGGTCATTAGTGTAATTAACAGAAACTGCTATTGTGTCTAAAAGCATGCTAGGCCTTTGTACATGTAGTGAGTATCATTAGTCTGCTGTTTTGTTTGAATTCCAGTGTTCAACATTTACAGATTTTCAGGGTTCTCACTATAAGCCACTGCTTCCTAATATTGTCATATATATTTGTTCAAGCATCTTTTCCCCCAAAATTTGTTGTGGACTTACAACCAGACCACTTAAGCTTATTAATACTATGCAAATTGATAGTAAAAGGTGAAGAAAATGAGAAGTTCTACTGAGTTATGTATATGGACTCAAATTTGGATGTTAACTAGTCTTTTTATTTAATTTCAGCTTTTAAAGCAATGTCCATATAGTTCAGATTGCTAATTAACCTGAGTTTAATAGGTGAGGAGTTATGGTAGTAAGTTTCCAAGTTCAATATCAAATTACAACCTAACTACTGCACATTTATTTTATAACTCTGTGCTATAATAATTTGCAAATTATGTTCTCTAATGTATGACTTGAGGCAAACACCATCAGGAATGTAAAGGTGAATCATAATTCATTTCTTTTCACCTTCATGTACTTCAGTGATTCTTGTTGGTATAGCTATGAATTTCCATCTAATAGCTGATTTCAATTAATTATAAAAATCAAGTTATCTTTCAGCTCAAGAACTAACACAGAAGGAAAAAGTAATGCTACCTCTGTCAAAAGATAATTTTCAAGTATATGCCATTTGAAAATAATCTAATCCATACTGATAGATTCCTTCATTAATGATACTTTTTAGAATGACTTAGTCTACGTGTGGAACTCTAATGTAGTTGTGATGGGTTCTAGAGGAAAAGCAGAATTCATTTGTCAGATTTAGGGAACTTATATGGAAGTTCTCTAAAGTTCTAGCTCTCTCACCAGTAAATAAAAGATGCAATTCAAATCCTAAATAGCAAAAGGAATAGTTAATATTCTTAGGAACTGCCAAAATCCAGGAGAAATAAAGCAAACACACACACAAAAATAACCTAATCTTGAAATCAATAGCCCTGTTGAAAAATATAAGTTCTTTCTAGAGAAATATAAAATTATTTCCACATGGGAAAAAATTAGTTTTACACTAGAATACTGAATTGATGAAACCCATAGCTTTATGTGCAAGTACCAAAAATATCCTGAGTAATACAAGTAAACTCTAGCAAATTTGCAAGAATTAACATACCACAGACAAACATAAGAGATGCCATTAAGAATCCTAGAAATTAAAGAACAAAGATGATCAAAATAGTGCTCACACACAGACATACCACTTTGTATCATCTAGCAAATCATGTAAGCCAAGAAATCCTATTACAAATTTACATCATTTTAAAAACTAAAAAATTAGCAGTTTATATAAGGATCTGCATTCATTCTCCTACCTAGAAGCTGAAATAAAAAGTTGTAGTTATTGATCAAATTATTATTATCTCTACCTCTATTTCTTATATATACTTGGGAACACATAATTGTAGTACATAATATAGTACATATTTATCAAAATAAATATTGAATGTTTAAAATACCTTTTGCAAAAGCAGTCATTGACCCACAAAAGTATAGTGATATAGCACAATATACTTTATTAAATAACACAAATGTCTACGTAAGAAAAACAGACCATTCAAAATAGCAATAGTACATTATTAAATAGGAATGCAATGCTTTAAAATAGAGAGAATGTAAAACTAACCTTTAAAGAAACACTATGAATTCTTTCAATAAAATGCAAACTAGACACTTGAAGAAGTACCCTTTAAGCATCTAATAAATATTGTACAACACGATAGAGCATTCTAAATGTACAGTTTTAAATGAGATACAATGAATCCCACTTATAAGATAAAAGGAAGCCTGATTGTTTAATTAAATTATTACTAAGTACAAATTCTTAGACATCAGATTCATAACGGACAAAGATGTGAATAATGAAGTGGCTTTATTTATGGCCTTTTCCATATTGAGTTAATAAAATGCAGTGACCAATTAAACATAGTTCTTTATGTATTTAAAATACTTACTTAGCATATGGTTAGTATAGCACCCTATAAAAAGAGGAAGAAAATGATTTATATTCATATGTGCTAAGATCTATCCAACAAGCAGCATCTATATACCTGATTACTGAAAATATGCACACAAGTAAAAAAAAAAGCAACTGATAGTTCCTCCTGTCCATAAGAGACAAGATAAAAATCAGTGCTCCAAAGGGTTTCTTTAACTCCTTCAATTCCCAACTGAAAATTTTATTAGGGGAGTCCTCTATATAAATAACTACTTTAAAAAAAACTAACTGAAATATTTAAGAATACCTCCTATGCATATAATTTATAGCCAGACAGTAAGCTAAACTTCAGCAAGACAAACATGACATCCATAATATGCACCCGAAAAGGGATATACATTTTTCATGATTAATTTGATCCACAATCACAATTCTTCTTCTTTTTTTTAAAGTTAATGGAAGATTGTATTTAGATCCCCTTCAAATCTATATAAAGTAAAATAAAGGACATTGAAAATACATAGTAATATATCTGTTCACTTAAAAAAAAAAACCAACGAAATATCAAGAGAATTGGTTTTTTAAAAATCATTGAAATGTAAACATTCAATACAAGATCAAAAGAATTAGTCTTGAGGTTTAAATAAAAATCTCACTAGCAGCTCAAACAGCTATTTGAATCTGTTAACCAGCCGTGGTGGATTTTTCCATTGAATAGCAGCAAATATTTCAATTAAACACTTAACAAATGAAGAAAATGTGGGATTGTGGCCCATGAACTAAATCATTTTTAAAATAATATAAGCTTGCACAAAATTCTGCATTCTGCCAATTTTAGAATAATATAAGTATCAACAAAACAATAATTTATTCCTTATATTTTACAACAATTTTAGTTCAGATCACTACATGAGCATTTTCTATACAAAATATTTAGAAAATGTCTCATATTATGTTTCACAATTATAAGAATAATGTGGAGGACTTGAACTAGCTTCCAATAATGCCATTATAGACTTCCATCACAGGCAAGAATGAAAGAATGGGTAGTAAAAAAGACAAAAATATTCTTTACTCATAAAGGTAGAATAATTGGAAAAACATTTGGATAATTATCCAAATCCATATTTAACAGCAACTTAAAGAATGACATCAATTCAACTACATCTGCAGCAGTCTGGTTACAGGATTAAAAGCAAAATGAAAAAATAAAATATAAAACAAAACAATTCACATAAAAATGTCAAAGAGCTCTTCACAGCATGAGAGATTGATTAGGCATTTCCATACCTGAAACAAGCCTGCTTTGTTCTTTAATAAACTGATCTCCATCTGCTCATGCCCTTGGAAATTTTTCAGCAGTACAACCTGCTGTGCTCAAGGCCCACATAACTTTGTATTTCCCTGTTCATAATTAACTCATTATGCTCTAATCAATAGTGTAGATCCTGATTTTACAATGTAAATCAGATAAAGGAGATAATGGCTGGAGGTCAATCTCATTTTATTTACAAAGCCCAGCATGAGCAACCAATTTTATTACATCTTATGTACCTAAACAGCAGTGAATCTTATCAGCAGGCCTGCAGAAACTCTTAGAATGAGCACTGGAGAAGAGGCCTACATTTTAAAAAAGAAGTATTTGCAAAGCATGTCCATCTCAGATATATTTGAAAATCACAATTCTTAATATTATGCAAATTTTTAAAATTCTAACTCAGACTGGCAGGAAAAAAATTCTGCCTTCATATGATAAAGCTAAGTCTCCTAAATGAGTTTCAATTGTCAAAAACAACTTCATAAACTAAAAAGGAAAAAAAAAAATCTTAAAGTAAATATTGTTCTTCTGCTATGGAGAGTCCTTCTGAATTATTTTTATAAATTTTGTTGAAATAATCATAAAATATTCCCTTGCTGTGAGTCAAGTAAAAATTTTGTGAGTTCTGTCAAATGAGTGACCTTATATATTTAAAAGGAGTGGTCTCATTAAGTACCTAACAGGATGTAAAAACAGGGAAATAGGATCATGAGTGTGAATATTATTATATTATTATTATTTATTGGTCAGCAACCTATTTTTAATATCATGAGTGTAAATGAGAAAAATATTGAAAAGATACATGAATGACAATGATAAATAAATGATACATAAATATAATTTCTAAAACTAAGATTGATAAAGCTTAAAGCTAAATTTTGTTTTCATGTTCATATATAATACTAATTTCAAGTCTGCTTTTAAATAGGAATTACTGAATTATGAAGAACGGCTATGTCCCTTGAGAGTTCCTTGATTCAGTTTGGTATCTAAAAGAGACCTGTCCCCGTAACAGGTGTAAAATAAACATTTCTTTAACTGAATATATAAAAATAAAGAAACTGTATTTTATGTTAGAGCTGAAATTACTAGAAATTATTTTACCTAGAAACAAATATTTTTGAAAATCTAAGTGTCATTCTAAGTCAATTTAAGCCACATTCTTTTATCAATGTTGAATACAACAGGAGGCTTTTTTTTTTTTTTTTTTAAATATTATATAAAGATGGTTCTTAAAGTGGGGTCCCTAGGCAGCAGCATCACCATCACTGGGGAACACAAATTTTCAGGGTTCAGTCCAGACTCAGTGAATCAGAAACTTGGTGGTGGTGGTGGTGGGGGGCGGGTAGGGGGGGGTGGGGGGAAACCAAGGGGGGGGGGGAATAGGGCAGCAAACTGTGTCTTTAAAAGTCTTTTCTGCGATTCTGATGCATTATAAAGTTTGAGAACCACCGCTATATACTGCCATATCATCCTTCTTGCAGTATTTCAGATTCATGTAACTTACTCATGATATTTACTTTTGTTTCTTCCTTTCCCTATTGTGACTAAATAACCATCATTTACCTGTCATGACATTTTCTCTTACATATCTCTGTGAGATTTGAACCATTTAATGCATACTTTCTTAAATACACATTAAGATTTCCTTTGAACAGAAATTGGACCAATTGGGGACAAGGATTAGTTTCATACTGTAGAAAGAGAAGAGTATTTAGGGAACTATTAGGAGAAAGAAAGTGCTTTATTCCAGAAGTTCTCCTACTGTATCCACATATTTGTAGGACTTGTTTAAAAAATTATGTGGCTGATGTTTGTGATGTGTGAAAAGCTTCTTAGGCCTAACATCAAATATGGAATAGCATATCCACCAATGAAAAATGCAAGATGGAGAATTATGATAATGTAGTACTGAAACTGGAACCAAGATGGAAATTATTTTGATTAACAGTGACATCAAAACCATAAGACTTAATACTTTTCCAAAGACCTAAAATAAAATGACCACTAGTAATTTCACACCATATATTAAAGGAGGGCTAGGGCCTAATGCATGAGCAAAGATACCATTAAGAAAATGGCAAGCTGTCATTTTTCTTAAAATCAGTTAAGAGTTCAGCAACAGTATTAATTACGTATTTTCTTAAACTAATGTAGTAATAAATAATTAGTCCTTTCTTATTCTTTTTTTTAAAGCTTGCTAGTTTTACTACAGATTAATATTTTCCCTCCAAGGTTATGAGAGATCTTTTGATACATTAATAGTCTCAGTTTATTCATAATTTTATACACACCATTTTACTTTTATTAAACATCTTCTCCAATATTATCTGGTTCCTTACTGTAACTATAAATTACTAGCACACAGCATACACTTACTTTTGATTATCTATAACATTGCCTACTCTATTCCTAAAGTTTAAACTATTTTCAATTGCCACTATACCTGAAAAGATGTCCAAAACCACATTTATAAATCAGGGAATTCCAAGAGACATGTTGACAATTTACATGTATGTATACATTTCAATTTCAGCAAAGAGTCTCTTCTAAACAAGTTCAAGACGGAGTGATGGAATAGTCAACATATTTCTGTCGTTGATTTAAAACTGGATCATTAAAGCTTGAAGATCAAGTTTTAATTCTGTAAACCTCTGGAAAGATACAGATGTTGATGAAGCTCTTTCAGATGACAGGTTGTGTATAGTCAATGATCTTTATCTCCCTCATTTCATAACTTCATATTTAAGGTTGAGAAAATAAAATACTGAACATGGCAAGTTTATATTAAAACAATAAAAACTGAATAAATTTGGGTATTACTAAAAAATATCTAGAGATCAACACATATATTCTTATTCATGGGCTTAAAATCTGAAGTTATAAAATTTTCATGCTAATAAAATTAGTGGTTTCAAGCCAAGACTTATGAGTTAAAACTAGAATATCATAAACTTCACAAGTCTTTCACTGTTACTCTGACTTTTGGTGAATATTATAAATAGAAATAACATTTAAAGGTAAGTCTATAGTTGTTTCACAAAGCAGCATTTCATATATGAATATATTTATTAAATTAGATGAAACAGATTAACAGACTAATGGAAAGCATTGTCTTTCTCATTTGTTACTGGTATTGTTCAACAACAGGAAATAGCAATTTTAGTTCCACAGGCTTCTGCAACTCTTCTGTAAGTCCAAACACTGTGTATCATCATTTGTCAAAGAAGCAGGGGGGAAAGACATTACTTATTTAATAGGACAATTCTGACAAGACATTTATTCAGTTTTTTTTTCAACTATGCACATATCAATTGATTCTGATTAGTGCAAAAAAAAAAAAAAAATTCACATAGGCATATTAACTGCCTTGTCAGTCCAAGTAACAAACCAATCAATTACATTCTATCCAAACCTGACAAGCAAACGCAACTTTTTGCAGTGATAAGCTTATGAAAGGACAAGATAGCTGTTCTCCTTTACTTTATGTACTCTATTGAGAGTTTTATCCACATTTTTAAAATCACAGTTATAAAAGAGGTTTCCAGGATTGCCTCCGAGGATGAGCTGTGGCAGAGTTGGGTCTCATGAAGGGTATCTACACAGTAAAGTGATAAGAAAAGAACATTAACATATAAAGAACATAGCAGCTCTGCACTATGTCTTATGAAACATACTAACAATACCACAGTAGATTCAAATAACATGACCTGGTCCAGAGAAATAGATACTCTAAACCTAAATACCATAATCTTGCATAGGTACTCATAGGTTAAAATGGAACAATTTTATCATTTGAAACATTGAGTTGCCTCCTCTTGTATTATTATTTTCAGTTGGCAAAATATATCTATCCTACAAAAACAAAAAAGGAAATAATATAAAAGTGTGATGAGTCTGTATTTATATAAACAAACATGTATTTGATCAATAAATGTTTTTAAATAAAAACAGCAGTTTGCTCTTTTTTCTCAAATATGCCAATTAGCATTGCTTGAGAAAGCAAGCAACTGTGCTGAAAATAAGCACACCTAATCAGTATGTTACAGGACTGATTATACTAGATTGTAGTCCCAGGGAAGAAATTTTCCAAATGATTTTTATCCCTTATGCCTTTACTGCCTTCCTTTTTAAAAGTTTATATGAGAAGTGTTTGGTTGCAATTGTGAAAAGTAGATCCCAAACTAACCAATTTAGTGGATTGTGCAGCAAAAAAGGACACAAGAATACACTTTACTGCAAAGATCCAGTCGTTGATTATAAATGATTACAAATGCATTAATTTTGGACAAATTTATAAAACATATTCACTTCCATTTATTTCTCCAAACTTTCTTCAATGTTTCTTGTTTTTTCTTCTCTACTAATCATTTGTTTGCCTTCGTATTTTTATTTTCGGAGAAGAAATTTCTGGTACTTAGAAGTAACACTTTTTGTCTGTGGTAAACATAAAACTTTATCATTTCCTTCAGATATTTAGTTCTTTGTAGATACATGTGAAACTGCTAACTAGTCAAACATCTTAGAAAAAGTTCATTTTTGATATAAGTATTAGAGCTGTGTTTAATGCTTCTAAGTTCCATTGAGAAAAAGAAAGTGAAAAGTGGCACAATTACAGACAAATAAAGCACTACTGAGAAGAGCTACCATGCCAAACTGAATATAAAAGCAAAAGCAAAATTGTACAGGAAAAAAGAATATAATGTGAAACATAATTTTCAGAAAATTGTATTTACCTATGTATGAGAAATAAATAGTAAGAGTTGAATTCCCTTGTTGAACAGTAAGGTCATATGTGCAAACTTTTCTCAGTGCTTGAGCTTTGAGCACTTTCTAAATCTGATTATCTGAAAAGAGTTTTGTCTGCAGGTTAAGCACTAGGGAAAAGCATAATGCAAGAGGAAGCAACCATACAGTTTATAACAGAAATGCAATTAACTCTTAATTGGGTGCACAAATAAAGGATGGAGACTAGCAACAACCCAAAAGATATATTTGTATTTCATTTTGATATGCATTTGTATGTAAATACATTAGATATCAGGGAAATCTGCTTCAAACACCAACTAAATCAAAGTTAAAGTTTAACTTCGAAAAAACAGTTATCACTAATATGCCTCCATCCTAATTTTCATTTAATATTTCAAAAATTCCTTTAAAGCCAGAATAAAGAGTGTGCTTTGTCTTGGCTCCTATCTTCCTGGGACAAAAATCTCTTTTAATTCAGAGATCAAGTTTTGGCTTTGTATTTATACCATATACCTTGTAAGCTACAAATGAATGTAGAAAAAGGAATGAACTATTTTCAAAGGGATTCCCTCATCCTTGCCTCAATAACTATCAACATAGTCTATACTGTTGTATAGTTGGAATTGCCTGCCAAGAGGAAATATGTTTCTTTTGTTCCAACAAAGTCAAATAGGCTACGGAGGTGTAGAGTGGTCAGGCAGTATGTGTGCATAACAGCTAGAGAGTGAGCTGTATAGTTAAGACGGCCTAGCTTCAAACACTAATTCCATCACTTTCTAGTGATCTTGGGCAGGTAATTCTCCTCAGTTTCCTCACCTGTAAAAAAGGGATAAAATTAATATCTACCTTATAGGATCACTGTGAGGATTAAATGAGATAAAATATGAGAAGCATAAGCACATTGACTGGCACATCATAAGTGCTCTATAAATGTCAAAAATTATTAATATTTAAGGACAATTCATTTATCAAGCAGAGCAGTAATTTTTGGAAGAGAAGAAATTACATTTTAATATATAACTGAATTTACATAATTTATAACTTTAATATATAAGTTAAACAAATTCTATTTGCTGAGTGTCTCTGTACCTCATTACTGCATCTCTAAATTGAAGTTATTCATACCTTATAGGAGTGTTGTAAAAACTGAATGAGATATATTCAGAGAGCAGAGAACAGACGCTGGGACATAGGCATCAAACATTAGCATTATTATAATTCCCAGGCTGTAAAGACTTTCAAATAACATTTCTATGGGGTTCAAGTAAAAACATTAAAAATATGAGATTCTTATACATTATTACCTAGATACCAAAATTTATTGTCAACAACAAAATTTATATCCAATCTTATTTTTTAATTCATTTATCTATTATTTCATAAATATTACAATATAGTTATTTTATATGTCCAAAACAATACAAAACAAATTACATCAAAACCTTATTACATGAAGAACAGACGAAACAGAACGTTTTGTTGAAAAAAGAAAAAAAAAAAAAAAAAAAAAAAAAAAAAGAGAAAACAATATAGTGGGCTTCTAATGCTAGAAATTCTATTATACTGTTTTGTATGGCTCCAGAGGTTGAAATTTTTAGGAGAACCATATCAGCTCACATGGAGAAATTACCAACGGTTAGAGATGCCTCAAGTGGGAATGAGTTACACACTCAGTCCCCAGCAGATGCTCGTTCCCTGTCACTTAGTAATTCATTGGGGAGAGGATTCAAGTATCAGATGGATGGTAGCGTTACAGACTTCTGGATCCTTTTTGGGACTCTATAGTGTTTGTTTTGGAATATCTTTGAATTTTACAGAAGTTATAAAATTTGAGAAAAAGGAAGCTGATGCCTCATTTTATGCATTATAAAATGAGTTTAGAGGTAACTTGATTCAGGTCATTCAGCTAGCCAGCAGCAAAACTATGGCTAGAATTCCAGTGTTTACAAATAGTTACATATATAGTAGATAATCCCTCTACTGTATAAATTAATACACTTGCAACGGAAAATAAGTAGAAAATTGCAAAAATAAATCTTACTGGAAAATAAATGAGTGAAATGAGAAATATTTCATTGCTATAAGTGCTTGAAATTATGATGTCAACTACTCTAAAATTACATACCCCAGAAATACCACACTTCACTATGTAATATATACCATGTTCAGGCTTCTGTTTTCCTTAAATACAAATTACTTTTCTATACTGCATTTATTTAATTAAGAAAAAGAAAATTTAAAACTTCAAACATTTATAACACATAAGACAAAAGGTATTTATGAATCACACAAGGTACTTAAATGTTTAGTGTTTTAATATAAATTTTAAGGTCAAAGAATGTCATACAGTAAATGTGTGAGGCAGGTTGGCCATTTCATATGTCTAATAAAATCATCAAATCAGCTTAAGTATAGAATAAAGAATTATAGAAGAAAAATTTTCTTTTTAATCTACATTTCATCAAAATATTCTTAGTAAGAAAAATTCAGTGGTACCTGGGCTACTTCATTATCCAAATATAAGTATTTTGAAAACTAAACATCTCTTCCTCAATTTTCACTAATAGAAAAGCTTCTTAAAATATTACTTTTAGGTAAAGTTTCATTCCAATTTATTTTCTAATTCTCCCTTTAGCTTAAATCATGGATCCCTGTTGTATATAAAGCCAACTCTAAAGCAAAAAGGCTGCAATCTTAGTGGAAGGGATGCCCAAGTACCTTTTCAGAACAATTTTACAAGCATTTGATTTTAAATCTTAAAATGTTACATGCTATAAGACCTGTTAACCTAAACTATTCAGTAAACATCTAAAACAGCTTAGAATGGTAGTATTTAGAGAATGGAATTAAAAAAACAGCAGACTGCAGTAGGGAGTGAAGAGGTGGGATTGCATATGCCTTGTTCTGGATATTAGGGAGGACACTAGTGGATTTTCTCAACAACTGGGATACAGATTCTGGCCATTTCATCAAGTTTAAAAAAAAAAAAGATCCAGAAGGCTGAAGGAATTGAGATATACTAGAACTTCAGAACCTGGTTATATATTAGCAATAAAAATAAGGAGAGTCAAAGCAAACAGAGTGGATCCAGGGAGGGCTAATCAGAAGTCAGGAACACGAGGGAAAGAAGGCAAGAGGAAACACTGAATCAGCAAAGGTGGACAAAATAAAAAGGTAGGGAAAAGACAGACCAACAATGGGAAATGCAGAGAATAATTATAAGAAAATACTATGATAGAACATCCTTCCCAAATTATTCTGATATTTTTAGCTTTCAAATAATATCCAAAGGCTTTTGATAGATTGTGGGTAGGGGAAGATAAAGAATGCCAGATAGACTGAAATAGCAAAAGAGAAAAACATGTCAAAACTTGACAGTGAACGTACTTTCACTGATTCTTCAGCGCAAATGATACTTATTGAACAAATCACTGAATTAGGTACAGTGGATATAAGCAATACAGTTTGAAAATGTGAAGGGGAAGGGAGACTTTCAGATGAGGTCCGAGCTAGCCTAAACTCTTATCTCTGGCCTTAACTGTGTGTTTTTTAAAAAGTTACTCCTGGTAAGGATTTTCCCAAACAGGTTCAAAAATCAGTTAAGTTTCTGAATAGCTGTATCTCTCAAATTCCTCCTAGCCCTGATTCTAACACACCAAGAAATTAAATTCTTGATATCAAATAATAAAGTCTATTATAATACTATTACACCACTAGTTAATTCCAAGAGGAAATTTAGAAAATAGATTAGCTTTAGCTTACGACACCTGTGATAGATTAGGAAGGGTGCTGGGCCGCTTTTAACAATACTTTGATTCTATCAAAATCAATTTTTATTGACAAAATATTATCTATTCTATACGTCATAATAATTCTCCATGGTTATAAAGTGGTAAAAAAATAAAATAAGTAAAAAAACGTTATAGGTTTACTATTGTTGGGAGAAGATACTATCAATGGAACAAACAGTACCAAGATGAAGTCTACTGGGTTCACTGAAATCATTTGAAGATGAAGTTTCTTCAGTAGTGCTGTGCACATTAAAATTCCAGAAAACTCTTGGATGAAAAAACCAGCAGAAATTGTAAACTCAAGAAACTATTTCACCATGACTATCTTGTGGAGAGCTCATCTCAAGTTCTTTTTAAATGGTTCTAAAATCCCATAAAGCCAACCATTTCTTAGGTCTACTTTTCAAGTTTACCCATAATTGGCCTCTTAAAGGCACTGTAACAACCAAACAGAGCTCCTACGAAGTGTTAAAAGGCTGCTGGGATCTGCACAAGGCCAGAAGCAACATCCTATATAAAATATTTGTACATTCATCCTATACAAAAATGATTATCTGGTTCCATTTCCCCCAGGTCCCAATGAGCAGTCAAAAACTCTAGGATAAGAATGAGTGAAAACATATTTAATGGTAGTCACTGATGAGTAATAATTATGCAAGATAATCATCTTCTTTAATAAAAGCATGGATGGCTCCAAAGGGCTTTAATTCTAGGCTGTTCATGTATATAGTCAAGTATTGAGAAAGAATAAAAGCACCAAAATGGACTTGGCATTAGTGGAAAAAACAAATGACTAAGGAAAATCTCCTTATTTGAAATGCATTGAAAAAGCATTCTGACAAAACTAATGAACCTCTTCATGGGATTTCCAGTAGAAAGGACTATACCTCTGTTAAGACACTGAAATGGAATTCCAAGTTATAATATATGTTCAGAGTATAGCCCCAAAGTTGATTTCTTATATAGATGTAGAAATGTATTCCCTAACTGAGAACTGGAAAAATATCAAACTTCAATTTTAAAGAATATGAGAGCAGGATAAGGAACAGAGAATCAAGGTGAGGAGGTTTTATCTGATACCCTAGTTGAGATATTCATGATACTTAAAATTTCTATTATTCAGGGATTATCATTTTGTGGGTGATTATAAGAGTTCCTCATTGAACCAAACAACAAAGAAAATTATTTGAATAACTACTTTCTCACTTTTCCCAATGTTGTACATAACTAATAGAATTTGCGATAAAGGGAAAAACATTTATTTATTACGTACAATGTTTGACAGAGCATGAGGATGAATTCTCTCAGGAAACCATGGTTGGATGATCTATACTTTCTCCTACTTCAGGGCTTATAGGATTAAATGGAATGCTCTTTCTCACCTCCTCCCCACTCCCAAATTAGCAAATAGTTCAGCAAAAACTTCATAGAGAAAACTAAGTTAACAATAAAATCATAACTCATCCTCAGGTCAAATTATCCTTTAAAAAGCAGCATAACATAGTGGTTAAGAGCAGAGATACTGGAGTAGTCTATTATTAACAGTTTTCATTAGTGTGGTACTTCTGTTAAAACTGATGAAACAATATTAGTATAATTGTATTATTAACTATAGATCATAGTTTACTTTAGGGTTCATTCTTTGTATTGTCTCTTGTGTCCTTTTGACATATTCCTATTCATCCTCCCTCCCTTCCTTTTTTTTTCCTCCCCTCTCCCTTTTTTCTTTTTCCTTCTGTGCTGGTTTGAGTTTTTTATGGACCCCAGAAAATCCTTTTCTTAAAGCAAACCTATTCCAGAGCCTGTAAACCCTTTGTAGATGGGAACTTTTGATTAGATAGCAGGACCCAGGGTGAGTCTTAATCGTTTCACTGGAGTCCTATATAAATAGAGGACAGGGGAAAGAAAGGGGGACACCATTTTACCCTGCCCTGTGAAACAGAACTCCAAGATCTCCTGCAACTACAGGAAGACCCTGAGAGGCTGAGAGGCCAGAGTCTGGAATCAGTGGAGAAGCCTGAAGTTGAAGTAACGAGGCCCAGAGAAAAGCCATGTATCTGACGTCCCACAGCTGAGTTAGGGGAGAAAGTGAGCCCAAAGGGGAAGGCAGAGACCCCAGGAGAAACTGGCCACCATTGTGCCTTGCCAGGTTAGTAGGAGTCCAGGATCACCAGCAGCCGACCTTTGGTGAGACAATAACTCAGATGATGCCTTAATTTGGACATCTTCACAACCTCAGAACTGTAAGCTTTTAACCTAATAAATTCCCATTAATAATAAAATTATAATAATAATAAAAATGAAAGAGTAGAGATACTGGAGTGGTACTTCCTGGATTAAAATCCTGGGTCTTCTACTTATTAACTTGATACCTTGGGGAAATTACTCAACCACTATGTACCTCAGTTTTCTCATTTGGAAATATGGATAAAAATAATATCCACCTCATGGAATTTGAGGATTAAATGAGTATATAAAATACTTCAGAACAATGCTTGGCATATGACAAGTTCCTAATATTTGGCACTTATTATTATCTTAATTACTACTATTACACTACTACTACCACCAACACTACAACTTAACTGAAGATGGTGATTATTTGGAGTTGACCTGGGTTCCCCCCAGGTGCAGCAAAGGTAAGATGTTTCTCTATATTTCTATTTATAGCTAGGATAGAAAAAACTGGAAAGAGAATTGCTCTCTTCCTAAAAAGAAAAGGCAAGGTAAACTACAAAATCATAACTTTTTAAATCTATCAAACAGCTGTGGTTGCCAGGGAAATAAAACAGTCTGAAATCCATGGAAAGATAGGCCCTGCCAAGGAGAGATGGATGCAAACTCTGGCTCAACTTTAAAGAGTATGAAAGGAAAATATGCTGGGCACCACATAAGTAGGTAAGAAGAATTCAATTAAAATTTTTAAAGAATTACTAAAGGCCAAGTGTTGGCTATCAGGATACAGAATACTTGGGAGCCACAGACACAGGGATGTTCACATTCACTCATAAGTTTTACTCTGTGACCTTATGTTAGGCTGAAAAATGACCCGAAAACATCTATGTCCTAATCCCTGGAACGTGAGAATATGTTATCTCACATGGTAAAAGGAACTTTGCAGATGTGGTAAATTAAGGATTTTGTGGTGAGGGATTATCCTGTTATCCAGTGGGCCTGCTAAAACCACAAGGGTCCTTATAAGATATATAGGAGGAATAAGAGTCAGGGAGAGAAGTAGGGGATGTGACCACGGAAGCAAGAGATTGGAGTGATACAAGGGAGGGAACAAAAACCAAGGAATACAGGGAACCTCAAAGCTAGAAAAGGCAAGGAAACAGATTCTACCCTAAAGCATTCAGAAGGAACCAGCCCTACTGACCTCCTGATTTAGCCCAGTGAACCTGATTTGACTTCTGACCTCCCAAACTGTAAGAGAAAAATTTTGCATTGTTTTAAGCCACCAAATATGTGACAATTTGTTAGCAGCAATAGAAAACTAATACAGACCTCCACTAAGAACTTAGAAGGAAGAATGAGGGTAAAGAAGGATATTGGAAAGAGCAGCCAACCAGAGCAAGAAAGGAATAAAGCTTCAATCAGACCCCTTTCCCCCAAAGAACAAAATCTATAATGTGCCCTGCAGAAGTCCTACTGTGGAGAAGGGACGGTTAAAAGGAATAATACTCTATCTCAATGTGCATGCAAATATGGAATTTAAGCTGAAAGACTGAAACTATAAGAATCAAATGAAAATCCTACAAATAAAAAACATGGTAATAGAGATGAAGAATGTCTTTGATGGGTTCAGAAAACTTGACACAACTAAGGAAAGAGTCAATAATTTTGAAGATATGTCAACAGAAATTGCCCAAACTGAAACACAAAGAGAAAAAAACAGTGAAAGAAAAAAGCAAAATCAAAACTAGGATAGAGCACCCAAGAGCTGTGGAACAATATCAAAAAATAGAAATACATGTAATCAGAATGCCAGAAGGTGAAGACAAAAAAGTGGGGAAGAACTATTTGAAGAGATTAATGGCCAAGAATTTTCAAAAATTAATGGAAGATATCAAACCACAGATTGAAGAAAATAAGAGAACACCAAGCAGGATAAATATCCCAAACAAACAAAATCCCACTTAGATATACCACAACAAACTACTGAAAAAGAAAAAAAAATAAAATAAAGAGAAAATCATGAGAGCAGCCAATAAAGAAATGAAATGGAAGAAGAAGAAAAGGGGAGGGAGGGAGGGAGGAAGCAAGCAAGCAAGCAAGCTAGTTATACACACACAGGAGCAAAGAATGTCAGGGGACTTTTGTCAGAAACTATGCAAGTCAGAAGACTATGAAATGGCATCTTTAAAGAACTGAAAGAGAAAAAAAAAAAAAAAAAATCTGTCACCCCAGAACTCTATTCCCAGCAAAAGTATCTTTCAAAAATTTTTTCACCAATTGTAACAAAGGTACTATATCAATGCAATGTAAGAATCAATAATGGGGGCGGGAGGGGTATAAGGATTACGGGATTTTTCTTTATGGATAATGAAAATGTTTTGAAATTGATGGGTGATGAATGCCCAACTCTGTGATTATACTGAAAGTCATTAATTGTACACTATGGATGGATTGTATGGCATGTGAATAAAATTGTTTAAAAAAAAGAAAGAAAAAGAAAACTCAAGCAAATATATACCTTGTGCTGGATTTTATTTGCAGCCATCAAAGAAAACAAATTTGATGGCAATACCATTTATGAAAATACCCTATATTTTTCTTTATTAGATTTAATGTTTGTTAGAGGATATGATACAAACAACTGTGGTGATAAACAAAGCTAGATAACTTTTTCAGTCAGTTTATCATCCTACCTCTGGATGCCTAGAAATCAAAGTTGTTTATAAGGCAGATAAAGAACAAACTGTCAAGAATTGGCTTAATCCATCTCACTGAAAAGACTGTCTTGAAAATGGTTCAGAAAACAAACAAACAAACAAAAAACTATTTTCCTTTGAGTTTTTTTAATTACATAAGAAATCTTTGTAAATATGAAAATACTGTAGAAAAACTAAGTTTCCTTTGAGCTCTTAAAAAAAATGAAGGTGAGATATTTGACCAAAAAAAAAAAGAAATATTTCATTACCAGCGGAGATGTGCCACAATAAATGTTAAAATAAGTTCTCCTGTGCTTGCTTTGGCAGCAAGTATACTAGAATTGGAACAATACAGAGAAGATTAGCATGTCCCCTGCGCAAGGATGACATGCAAATTCATGAAGTGTTCCATATTTTTTGGAGTAATGAAATTGTTCTAGAATTTTTAAGATGATGAACGTACAACATTGTGATTATACTAAAAGCCATTGATTATATACTTTGGATAGAACAGCCAGAAACAGCAGTTATGTACAGTGGGGGAAGCATAGAGAGATTGAGAGGGGAGGAATTTTCTTGTTTGTTTCTCTGTTTTTTTAATTATTATTAATATTGAAATAATAAAAATGCTCTAATAATGATAGAGGTGATGAATGCACAATTATTTAATTATAGCAAATACTATTGATTGTACATCTTGAAGGAACTGTATGCTTTATTAATATGTATCAATAAAATTGATTTAAAAAAAAAAAGTATTCTCCTGGCAAAAGAAATATGAGACCATAGAGAAATTTGAAGCTACACAAAGAAAATGAACATTTCTACCCTAGAAATGTCTGAGGTGAATAGAAAAGATATATTATTTTTCTTACTTTTAACCACTCTAAAAGGTAACTGTTTAAAGTAAAAGTAGTTACAATGTAATGTGAGTTTAACATAGGTAAAAGTAAAGAATTGCATGGCAACAATAGCACAGAGGACAGGAGGAAAGAATTGGAAGTATATTGTTTTAAGATTCTTACATCATATTGAAATAGTAAAATAATATTTGAAGACAGTCTGCGATAAAGATGTATATTGTATTCTAGGTTACTATTAAATTTTTTTAGAGGCCTATAAATAATAGGACAATAATGGAGATAAAATGGAATCGTAACAAAGATTCGTTAAAAAAGTAAGCAGAAGAAGAGGGAAAAAAGCAACAAAGAACAGAGGGAAAAAGGAGAAGACAACAGCAAAATGATAGATTTAAACCATGATTTAAACCTGACCATAACAATTACAATAAATCTAAATAATGTAACCAACTCAATTAAAAGAAAGAGATTGTCAGACTGGATAAAACAGCAAGTCCCAACTATTTGCTGCTTACTAAAAATCCATGTATCATGCATAAATACTTGCAAATATGTATACAGTTTAAAAGTATAAATTTAAATATGACACAGACTGTTCAAAGTTTAAGAGAAAAAAAGATATACTGTGCAAACAACAGTAAAAATAAACAAACAAACAAAACCTGGAGTGTATATAGCAATATTGGACAAAGCAGGCCAGAGATTAAAAGGAACATCACATAATGTCAGAGATTAAATGGGACCTTATATAATAATTAAGAGCTCAATTCACCAAGACGATATCATAAAAAGTTCAAAATGTATAAAGCAAAAAACTAATAGAAATGGAAGGTGAAATAGGCAAATCTATAATTATAGTGGGAGACTTTAACATTACTTTCACAGTAATTGATTAAACAAGTAGACAGAAAATTAGTAAGGTTATAGATCTCCTTAACAACACCATCAACGTTCAATTATACAACACTCTACTCAACATGAGAAAAATACACATTCTTTTCAAGGGCACATAGAACAAGACTATATTCTGGTCCATAAAGCAAACTTCAATGAATTTAAAAGAACTGAAATCATACAAAGTTATGTTTTCTGACCACAGTTTAATTTAAATAGAAATCATCTACAGAAAGATATATGGGGGAAAAAACCCTAAATATTTGGAAATTCAGAAACACACTTCTAAATAACCCATGGATTAAAAGGAGTATTAGAAGTTTAGACTCTAAAACCTGAAGGCTAGAACTTGTGCGGCAGGATCGTATTGCACTTTCTGACTGCAGCCAAAACATGTCTTAAGCATGAGAGCAGCAAATTATGGTCTCTTGAGAGATATTTGTCAGATATGACACTACCTCGGAACAGTCTAGAGCCACCGTTATTGCCAAACTGGCTCACCATAAGGGTAAACCACTTTTTAACTAAACCGTTCTCATTCTGCATGCAAAATTCTAAATGTTTCTGAGTGCCTGTGCTTCAACATTTTATAGCACTGGGTAAAAAGAACTGGCACATCTTTAAAGGCTCCCTGAACCAATAATCAGCTTCAGCTAGTACAGAAGAGGGCTCTTGATCTTATGACAGCCCCACATCAGGGAACCATCAATGTAAAGACTTCAAAATGGCCAACACATGAATTTAGATGAATAAATATGTGAATAAACACAAAAAAAGGCATGGGGCATATAACTCCTATGTTGTTCACCTGTGCATCTCCAGACTAAGTCCAGCACTTGGCACAAATGGAGACACAATAACTATTTCCTAAATTAATGACTGCTTTTCCAAAATCTTCCTCAAACAGCAGGACCTTGGTCTAATTAATGAAAGGGTGAACCTAAGGGCGAGATAGAAATGACACAGAAAGGTACCACAGCAGGGATTTTTAATTACTCTGTAGAATTAACGTCAAGTTTTGTAAAAACACCATACCATAGATTTAGAATTTACTGATTCAGAATCTCCAAGAGTGGGCTCTAGGCCTTTATTTCATTTTTCCTTTCTTGTAATTCCTTCTATAGGTGATAGCATCCCTAGCTAAGCTGAAAATCACTACTTTAGAACTTCAGCCTGTTCTTTCTCTTAAAGCAGTGGTTCTCAAAGCATGGTCC
This sequence comes from Tolypeutes matacus, assembly GCA_026826555.1. Taxonomy (NCBI): domain Eukaryota; kingdom Metazoa; phylum Chordata; class Mammalia; order Cingulata; family Chlamyphoridae; genus Tolypeutes; species Tolypeutes matacus. The sequence goes on along the minus strand of JAKSZT010053770.1, from coordinate 54,598,187 downwards.
CAGGACTAGCAGTATCAGCATGAACTAGGAACTTGTTAAAAAAAAAAAACTTTGTGTCCCATCCCACACCTTCTGAAATCGAAATTCTATGTTTTAAACAACCTGTCAGGTGATTCTAAAGCACCCTAAAATGTAAGAACCACTGTCTTAAAATAGAGCAAATTCAGCTGGTATGAAGAAAACCACAAAGTAAAAGGCATGCATGGAAATAAAAGCTAAATAAAATAAAGAAGTTAAAAGACAAATTATAAATAATCCACAGCTTTACCTGAGGCTGATAAGTTGACATTTGACTAAGCAGTGACAAATATTATTTATCTTGGAGATCTCCTACCCGGTGGTTTAGTTTCTCTAGACTCAGTCTGTAACTAGACTAAACTAAGGACATCTACCTAGCTCTTTCAATTCCTCCATTCTTATAGCACATGATATCCTACCATATCTTCAGTATCTACTCATAGACATCAAATCCACTTCCAGAGTTTTATTCCTCTCAATATTTATAATCCCACAATTTTAAATGCCTATCAAAAATTAATGACTCAAATTTTAAAATAATTCCCAAATCTCCTGTGACTCCACTCATCTATTTTATCTGTCTCCAAAAATAAACACAGGCATTCATCTTCCTTTTATTACTGGTAGCACTATTCTCTCAAATTAATGAGAGAATCAGCTTAATGCCAGCCATTTTGGTTTAGCATTCCCCTTTCTTCCTTACCTTCCTATTTTTGGTTAATTATCTACTATAACCTTAGTGCGACATTAGGTCTCCTGGCTCTTTTCATTTCTTTCCATTTTTACTTCCATCACCCTAGGTTCCTAGCTCCCAAACTGGTTTACTCCCAGGCTGCTCATTTATTCATCTCACAGGCCACCATAATATCAATCTTCCTAAAGTACTGTTCTTTGCATTATCCCTTGTTTTCCAAAAATCCCTATTAGGACTCTAAAATCTTTAGCCTGAATCCAAGTCCCAATCTACCTTCTCTTAAACCTACACCATGCATGACCCCAATATCCCATACCTGTATCTTTACTCGTGTTCATTCATTTCCTTGAAGGATCTGCTATTTCTTCTCTCAACCTCCTGAAATCTGTCCATACTTCAAGATGTCTCCTTAATTTCTATGGAGACTTCTTTTTAGGAATGATCCCAGCATCCTCGGAATTCTCATGTCTGTTATATAATCTCCACATAACAATTTGATGGATGAATAAATGAATGAATTTTGATATCTTTAATAAATATTAAATAGATTAGAGAATAAATTTTGTGAGAACAAATCTTATTTTAAAAATAACAGAGAAAAGATAGATTCCATAATTTCTTTACAAATGAACACCACAAAAGGTAAAAGAAATCTTTAGTCAGTATGTTCTACATGAAACTGAAGTTTCTTTTTTAAAAAGATCTACATTTATAGGCCATGCCACAACAATCTTCTTTGTATTAGGCAATGCTGATACTCTTTAATAATTGACACAAATGAGTAACCTGAAAAGAGAAACTTGGGTCTAGAAGATTTCAGTCACTTAAAAGTTACTGAATGATGTAATTTCACTTGGATGTGACTGCATCTGACTGATTTGGTCCTTCCCAGATCTATCTTCCTTGTGCATTTCACTGTGCTGATTTGATTCACTACCTAATTACAGGGTATGCCTAGTCATTCAAAGCAAAACTCCTTCTCCATTTGCTATTATTTACAGAGAACATAAAGGATCACTTTCATGTATTTCAATTTTGTCAACTCTTATAGTACTCAACTGCTTAAAAACAAAAAACAAAACAAACAAACAAAAACCCCACAAAAACACACTCACCAAAAAAAACACAATTGGGTTAAGTGAAAAAAGATACCATTTTGAGATAGATGATAAATTCTGGAATTGGTCATTTAATTTCCAAAAAACAATACATAAAAGACTTGTTCCAGAGTAAAGTTAAGTAATGAAATATAAAGGAAGAAAAAGAATTTAAGACAACTAATTAATGATAATCACACGATTCAAGGACTTGAAGGAAGATATGGCCAAAGAAATGAAGGATATTAGGAATATACTGGGTGAGATAAAGAACAATTTGAAAGCCCGCAAAGACAAGTAACAGCTAATAGCAATGAAAGACACAATGAATGAAATTAAAAATACATTAGAAGCTGAAGAACAAAAACAAACAAACAAACAAAATACATTAGAGGCATATAACAGCAGATTTGAATTGACAGAAGACAGAATTAGTGTCCTGAAGGACCAAGCATCTGAACTTGAAAAGACAGAACAGAAAGAGAAAAGAATGGAAAAATGGAACAGGGTCTCAGGGAACTAAATGAAAACGCGAAACACACAAACATATGCATTATAGGTGTTGCAGAAGGAGAAGAGAATGGAAAAGGGGCAGAAAGAATATTTGAAGAAATAATGACCAAAATGTTCTCAACCTTTATGGAAGGCATAAATATCAATATCCAAGAATGACAATGCATCTCAAACAGAATAAATCTAAATAGACCTTCACTGAGACACCTACTATTCAGAATGACAAATACCAGAGATAAAGAGAGGATTCTGAAAGGAGCAAGAGAAAAGAAATGCATCATGTACAAGAGAACCTCAAAAAGATTAAATGCCGATCTTTCATCAGAAACCATGGAGGCGAGAAGAAAGTGATATGGTGTATTTAAGGTATTGAAAGAGAAAAACTGCCAGACAAAAATTCTTTTCCAGAAAAACTGTCCTTCAAAAATGAGGGTGATTTTAAAGTCTTTACAGACAAATACTAAGAAAGTATGTTACCAAAAGACCAGATTTACAAGAGTTACTCAAGGGAGTGCTACAGCCTGAAAGGAAAAAACAAGGGTGAGAGACTTGGAGAAGAGGTAGAAGTGAAGATTATTAGTAAAGGTAACTGAAAGCTAGCCAAAGGATAAAATGGATGAAGATATATCAGTAATAACATTGAATGTTAATGGATGAATTCCCTAATCAAAAGACACAGACTGACAGAATGGATAAAAAATTACTGAGAGTCTATGGCATGCCAAGGATTATCCTAGTTTTGGAGATATAAAGATACGTTAAACTTTTTCATTAAGTTTATCATCTAAGACAAGAGTCAACTGAACATAAGTCCAAACCTCTAAAATAAGAAAGATTCAATTCAGTGTAACAAATATGGTCATAGATATCTGCATATGCTGCTAATGAAGCTCATTGGGAGGACAGATAATCTTTGTTTGAGAAGTAGGAGAGAGAGGGTTAAGGAACAGATTAATTAAAGGGGTGATTTTGAAAGCAAGACTTAATAGAATAAGGACTTTATAGGGCAGAAAATATGACAAATGAAATTTGAGGTAGAAGGAAAGACATTAAAGGTACAAAGGAATTGAAAAAGTAAGTATAATAAAGCATGTTGGAAAATCCACATAGTTTGATATGGTTGAGTAAAGAGTACTTGTGAATAAATGATACTGTTTAGACTTCCATAAGGACTCTGAAAGGACTTAAACAAATAGGTAACATAATAAGTATGTGATATAGGAAGAGGGATATGGGATACATGAAGTGGAGGAAAGGGAAACAGAAGTAGAGAGTAAAGTTAGAAGATTAACTGCAAGATTAAATTAGACAGTAGGAAAACCTAAACTGAGTCAGTCAGAATGAAGATAGAGATAAATGTTACAGACTGCCATGAGGTTTAAGAAAGTAAGCCAACAATTTACATCGAATCTGAGGTGCCTGTAGGATCTTCTGAACTGGAGATATTCTGCTAGGCATATGGCTATAACAGTCAGAAGGTAAGTAGAGAGAGCCTGGATAGAGTTAAAAATTTGGGAGGCTTCAGCATTAATGTGATAACTGAAGATATATCAAAGATTAGATTGCCAGGGAGTGTAGAATACAAAAGAACCTTGGATAGAACTTTAAGGAACACTAACATGTGTAGGGAACGCAAAGGTAGAGATTTCTACAAAAGGACCATTCAGAGAGGTAGGAGAACACCTAGGAGAATGCCATATTTTAAAAACCAAAGAGAAGGAATTAATGAGAAGAAACCAAAGACAAAGAAGAGTAAGGAAGTAATCAGAGTCAAGAAGGGTGGGATTCAGATCATGAATAGAAAGACTAGTTTTAGAAGGAAAAGGAAACACTTTTTCTACTGTTATGAAGTGAGGAGAGAGAGTTGGTGGGAGAGAAATGCCTATGGATGTTGTTAAGTTTATAGGTTAACTTTCCGTCTTATGGCTTCTGTGTTTTAGATGAAGTAGGAGATGGGGTCATTCATTAAACATGAACAAGGAAGAGAAGAGGTGACAGAATCAGAAGCAAGAGGAGAACGGAAATAGCTGCTGTCAAGAACAAAAGTTCAAACTGAATAGGAAATAGAAAGGATAGCCAGACAACACTGAGGGCCTAGTTTATAATAATTAAGCATGTTTAAAAATATATACATAAATATGTATCAATGAATTAATTGATTATACATCAATGAACATACTCTTTTGTCCTGTTTAACATTATGTTGCTTAACAAGCTGAAGTTATGTGCATAAAAATTATTTAGGGAATTTTTGTATTTATGTAAATTTTTTAGTTTCTTTTAGGGGGAAAAGATTTGATGTTTATTTCATTTGAATGCAAGTTTTCCCTAATAAATGGGTCCTGAGCAAAGGTTTGTGTTAGGCTTTCATTTGCTATGATCAACTGATCATAGGCATATTTCTTCAATATTAATCATTTTTATGCTCTATATAGGGTTATATTTAAAAGTTAAATTTATGAAATTAATTTACTTAAAATTTTGTAAAAAAAAGGTTTGTTTTACTCATAATCCTATCACCCTAACAATACCATGTTTCCCTCTTATTCTCTTCCAATCTCTAGCCACCTATCTATAACAATTTAGTAACTGTTTATTAATGTTTTAAACGTTTCTTTTGTTCCTTTGTAATGATTTTGCAATCTTTACAATATGCATAATATTTTTTGTTATTCTGATTTGCTACAGTTTATTGTTCCCCTCCCTATGCTACATTTAAGCAGTTTTTATTTTAAGGTTTGGGATTTGTGTGTTGGTGTGTGTGTCCTTTTGGTAAGGATAGTAGGAAAATTCCTATTATAAATATAGCTCTAAATGTCCTTTACTATAGCTATTTAAAAAAATTTTCCTTGTGATAAATTCCCAGGAGAAAGGTTATTATGAAAAGCTAAGAATATCTACATGACTAACATAACCCAAAACAGTAAGACAACTAAAATTTTTAAAAATTAAAAAGTGGGATTATATTAAATATATTAAATTTATAGAAGACACTTAAAAGTACCTGAAGAACAAAAGTATTATGTTATTGTCATTAGTTTTTAGTTTATGAATCATTTGGCAATCTGTAAAACACTCCTGCTAGGAAATAGGTGCCATACAAATTTCCTTCTAAAATGAATAATAATGACAATCTTGAAAAATAAAAATCTATATGGAAGGAAACAAAGTAGGTTCTATCAATTAAAACTTGTAAAATTTGTCTTACAAACCACTGATTATTCTTGGTGACTTTTAATTTTTGTCAGCTTGAAGAGAATTTTTATTTTTTTATTATTTTTGCCTCCATTCAGCTCTGGAAAGCACCATAATTTTCCAAAATTACTGATAGTTGGTTTTTCTTTTTACATATTTAAAAGGTATATCTAGTGCCAGAGAGTAGAGTTTAATGGGTATGTCTAATAAACAGAACATACACACATGAACAGAATGAACAGAATGAACACAATGATGAAGCTATGACCATAAACGAAATCATCTAGAGATTAATTACTAAGCAAGAGGGTACTGGGAGTCAAATAGATAACAAGTGGATATAATCCATATCATCAAGAGACACTGAAAGGAATAAATGCACAGGTAGTCAAAGACTCCATATTAGTAAATCATGGAGTAAAGCAAATGAATATGATCCTATATCAAAAACAAAACAAAACAAAAAAACCTCTATCAAAAATAACAAAATAAAGAAAAAGAAAAGAAAAATATAAAGGAAGAAATATAGTGCTTTCTTTTGCCATGATATCGTCCTAGGAAACCAAATTAATGTTCTCAACTTGCTAAATTTCTTTCAGATTAAAGAGAAAAGGGGACCCAGAAAGTTGCACATTGCAAAACAAAGTATAGCCTTATTTCCTCAATTCTGACTGAAATTAGATTAAGATATAGTCAGATTTAACTTGATTAATGTAACCCAAGCAGAAAATTAGCAAAAACTAATGGTAATATATACTATTTTCAGTCTCAAGATAATTTAAAGATCTCAATGAAATAGCTAACATCCTTAGAAAGATAAGGGAAATATTGAGGGTAATAATATTCATGTTAAGAGTTTTAAGAAGTATTATAACACATAGAAGAACACAGCCATGAGAAATAATGAACAGAATTACTAAAAAATATTAATATAAAGAAAGATGACAAAAACTGTCCCAATCTAACCAAGACATCAATGTTTTGAATAAAAGGTAAGGTAACTAAGCCAGGTTCTCATTAATATCTGATGACTGTAACTCTTAAAATATTAAATAAGAACCACTTTAATAAGAATTTATAGATTATTTTCGTCAAATATATACTGAGGGCTTACTGTGTGCTAAGCATTGGACTTAAGACCTAGAGCATTAAAATTAAGTTGTGCTTGCACACTAAGAATCATGGATTGACCTACAGACTAAGTATAAATGACTGAGGAGCCCTCATCCCAGAAAGAGAGGGGAGATCATTTCAGACAGAGGGTATAACATAAAGTGAAGTATGATGGCATAAAAGTAATAGGATAGTTTTAGGAATGAGAAATAGTCTGCTATGGTCTGCTTGTACATCATCTAGAGCTAGGAATAGCTGGAAATGAAGATTTGAAGGGCCTTATAAGCTATATTATAAAGTCTGGATTTATCCTATAAGAACTGGAAGCTTCTGAACAAATAGAATGATATCAACAAATTCATGTTTTAATAAGACAGATGGATAGAGACTAGAGACGATCAAACTAGCAAAGGTGCTAATTATTACAATAATCCAGGAGAGAGTTGATGAGACCTTTAATAAGTACTATACATTCATTTGATCCTGTTCACAGCAATTTTATGAGTTATAAACTATTATTATCTCTAGTTTACAAAAGAGGAAACTAAGGCAGAGAGAGAGATTGTGTAACCAGCTCAAGTGCTAAAATGAGGGAATGGAGAAATAAATGCCTATTCAGCCAGGACAATCTGAGTATGTTTAGTTACCCCAAGCTTTTTTCATCTCCAGTTATTCCTGATGCTTGTGATATTAGGAAAATCCAGAAGTAGAAGACATCAATTCATAGTCATTAAAACAGATAGGCGCTGATAAACAACTGAATGAAGGAGGAAATGAATGGGATAAACAATGGATAAAGGAGAAAATGCATGTTAGTATGTATAATAGCTGCAACAATGCAAAATGAATATTGAAACTGTGCAAGAGATTTCATGAACTCGTTATGCTAACTAGGATATAGAAAATAAAATGGAATTCATGTGAGTTCATGACTTCCTGTTGTGGTTCTATTGAATTACCTTTTTTTTTTTTTAAAGCAATCCTAAGAAATGCCATGGTTCAATTGTATTCTCAATTTCCCCAATCTGATTTCCTCTTTTGTCTAATTCACAAAGTCTCCTATCCAGAATTCTATGTATACTAACTTTTTTAAAACCATTTTTTAAATTATAAATGTAAGATACATTCACTATAAAATCTCCATCAACTCTTTGAGGATGGCAATAGTCTCTTAGACATCTTGATCACTACTGTCTCACCAATAATACATAAGAGTAGCAAAACAATATTTATTGAAGAAATGAGATAATGAATGAAAGTATAATGTTCAACTCTTTAAAACTTCTCCTATACTCAAAATTTAAGACTTGTACTTGATGGCCCTCTAATGTACTTGCTCAGCAGGGTTAAGTTTAACCATATCACTAGCAAAGCTCATAAATATTTTTAGTTGAAATTATTGGGATAAACACACATATTACATATCGCCCTGATTAGTTCTTTTGATCAATATGTTAGTTCCTCGCAAGGAATTAAATAAGATAAAATGAAGATAAAGAATTGTTGAACTAGAATTGGGGTTCTTATCCTTTTTTGTTCCACGGACCCCTTTGCCAGTCAAGTGAAAATCACAGACCCCTTACTAAGTCTACACTATACTGTGTATTATTTAATAAATATATCACATCCACACCAATACATCCTCACAAGAATAATGTTTCTTTTTGAATTTCAATTCAAGTTCATAGAACACTTGTAAGGACCCCTGAACTAGAAGTATACCTTCCTATTTTGAGACATTTGGTAGGAAAAAAAGCAGAGTTAATGTTTGCTAAGAAATTAAATCTAACTCATAGAATTCATAAAGAGCAATAAAGGCTCCTACTGAAAAAAATTACTCAGGTGGGTGTAAAGGAATGACCGATAGCATACTGCATGAGAAATTCCAGGTTAAATTTGTATTCCCTTAACTGAAATTCCAACTTTAATGAATATTCCTATAATCCTAGAGGGGGAAAAAACCCACAAAGTAGTGTTTAAGTCAAATCTCATTCATTTTTTAAAGCAAATTTTATTGACATACCATGTTCACATACCATACAATCCATCTAAAGTGTGCATTCAACAGATTTGGGTATAATCACAGGGTTGTGCATTCATCACATCAATTTTAGAGGATTTTCATTATTCAAAAAAAAAAAAAAAAAAGCCTACCCATCCCTTAGTAGTCACCTCTCAATCTCTCTATCCTTCCCCAGCTGTACGTAAAACCATTAATCTAATTCCGTCTTTGTAAATTTATTTATATTTCCATTTTATCTAGTACCTTGTGTCTGGTTTCTTTCACTTAGCATAATTTTTTAAATTTTACAACTGATGAAAAATACTAATAAATTACTATTCATTACAGTCCTTTGTTTGCTTTAGGTGTGTTTTCCCCATATACCACTCTATTAATAATATCTTGTAATATTAATATAAATTTGTTCTAATTCATGGAAGAACATTCTTATATTTGTGCTACTGACAACACTCATCCACAACAGGGTTCACTATGCTATATAGTCCCATGTTTCATCCCCTAGCTTTCTTTCCAGTGACATACACATCCCTAAACTTCTCTATCAATCACACCCACATATCAGCGCTGTGAATTATACTATAATGTGCTACCATCATCTCTATCCATTTCCAAACATTTACAATCAACCTTATTACAAATTCTGCACAAATCAAGCATCAGCTCCCCATTCTCTGCCCTCATTCTATCTTCTTGTGACCTCTAATCTAGCTATTAACTCCAAGAAATTCCTCATTATATTTAGTTCATAATAGTGAAATCATACAATATTTGTATTTTTGTATCTGGCTTGCTTCACTCAACATAATTTCCTCAAGGTTCATCTTAAAACAACAAAGGTGCACTCGTAAAAAATAGGCATATGAAAAATAAATTATCAAGTTTATTTATCTTTAAAATATGTTTGTGATCTGGCCTACACCCAAGCACTCCGTATAACCCTAAAACTGAAAATCCAGTGCTCCAACAGTCTTATAAACTATATTTTGGCAAGTTAATTTCTCTGTCCAACTACATTTGGTATGTTTTCTTACGTGCAAATAAGCTTTACATTAGTATTTGTGGAACAATTTTATGACTTCATTCCCAGAGAAATGTATTCTCTAAAAGTTTACATGCATGATCTTTTAGACTATTGAGTCTATTCATACTTTGCTTCCTTGTATAATCAGCTCTAGTAATATACATGCAAAGTTACAATTTAAAAAATAAGATACTTTCTGGATAATAGATAATAGATGAGGTCTACGTAATTACTAAAACAATGCCTTCCTGATTCATTGACTTGTCAGTTATGATGAAGGGTTACTGGAAAGAAAAATGAAGAGGAGGACATTGGAAGAAAAAAATCATCTTTAAAAGAACAAACATCAGTTTTGAGATATAACAGAGCTAAATGATTTTGTATAACAGTTAACATGCAATGTAAAAGGAGAAAAGTCACATTCCTAAAATATTAGTTTCTTTTATTTTGAAAACAGAGATTCCTATAATAGAATTCAGTGCTTGGTCACTCTTCCTGTACATTCGTATCCTAACTTTGGTTTCTTCTTAATGAAAAATAAAGGAAAGTCAGCAAAACAAAATGCCACCATTAAATCATTTTGCAACATTTTGTGTCAAAAATGTAATGGGAAATGCACACATCAAGGGAAAGGTTACTGTTCTTCCAGAACATCTTTTCACTTGGTTCATGGCTCATCCTTCTACCTAACTGTGCAAGAACTACTGATAGTTTTCTCTCTTGGTTTAATGTGGTATTTGAAGGATTATGGCATTTTCAGGAAACCACAGTGCAGTGATTTTAGTGGTTATCTGACTGAAAATGATACTGTGATCTAAAATAACTGTCTTGTTCATTAGAACATTAAAAGTCAGCTACCAAACCATCTCACAACATTAACCTAATTCTTGATTGGGATTTTCTTGATAAATCATAAGGTCAGTCTAGAAAGTGAGACCAGAATTAGAGGAAACTCCTTTTAAAAGGGAGTCTGTTGTACAACAGGACTTAAAGAAATCCTATTAAGTACATTGTAATATTTAGTTCAGAAATTGATAACCTTAATACCTCTCAGAGTTTAGGATCAAATGTAATTGCTCCTTGAAACTGTTTTGCAAACAGGATTTAGGAACTTAAGAATTAAAATGAAAAGCAATCCTAAATAAAAAAATATAAAAAATGAAAAACAGCTTATAGAAAGCATGTAAATCAATTAAGAGTTTTATAGAGAGTAAATATGAGAAATGCTATAAACATTTACCCAAATAACATAATTCATTTGATCTATAAATATATTTTATTTTATTCTATTTGAAAGCTGAACCTACAATATTTTGTTTTATAGAATTAAGAAAACAAAAAGCTTTTAAGATTAAAAAAAACATTCCTTCTATAAACTATTTCTCACAAATGTGAGTCTCAGTTAGTAATAAATGAAAATTGGTTGCCTCATCATTAACTCATATTTTCTGTAGGCTATGATCTATAAAATATATAACTAAATTGAAAAATATTATCAGTTAATACAATTAAAAACAGCATTGCTAGTAGAAGGTTTTGTGCTATAAATTATTCAGAATTCCTTACACCTGGATAATATTTTGCATTCCAAATTTCTTTCTCTTCTTCTTCATTCCTATAGCATTCCAAAATCATGGAATGTGAGGACTAACTAAAAGGGATTTTCAAATCGATTTAATGCATTGTTCATTTTAGGAATAAGATAACTGGTTCTCAGAGAGGTTATCTGCATCCCTCTTGCTGGCAGAGGCTTACCTAAAATTCCCACCTCTCAATTTTATTCCAGTGCCCTCCCCCACATTGTTTCTGGTTAGTTCCTTTATTAAATTTTTAAATAATGCTCATTCGTTGTTTCTGACTATTAAAGATCATTATTAAATACATTATGATTGCTAAAAATGGGGAAATTGTCACTTAATAAGCAGGAAAATGATCATCCTGGTTTTAATTAACATTCTCCTCAAATACATCAACAATATGAGGGGAGAAGTTGGGATTATACTAATGACACAAACCACATCTAGAGAGTTAGTGAAATAATTATGGTGAAATGAGCAAAAACATGAGGTTTGATAGCTTCTCTTATCCTTAATCAAGAAAAGCAGCAATGTGAAAAGCATCTGTTCAAATAACACAGTGTCAAATAAAAAAATACATACACATGCATGCATTCATACATACACAGAGGCATTTTAAAACTCATACAAGATCACCCTAAGGTTATATAATTTTGAGGTTATATAGTTTTCAGTTTCATGCACATCAAAGAGAGAATCAACTTAATGTTGCAAAAATTCTTAACTGAAGAACAAACTGACATTTGCTTTATGAATATTCTGAAACAGACAATGTTCTTATTTGCTAAACTCACTAAATTTCAAAGGACTATAATTCTTTGTCTAGTACCTGGTATTATTACAACCATTTAAACAGAACGTCCCCTCCCCCAAAACAAACAAACAAACAAAAAACAACCTTAGATCACAGGTAATCAAGAGGCTGACTACATGCAAGGTATTATCTGTTCTCCAAATTTAATTCACAAAACGCAAATATACTGTGATCTTGCTATTTTTTTCCACAACTGGTGGTAAATTTAATTCAAATAAGCACATAAATCAAATTTCACATTATTGTGCCTGTATATTTAGAGAATTTATCAATCTACAATTGGAGCAATACTGTGTATTGTTCTTCAAGATAAAACAGAGAGACTACAAAAACATTTAGTAAATAGATGACTACAATTAAAAATGACCAAAAAATGAAAAGTATAGACAGCATCACAGATTTTCCCAAACAGCAGCTCCAGAAAATATAAAATATTTATATGGTTTTAAATGCATAGGTATTTTGTGTATGAATTATATATGAAACATGTTACTTTAATATGTGCATATATATAATATACTTTAAATATAAATAATTTTAATGACTAAATTCATACACCATTTAAATATTAACATTATCTACAAATTATCTGAAAGAGTTGCAACCTTACCAAAAAGAAAGTACAGAATATATTTCCTTAAAAACTAATTTCCCAGAGATAAACATCCACAGGATGGTCCAATTTCATTATTAATGCTCTGATCCTCATTCAATATAAAACATAAATAGTATTTCACTGACATCTAAACTTAAAAAGAAAAAGTAGTTCGTACACTTTAAAAAAAATCTTTCAGTATCAAAGAAAACCAAATAACATGGTTATGAGAATAAAGATTATAGCACTGAAGTCTCAGAGAACATCAGATATAATCTTGAAAACCATAAAAATAAAAGAAAATAATCAAATATGATCTTGAAAAGGATGTCATCATTTAGCCTGCAACAAATACACTTATCAGGGACAAACTTTATCCAACCACAGAGCTGAAACGTAAATTATGCTGAGATCAAAACTATCTGTGAAGCCAGACTGCCTGAACCCCAGTTCTACCACATTTTAGCTATGCAATCTTAGGAAATTACTAAGCCTATATCTCATATATACAATGGGGGTAATAATATTACTTGCCTCACAAGGTTGTTGTAAGGATTAAACAATTTAATATGCATATATAAGGTGTCTGGTACATATTGAGCACTATGGAAGTGTTTTATTAAAGTGGTGGTTGTTTTCATATATACACATTTACTATTTTCCAATACTGGGCCAAATCCTTTGCTTGTATTATCTCAATCAATCCTCCAATCAACCCTACAGGGTAGGTATTACTAATTAATGCTATTTTACAGATAAGGAAACGAAGATAAGGACAGATAAGGAATAGGAAAGCTAAGGACAGAATTGGCAAATAACAGAATCTGGTTGCAAATCCAGCAGAGTGACTGTAAATCCTGGCACATAGTAACTCATATACAATACTGCATCCTAAAAGGTGAAGACATTTTTAAATTTAATAAAATCTAGACTCTCTGCATAAATTTAGCAGGATCCTTTCTTAAATAACCAATGTTAAAAATAGCAACTTGAAGAAGACATAAAATGGGATCATTTTTTCACATTACAAAAAGATTCACTTAAATATTTCCTTAATGAGAAAGTTCTCTTAGTGCATTTAATTTTTTTTAAAACAATCTGACTTACATATAATCAGAAACATCATATAATACAGAAGGCAACTGTATTATATTAAGATGAGAAAAAAAAATGGGTCAGGAAAGGAAAAAGCTGTGGAATCCAGCGACCAAATATAGGATATAGTTACCTAAGTCTGGGAGTGGTAGCAAGGATTATCTAAACGTATACAGTATGAGGGAATTTTTTGAGGTGATATTTTAAAACTGGACTGTGGTGATGGCTAAGCAATTCTATACATTTACTAAAAATCATTAAATTGTACACTTATAATGGGTGAATTTTTATGGTAGGAAAAACAGACCTCAGTAGAATTGTTTTCTTAAAAAAAAAAAAAAGAAATATTTGCTATTTATCAGAAGAGGCTTCCACTCTAAGAGACATTTAATTTTAAAAAAGTTGTGTTCTAGATAGTTACATAATAGCTTAAAAAGAATTCTGCTGAGAGTATGTTTTTTTTAATACGAGAATTTATGACAATGTAAACAAATAGCATTGACTTGGGAATATGGGATATCACAATCTTTGAATATCAGAGCTAGTGTATTAGACCTCAGAGGTGATATAGGCTAAGGTCCTCTCCTCAAATCGTAAACCAAAAGTCCACAGAGACTAAGTGATTTGCTTAAGAGTATAGAACTGGTAAATGACAAAGTTTGGATAGCTGAGATATCTCTCAGTTCAGTGAAAAAAATTATTACAAAAATAAAAAACAACACTGGTGGTCAATCAGCAATCATTATTTATTACTTACTTTTTTTTGTTTATAGCAAGTATACTACTTTTAAGTTTGTTTTTAATAATTAAAAACATTTTTAAATTATTTAAAATAAAATAAGTTAGAAACTAAAGAAGTGAGCTGCCCTCAGAGATATTATAAATAATTTCAATTGACTAGAGCCACAAACGTGTACAGATCAAGTTTTGCACAAGTAAATTAATTTAACAAGCATGTGTTCCAAATTAATTACCTGTGTCATGTATTAAACAAGGAGAACAATCAAGAATAATTGGAAAAACAAGACCTTGCCCTCATCTAATGGGAATAGTAAAATAGTTACATAAAATAATTCATAGATAATAACAAGACAATTTAGAAGTCAAGTGGATGACAATGTGATATGGGATTTTATGTGTGTCCCCAAGATTATAAAGCAAGAAAAAGATCAGAATGGGGTCAGGTGAGTCAGGAAGGATCCATGGAAGGCTAAATAATGACCTACTTTTAGAAGGAAGAATGGAATATGATCCAAAACATTACAAGAAGCAGAAGAGTCTCGAGTAAATAGTTGTGGTGTACCTTCAAGAGACAAGCAAGACTAAAGAAAAGAAAATGATGCTGACACACAGGAAAGAAGCTACTGACAACTAAGATGAAATGAATAAGTGCTTGAAAAACATAACTTACCAAAACTGACACAAGATGAAAGAAAAAATTCTCAATAGTTTTGCTTCAAAATTGAATTATCATAAACCTTCCCACAAAGAAAACTCTTGGTCCAGGTGGTTTCATTGGGGAATTCTACCAAGATTTAACGAAGAAATAATATCAATCTTAAACAAATGCTAATAATAGAAGGGAACATTTTCCAACTCCTGTTAGAAGGCCAGCATAATCTGATAATAAAATATGACAAAAACATTACAAGACAAGAAAATAACAGAACAGTATCTTCCATGAATACAGACACAAAAACATTCACCAAAATACTAGCCAAAAAAATCCATAAACATGTAAAATGGACAATATATCATGAACAGGAAGGGTGTATTACAGGATTGCAATGTTGGTTCAATTTTTAAAAATTGGCCGATGTTCCTCACCACATTAAGAGAGTACAGAAGAAAGAAACCCATATGATTATCTCTGTAACAGCAGAAAAAATAATGAACAAAATTCAACATCTATTTGTAATAAAAGTGCTCAGCAAATCAGCCCTGGAGGAAAACTTCTTAATCTAATGAAGGGCATTTATGAAAAACTGAAACTTAACACAATACTTAATGGACAAAAAGAGAATTCTTTGCTCATAAGTCAGGCAAAGATGACTGTTTTTTTTAATCAATTCTAATCACCTGGTGCTGCATATCTTACCAGAGCAATAAAGCAAGAAAAATGAAATATAAGGCATAAAGACTGGTAATGAAGAAGTAAAAATTGCCTCAAGTTTCAGATGATATGATTGTGTAGAAAATCCCAAGGAATCTACAAAATGGCATATTTAGTGAATTTAGCAAGGTTGAAATACACTAGCTGAGGAGTCCAGCTCTAGGCCAGAATCCTAAAAGTGATCTTGCAAGCCTAATCACAGGCAATTATAAAGGCTTTGCCTATCAGATATCATGAAAGAAAGCTGCCCTCCCCATACCAGACTTGGTACACAGCCATTGCCCTGAAGTCTCTGGAGGAAGTTGCAGTCAATGACCCATATCTGCCACACCCTTCCTCCTGCCCTCATGGTATGGGGTAAGAGGAACAGGCTTCAGCTAAGACACTGTTCATGTGCCTCTATTGAGACCTCCATATTGAGACCTATTTGTAGGGGTGTGGGGTGAGTTTGAAAGCACTTTATATACTTTTCCACATCTAGGTCCTCCTGCTCTCCCCATCCTTCGACCCTTTCCCCTTACATCTCCATTGATCCACCTGATCCTTACCTGGTGCAGTTTCATGGGAAAAATGGAACATTGGGGGAGTGAGCACCCTTTCCTGTTTGGTCTCTTGAATATACTAATTTGGTAAGTGAATAAAGGCTTGTTACTTTCAGTTTGGCTCATGGTCCTAATTGACCACTTGATACCTGGCAGCTCTCAATACTAGCATAAACAGTTAGAAAATAACATTTAAAATTTCCTGTAAAATAGCAAAAAAAAATATTAATTACTTAATAAATGTAATAAACAAACAAGTCTTCTACCCTGAGAACTATAAAACATCAATGATATAATAACTGAATTATTAAAAGAGAGGTACCAAGTTCATGACTTGGAAAACTCAATTCTATTATGATATAAATTTCCCCCACATTGATCCGTGTATTCAGTACAAAGCCAATCACAATCCAAGTAAGCTTTCTTTTTAAATAAAAAGCTGTTTCTAAAACATAAATGAAAATGCAAAGGATCCAGAATCACCAATACAGCATTGAAAAAGAAACACTTTGAAGACTTAACCTAACCTCAACAAAGCTTTCTATAAGGCTTCAGTAAACAAGACAGTTGGTACTGGCAAGAGAATAAATACATAGGTCAATGGAAGAGAGAAAAGAAAAAAGTTCAGTAATACACCAACATTTAAACAGTCAATTGATCCTGCATGGTAGCACCAAAGCAATTCAATGTGGAAAGGAAAGTATTTTCCACAAATGGCACTGGAAATCCCAAGATCCATATGGAATAATAAATAAACCTTAACACTGCCTGAGACAATATACAAAAATTAATTTGAGATAGATTACATATCTCAACATAGAGCTAACACTATAACATTTCTAAAAGAATACAAAGGACATAACTTTGTAGCCTGGACCTAGGCAAAGAAAAGAATAACCATCAAAGAAAATGTTGCTAAATTGAACTTAAGTAAAATTAGCAACTTCTTCTCTTTAAATGACACAATTAAGAAAATGAATAGGCAAGCCACAGATAAGGAGAATATGTTTCTAAAACATATATCTGAAAAAGGACTTATATCCAGAATATATTTAAAACTAATACAATTCAACAGTAAACAAATATTTTTTTTAATGGGCAAAAGATTTCTTCACAAAGGAAGCCATACAAATGACCATACAAATAAAAACGTGCTCAACATCATTTTCACCAGGGAAACACAAATTAAAAGCACAAGGGGACAACCTACACACCCATTAAAATGGGTAAAATTAAATGAAGACTGAAAATACCATTTATATAAAGTTCTAGAACAGGAAAAACTAATGTATGGTGAAAAAATTTAGAAAAGTTGTTACCTTTAAGGAGAACAACTGTCTGAGAGAGGGCTGAAGAAAATTTATTTTAAGTGATGAAAATGTTCATATCTTGATAGGAATGTGGGTTATACAAGTCCATATTTTTGTCAAAATTCACAAATTTAAGATTGTATATTCCACTATATGCAATTTTACCACAAAAACAAAGCAAAACAATCATTTAACATGATAGATTTATTTTTTGCAGTAATAAATTGGTTGGCAATTCTGAAATTACTTTCTGTATATGCTAGGATTGATCAAATAGGTAAATATATTCCTTGAAATCTAAAATTTAGAGAAGTGTTGGTTGAGAACAAAATTGCAAATGAATTTTAACAAATGGAAACACAGTATTTCCATGAAACTATTTCAGGTTGTTTGATCATTTCATCTTTACTTCAAAATTTAAAACTTTAGAGAAGTTGAAATGGTGTTTCTCTATTTAGTTTACCAGTCTGGATTCAAAAATTATAAAACAAGGCACATGTGATAAAGTGTATGTGTGTATGTGTATGTGTGTGTGTGTTTCATCTGACCCTCAATTTTTTGTCTAGATAAATTACTAAAATTGTATTTCATCAAAATATCTATTTTAAGAAATAGAACAGCAAGGATAATATATTATAAAAGTTTAAATAGCTATAATATTTGCTCTATTTTCATACTCATCTTTGATTTAAAAAAACGAAAAATATCTTTGTAAACCACTGCTTAGGCTTATTTCTTTATACATTCTAGCATGATTCATATATAAAATATTAGCCTTCTTCTGGTATTAAGCTGATTCAATATCCTATCATATAAAAGAAAGCTGTATTTTTTAAAATTTAATACAATTAAGTGACCAAGTTTTCAAAAACAGTAAAAGCCTAAAGCTTTGAAAACTAAAGGAGATTATTTAGTAATTTCTTTTGAAGAAATATAAAAAAGCATAAAAAACAACTATCTGCTAAAAGAAAAGGAAATATGTATGTATTGTCTCAAAACGGGGAAATCATCAAATTCTGTAGAATGTGATAGAAATGAGTGTTTCTAATTTTACTGAATTTTAATTTTATGGAAGTATTAGCTGACACTCTTGTCTGGTAATCATATCCGAATCTCCTTGAAAAATAACTGTTCCTATATCAGTAATGGAAAAAGTAAATGTAAAAATTTAAAGGATAGTTAAAAATCTAAAAAAATAAATATTCAAAGAGGCCATACTTTCATTTATTTGTTTCCATTTTCAAATAATTCCTAAATGACTCATTGATTTGGACTCAGAATGCTAGACTTTTCTTACATTTTGAAGTGAAAGAGCTAGGTGACAAATTTCTTTAGATCATAACTTAAAATAAGTCTGTATGTCTTCAGAGACATATTGCTATGCTACTTTATCTTTGTCTTTTATATTAAATCCAAAATAAATTAGGATGGTTTAATACTTTACCAAAGATCCCTTCATGAAACTTCATATGAATTGAGCAAACCCTGGCCTGGGAACATAGGGGAAGAATCTTTGGTTACTTGGGGCAAGGACATAGAGCTATGCAAAAATAAGTAAGAAAGAGCCCAAGCTGCCTTCAAGATAGTTATACTTGCCTGAGATGAAGGCCAAGGTAAACCTCAACCAGAGATAAAAGTAGTCAAATTTGAAAAAAAATATTATCACACAGGTTGTAAGGATGACATGGGGATAAAATTTTACTGCATATAATGGAAACAAATGTTAGAAATCTAAGCTTCTGAAACATTATTTTTGAAAATAGTAATTGCATTATATTACTGACATAGGAACACAAGACAAAACAAAACCAAAACCTAGCCTTGAATCAAGGCTAGAAATAAAGAATAGAAACAAGTTTATCCAGAAATGTCTTTCTATAGGAAATGTCCATTTTTAATAATTTGAAATTTATCAGATGACACAAATCATTTAAAAACCTGTATTTGTTTCTAAATTTTAATTTATAAGTATCCAAATAATATACATACGTATCACTTTCAATCATATGATATTCCTAAATGAATATACAAATTTTATCAAGAATGAACTGGTTATTACATAATAAACTGCCTACACAAGAAACTTTAAACTAGCAAGAATATAATCAAAATAAAATAACTCTATTAGTTTTAAGAAATTTATCAAATCAGTACTAACTCTTCTTAAAAGAGACAAAACTAGGCTTCATTTTTTAAAAGTAATTAAAAAAAATCCAATTTCACTGATTTGAAGTTCCGTGAAAATAGTAACTAAAGTTACTTGCCATTTTAGTGTTATTTTCTTGGTCTTATCAAACCTCAAGGAAAATACACCCCTTCAACTATGACCCACAATCTATGTGTCTATGATGGTTAGAACAGAGAAGTTAATTAAAAGTGAAAAATCAAAATAACCAAGGAAATTAATACTTAAACTAAAAATCTGATAAATATGAGATCTTGCTGGTGTTCCTAATAAGTGTTCGTTATAAGTACAATCAAATTTGGTTTTGTAGTAAACACTCATGAGCCAAATATTTAAAGTTTGAAATAAATAAAAGTACTAACAACATTCTTTAGAGAATTAATTGATATCCTAATTTTATAAGGAAAATGGCTCAGTACCAATAGTTTGCCTTATACTTAAATAAGGAGAATCTATATGTTAATTAAAAAGGGGGAGGGACGACCGCAAGTATTTAATAGTGTGTGATTAGCTATACAAGTGAAATAGCTTCATAGATCATTTTTTAACCTCAACCTGAGTAGTGGTTCTGAGTAATGGCCACAAAACAAAATAAAATTGTAGACACTATTTAGGAGGACCCATGTATTCTGGGCTTCGTAGTTTTATGAACCCTTCCCTCTTTCCCTCACTCCTGCCCAATTTTCCATTAAGTAATAAAATGTGTCAAATTGAGTTTACATATAGGAAAGATAAAATTTGGGGTCTAAAAGTTTGATGTTTTTCCTATTTTCACAGTTATGGAGAAAAAAGGCCCTCCTACCTCTGAAATTTATATTTCGAAAATCAGATCTGTTCAAAGCAAGGAATTGCTTCATTTCTACTTTTCCATAGACACATTAACTAATTGCAACTCTGTGGTTCCTACTTCTTTAACTACCATAGAAAACATTCATCCCCTAGGTTTTTTTTTTTATCCACTAGGTTTTGGTGACATAAAAGCAATCCTCCTTTATAGAGTTTTTTAAACATCTCATCAAACATTTATTTAATATGTGGTAACTCAATTTGCTCTAGGAATAATTTGTAATAGTAAAAGTTTTCATTAATTCAGAAAAGAATAATCAGATATTTATGTGGAGTAGTCATTCATTTACTCACCAAGCATTTACTGAATATTAAACATATGAAATAAATAAATAAGATGGGTGCTATCACCCAAGAAAGTAGGGACCTATCACTAAGTGGGTCCATAAATACCCCAAGGAAGGTCACTCATCACGAAGAGATAAATACCTAAAAAGATCTCACAATTACAAGACATAATTTTAAATTGGACTTTAGCATTTAAACTGCACTAGATAACATAAAGGAATATATTTTAATTGAAAATTTCCCAAGCAGCTTTTAATTAAATTTTAAAAGTGGATGGCGGAAGAAAGCATTATTTAAAAATAAAAAATCAATAAGAGATAATACAAAGCATCTTTCTCTTTAAGACTTTGAGCATTTTTACATTTCCCATGACTAGCAGAAATATTTCACAGTCTCATCATTTTAGAGAACATATAACAACAAATACAAATTTATTTTTGCCTCCTATATTCTTGATATATTTATATACACAAATAGGACATATATATTTTCTGAAAAGTGTAAATAAATATTTATTATTACTAGAACATATTTACTAATGGGGACTTGTATTTCAGCATATACATATGTATCTTTTGTGTTACTAAATAATACTGTCACTAATATTTTATGTAGAGAGGCTTTTGCTACCACTCAGCAATTATTCACAGAGTACTAATGGAACAGAGCATGATTTCTGATCATGTACAATAAAGGACAAAACTAAGGCACAGAGATATTAAATAACTTGCCAAGGATCTAAGAAAACCTCAGAGGCAGTGCAGAAAAGACCCTTGGAACCCACTCATTACAGTCTACCGATAAATTCAATTTCCTATTGATACAAAAAAATTATACATGTAAATATACATATATACAAATAACTCAACAAGCAAGGAAAATAATTAAGAAGAAATTTTCTATATAGCCTGAATTACATAGAGAAGTGTGGTTTCAAAATCAAAGCTGCTAAACAGCAGTTTTCTAGTGAATTATGTACATTAGTTCAAAGGAACTTGAGAATATAAATACAGCTTGTTCAATAAACTACTGTTAATTAAATTATTACTCATCAAGTTCAATTTTATAAGAGAACTTAATAGACATATACAATCAGTATAATGTTATCTCTAAAGAAGCATTGAAATATATCTTTAAGAAAAATAAAGTCTAATTTAAAATGTCTTAAAATCAAAGTTAAAAAAATAGCATGTATATATAATATTTAAGAAGCAACTAAATCATAAAACTGTGAACCTTTGTGGGGTACTTGCAAACAATAATGGTGCCAATTTCAAAATAAAAAAGATGTTAAGGAAAATGGCAGATATCAGCTTATTAAGTTTACTTTTCTTAAACACATGAAATACTACATAAAACAAAACTGTTTTTAACCCAAACAGTGTCTAAACTGAATGTACCTTTTTTTTATATATATATACAAAAAGATAATATTATAACCATAAAACATTTTTATGGCATTGTTTTATATCCAGCTTATCTTGAACTTTTTAAAAAACATTGCTATCTAACATTAACATTCCTTCTTTAGTACCTCCTTAAAACCTAACAGAAAATCTATGATGTTATCTTCTTAACAAAGTAAAACCACAAAAGGGGACTTTGTGTATCCATCATTTCTAAAGTAACAAAAATATCTTTACCTTCCAGAAGACTTTCACAAAATTCCAGACACTGCCATGTTGTAATAATGCAAGTAAGAATGAAAAATTTTTAACAAAAAATTAAGGAAATAAATGATAAGAAGGCTAATATTATTCAAAAATCTTACCAAGATTAGAAGAAAGTAGCTGTGTTTTTTTAAGACAAATAAAATATGATGGATTGCAGCTACCTATGTTATAAATTGGTTTTTGAAAAGCAAAGTGTATTCATTTCCTAGGTTCTTTCTTTCAAATGTATGACCAAAAAAATCTAGTAAAAACGTGTGGGTCCTATAGGAAAAATGCCTAAATATATCAAGTAACCTTAAAAAAACAAACATGAGGGTAGATATTAATTTCACATAGGTTTAAATAATTAAAAAGTGGATCTCCAAGTTTTTAACTATTGTTTCAAATTATTCATGCTCCAAAACCCCAAAACCAACTCCAACTTCCTTGAGATTGAGATTTTGCTTATTCATTACATAAGATTGTTTTTGTTTTTTCCTTTTGTTTGCTTTTTTGTTATTGGTTTTTACACTCCACTATGTTATGCTTAAGCTAGGGAGTTTTTTCTTCTTTTGTTTTAATTTCTTACTTCATTTCAGTAAATTATATAGCAGTCATAATTATTCATGTGCTTATCGCCTATCTTACAATTATTTTACCCTAAATTTAAATGAACTCAACCCTTCAGAAGAGCTACCAATACATTCTATATTAACTGCATCAACAAACACTAGTCAAATATTATAGACTTTATTAACTTCTGCACTTTGTATTTCTTCACTGAAATTTTTTTACTTTCTCCTTATGTTCCTCAATAACAGTATAAGAAATTCATTAAATTTAAAAGTTTATGTCATTATTTGAAGAATTAAGAAAAACAGAAATTATATTTTTAATGTCTGAAGTAAATGACTTCCACTCAGAAGCAATATTTAAGCTCATATAGCAGAATTAATACATTTCTTTTATCAGCATACATGTACTCTTTCTGAAATGTTTAATTTCTACACCCTCAGTTAATTTAACAGTGCTTTACCAAAAGACTATTTTTGAAAGAAGTTAGAAACAATTCCCTTAAGATACTATAATACTTTTTTGTTACTGTCCTTTTGAAAGAGTGATGTCTTTGCCTGTTTACCTACCTACTCCCTCATCTCACCCATGGCTTTGAGATATCTCTTCATCTCAATAAAAGAGGCAAATGGCTAAAATTAACAGTTTCTGGACCCACAGGAGTAGCCACTGTGCAGCATCAGCTAGGATTCCAGATTAGCATTATGTCTGATAAAATTTTTTAAAGTACCAAAACAAAACAAAGAAACAAAAAAGAAAAAAAAGATTATCTCGGCCATCTTTTCACCTTTCTTTATGTCATAAGAAAGAAGCATTTAACACATTTATTTTGATGAGCAATAAGGAAGTGCTAATGAAACTCATGTCAAAAAAATCTATTTTATCATCATTGCTAATATACCTCAACTTTTATAATATGTTAACAAGCATAAGAGAAAAACAAAATAATCTTAGCACAAAGTGTTTGGATTGAATTATTTTTGTGGCCTCTAGATATCAAGCATTGTCAACTTCTCATGTCAAGAGAAAATTAATTCTCTTGTATTTAAAATCCAGATTATTACTCAAATTTACATCTAAATCCAGAGTATAACCATGTGTGGCAGGTTAATAAATGGATGAAATCGGTTTCTGAATTATGTTTTCCACTAAATAAGATTTTAAAGAATGTCCTATACTATGATATTTTTTTTTATTATTTCTGCACTGAGAAAATGATGAAGATGGAACTTTAAATCCCCAAGGACAAGGTCTTTGCATCCAACTTACCTGACAAGATTTTCATTGTCTCCAGTTCCCTTGCAAGTTGCACATTCAGTTCTTAAATCCTCTGCTTTGGGTTTCTTTTGTAACACAGACTGCCTTTGTCTTCTTTCTCTAGGAACTCTTTCCTGTCATGCAATGGAGAACAAAACAAAAAGGAACAAAAACAAAATCAGGATATTAGGAAAACAGAAATAATATTGAGCAAGAAAGTTTCTCAAAGTTTAGACTACATAAAAAATGCTTAACTTATTCCAACCTCATGTTTCTCTTCTTCAGGAATGAAGCTTCGTTTTCGTCCTCTGGTTCTCTAAAGAAAAAAATCCACAAAAATATCTAATGTTTAATTAACAATGAAAATGAATTTCCTATGTTAAACGTTACTGTTTAAATTAGGCACTCAGAAAATTAGTATTTTAAATTGATGTATTGCTCTATTGCATTTGGTTACAATTTCTGTCATAGGAAATAAAAATATGACAAATTAAATACATTTCACAGAGCTTTCTTTTTAAATAAACACGAACCTGGTAGGAAAAACAAGCTCTCCAAAAATTATTTTGAAGGATTTTTTAGCACTTCACGTATGTCACACAATTGTCATTTACTCAGCATTTAAGTCTTCATAACAACACACATGACTTATACAGCTGAAACACTAAACCTGGAGTCAAACTATGTCTACTGTACACCCGTGTGTGTGTACTGTGCATGCATACACATTTGTGTACAGTAAAGAAATAACCGATTTTTGATTAATAGCCATAACAAAGTGGGAGGAAACAGACTCAGATGACCCACATTCTAGTTGAAATAAAACTAATTAAAACATAGTAAAAACCAACTTATTTTAAACTTATTTATTTAAAATGAACATCCTTATTTCTGTACACATTTACCACTTGACAGACCAGTCCCAAAGATTTAAAAATAATATAATAGTATTTGCAAGCAATATGTTAAAAATCCCACTTAACCCAGCCTCGGTAGTTATAATCCCCATGTGCAGAACACACCTGGAACAGAAAGGAGGCACCATTTCCCCAGGCTACTTTCTCTGGCTGCTGCTAGCAAGGAGCATTCTCAAGTTAGAGTAGGTACCAAATAACTCCACACAGCATTACTGTCTAAAAAATACACATCAATGTTTTCCTAAGTTACTGTAATTTCAATTCTTCACAACACGGGAGTCCATTGTTATTTAATAATATGGTTAACTGCATACTGTTTAATCAGTCCCTAGACCATCAAAATTTGTTTATGTTGCTTAAGTTATTTAAAATTATTGCCTGACTACATCAATGATTACTGTTTGGTAATAAATGTACTTATTAAAATTACTTTTAGATGATTACATTTTTGTTCATTTGTAAAATAGCTCTTTTTACTAAAATATATACATAGTTATATGAGAAGGAATTTATAAATATAGAGAGAACGGTAGCTATACCATTGTCTAATAGGATAGGGTCACCAATCGGCATTATGCCTTTTAAATATACTAATTGCAATATGCCTATGAATAAAAGTCCAATCAGTGAATCATTCCAAATGTTTAAAGACGTAAAGCATTATAGAAAATGCTAAATGATTCAGATCTTCAGAAGAATTGAAAACATGAAGTTGAAACACTGGCATATATACTTGAAAAAACAGTTAAAGGCTAGATGTTACATTTACTACCTCATCGCCTAAAAGATGGGTTGAATGAAGTTGATGGGTTGAAGATGGGCTGATGGCTTATATGTGGAAATGCATATGTGTAAAGACCTTTCAAGCATTATGTTTAGAAGTCTACAGAACTAAAATAAATGCTTTGAATATTTCCCCCTGGACATGAGTTACTAATTCTGATCACTGTCATGAAATGCATTGTACATATAAATTATAACAAACTGGATAATAAATTACCAGAAAAGGGAAAAATATCTTAACCTTTTTGTCAGTTCTTTTAACATTTGTAGTACCTAGTGCAATCATTTATTAACTTTAATCTAACCAATTACTTTATTAAAATATTATCTTTATTTAATAAGCATTGTGTTAAGTTTAATTGGGAGTAGAAAAATAAATCTGAAAATTTGACTAAACTAGCCATTCAAAAAAAGTAAATTTATAAACTATTCATCTGTTTACATTGGTTTTGTCAATCAATATATTTTAATTACATTATGGAAGGAATTAGGAAGAAAAAATAAGACTGTATCCAGAAAAGGCCTTTAAATGCAATCTCTACATCTACTATTCCAACAGTACTGAGCCCAGCTCCTTAAAATATAGATCATGGACCATTAGCACTGGCATCCCCTGGGAACTTGAGAGAATGCAGAATTTCAGACCCAACCCAACATATTGAGCAAGAATCTGCAATACAAAATTATAGCATCTTTTGAGCTCTGAAACAGCAGTCCAGAGAAGGGACTTACTGATGATCATATAGCTGTGAAAGAGATAAACTTCATTTGGGTATCTCAACTCCCAATTCAGTGATTCTTGCATGCCAAATCCATACCTAATGTTTTAACCCCAAATAGAGATGAGCAAAATTATCCAGGGAATGCAAATCTCTAATACTCACTTGAATACTTAAACTGTAACATCACATGCCCAAATGAAAATATCTTACATTTCAAAACAAATAAAGAATTATACCAATGGAGAAGAGATGCAAATTGCCACTACATTCTACCCAATTATATAGCCCTGTACAATACAATGATTACTAACATGATTAATTACCCAAAGTAATTTACAGTGAGCTTGTCTGGCACAAATCACATTATGAATACTTCCAATGAAAAAATAAAAGAGATTTAGTCCAAGCACAACTATTTACAACACAAGTCCTCCAACCAAGAAAATGTTAAGAACTATGACTTTATTTCTATTTTTAGTTAAGTGGTAGCAATTGTAACCATGACAACTCACAATAAATCTTAAACATAGTGTCCTCGAATGAATCAGAAAAAAACAAAAGAAGAAGTGGTAAAAAAT
The DNA here is from genome assembly GCA_026826555.1 of Tolypeutes matacus. NCBI lineage: Eukaryota > Metazoa > Chordata > Mammalia > Cingulata > Chlamyphoridae > Tolypeutes > Tolypeutes matacus. The sequence continues at coordinate 54,570,666 of JAKSZT010053770.1, read as the reverse complement.
GTAAAATGAAAAAAAAAAAAAAACACAAAAAATGTTTGACTCATCCAACAAATTTAGAGAGTTTGAACCAACTCAGATGTACAGAAGTACTCAGACCTGGGTGGTCATTTCATAATACATGTAGATGCTGATGCAAAATACTTTAGAAACAAAGCAGTGTAGCAGTTTGATGTAATTATGAATTCCAAAAACAGATATTGGATTATGCTTGTAAACTGGTCTGTTAATCTGGGCATGATTAAGTTATGATTAGGGCGTTGACTGGGCCACATCAGTAGGGCGTTGAGCCCCACCCCTTGGTGGGTGGGGTCTCGAAGATAAAAGACATGGCCAAGAACACTGTTGGAGCAGTTTTGAGTTGGAGTTGTGAAGTGGAGTCTTGAGCTGGAGACCCAGGTAAGTAGTGTACAGAGGAGTTTGGTAGTAAGGAGAGAAGGTCGTGAGAAGAGAAGCTTGCCTGATAGTCCACAGCTAGCCTTGTGGCACAAAGCAAGCCTGAGCCCAGAGAGAGGCAAGCCCCGGGAAGACAGAAACCCAAGAAGCCGGAACTCTGGCAAACATCCGCAGCTGTCAGGCTCCAACACGTGGCAACAGACTGGTGAAGGAAGAAACTTACACTTTATGGCCTGGTAACTGTAAGCTTCTACCCCAAATAAATATCCTTTATAAAGACTAACAGATTTCTAGTATTTTGCATCAGCACTCCTTTGGCTGACTGATACAAGCAGCAAGGTAAAAATACCATGTGGAAGAAGGAAGAATTTTATTTAACAAGTATGTGCGTCACAACACAGATATGTTACCTACAACTTCCAATTGATTATTAATTGGATCAATTCCAAATCAGCTGTGAATTGTAGAATTCACCATTCCAAACTGTGTTTCATTTTGAAAGTTAACTATAAAGCTATTAAAAGTAAATGAAAGTTTAAAACTCACTCCAAATCTTTATACACATGGGTTTTTTCTGTTTTGTTTTCTCATTTTTTAAGAACTCTGTTTGCCTAAGAAACAATGACAATGAAAGCAATTTAGATCAGCTGGCTTTGTTATCTGTCTATAAAGTATATTAACTTGAAGAGAGGAGGTACCAAAACTTTCACAGTAGAGAATGGCATGACATTGGAAACAATGTATTTAAGTTAGAGGGGGGGAAAAAAAGATTTTAAAAAGCTACAAGTTATCATTTTAATGGTATAGCCACCTGAAACAAATAATTAACTATTTTAATAACTTCTCCCTCATTCGGACTAGAAATAAGTAAAAATCTTAATTAATTCTTTATTGCTGAGGTTATTTTCATTTACAATTAAGTCAAATGTATGATGATTTTTCCAAGGTTCGAATGATCCATTGGGCAAATGAACTAAATTTAAAACTAAAAGTGCACTCAACATCCTTGATATCACCAAATGGAAACTCATATGTGTACTGCTTTCTCTAAATTTAACACCATGGCAAATCAACATTTATACGAATGACAATATGTGTAACCAGCCATATGTGGTTAGATGAAACAAGGAATGCCTCCCTGTGTAATTTAAACACAAAAAGAAGAAATGCTTATTCATGAGCAAAATTTCAAATTCAATGTTAATTAGGACAATTAAGGCCAACTTTGAAAGCCTCTGTTAATCTGACTAACTTCAGATTTGTGTTATGGAAATAAATGCCAACAGCACTCTGGTAGCTGTTCAAAATAGTTCAATATAAAGTTTATTCCAATATTTGCATAATTCTCCAAAAATTTAAATATCTTTTTTCAATTATGAAACTATATATTAAAAGCAAACCACATACTAAAGCTCAAAAATTTCAAAAGAAAAATGCTATATATAAAAACAACATATTATATATATATATAAATAACATTTTTGTAAGCAAATACACATATATGCATATATATTTATATATCATTTTGCAAATGTTTGTATGTATTGTGAGAATTTTGATTTTTACCCATAATAAAAAATAAAAAAAAAATAAAATAAAAAAAAAAAAAACAACATATGAACAAAGTGCCATGTGTTTCTGTTGGCCATCAGCACACAACAGATGGAATGGCGATCTCCAAAAGTATTTTCCCTTCTTATCAGATGGCTATAGAGTTTATTTTTATCTAACTTAATTTATATTAACACAGTTAGGAAAAACACATGGAAGAAAAAAAAAGAAAATCATGAGCAATTTAGCTTACTTAGGAATTTAAAAAACCACAGGTCTAAAGATATACATAAAATATACATTTTACATAATAAGTAAGTTTTCCTGGAAAAAAAAAAAAACACCTCTTCTCGTGAATAATGGTATATACAAAGTAAGTAAAATCCTGATGCTCTAACCTGTTCCTCATTCCCTTGATTCTGTACTCCTGGAAATAAAGCAAAAATGATAGGTTTCCAAGAGGCAAAAAGCCTGAGATTACTTAAGCTAAGGACACTCACAGAAGATCTATTCCAAGCAGCCAAAGTGAGTATAATCTAGCTCACCACAGAAAAAATTTTGCCAGGGTGTCTTCTATGGATCTTTGACAGACAGAGGTTTTAAAGTATCTCAGAGGTCAACTTGAGTCTGATAATACCTAACTCTCATATTTAAGTATTATAAAACCAAAGAGCAAAACAAGACACTGACACATGCACAGTAATCTTCCATCTATTGTGACCTTCAGTCAGTTTAAGAGAGCTGGAGGCGTTTCCACATTTTCCTAGTCTTGCATTAAAAAAAAGTATAATATCTTCCAGATTTTCAGATTTTCCAGGATTTAAACCCTAAACTTTCTTAAATAGGATACTATTTGAATATGTGTAAAACTAGTTAAAAATAAATATAATAAAAGTAGACTCTAGTGTATTTGATTATCTCACAAATAAACACTGCCATTTTTTAACATGCAAGTAGTTCATAGTGTTAAATGAGATAGAAAGCAAATTAAATCTGTTTAAGTCCTTTCCCACAGTAACAATCTATAAGAAATAGTGCATCCTGGTAAACAATATGGTTTTCAGTCAAAGCTGCAGAAAAACACTGACTTTTTACTGCATTTTTTTCCCAAAAAGGGAAATATATAAAACAAAACAAAAACTTATGAGTCAGAAAGAAAGATCTGAAAACTTCAAAGAAAGCAGAAGATGATGCATGTGTGTTAAAGACTATGGAAGAATAGGTCCAGCAAGTCCTTTGACACTTGTATAAAAGATGAAAAGTCACTAGATGATATACAGAATAAAGAAAATGAGAAAAAAAAAAACCTGAAACCTTTCAAGTCACATTAAAGTTATTAGAAAATATGACAAAAAGTACAAACATCAATTTTAAAGTAACTTCAAAAAGGACATAGGTAAGCTAATTTATATTTTCAAAAGTAATTTCCTTGCCTAAAAGCAAGTAAAAAGTTTCCACATAAAAAATAATGCAGAGAAAACGTCTAAGTAACAAGACACTTAAACGTAAGTATCCCAAGCTGTTTTCACTAATAAAATAGGATAAATATACAAGGAATGAGGACCAATTTACTCCCTAACAAAGAAGTTTAGAAAAAAAGACTCCTTCAAAGTACACTGAAATCAGATGCACAGCCATAATGGAAGAAGGTAAAGAACTCACTTGCTAAATACTCACTGAGCATCTAGTATGAACCAAACCCTGTAACAGGTAGTGGACACACAGTGGTGAGCAGAACAGCTCCTGTCCACTTGGATTTTGGAGCCATTAGTCTATAGATAACAAATACATGAATAATTAATTATAAGTATGATAAGTGCAACTAAGGTAAAGTATAAAATAAAGTTATATGCTGCTCAGTTTTCAAACTCTCAATGATACTCCATTTATCAAAACTGGTGAAATTTAAGTGTACTACTTTTACTACCCTAATAACAACATAAGCTCTTCGCCTTCTTAAAGATGGGGATAGGGAAAATGCCTAACCAATCAGAAAGAAACAAAAAAACAAAAATAACTGTCAAACAGATTTAAGTATCACACTGGCAACCCTCAAGCAAGAATGGAGAAAGAAAGAGTTCAAAAAAAGGGCAAGAGGATAAAAGAATCAAGAATGGTAGTAAAAGCATTACTAAAATGGTTAAACATAGGATTAGAGAAGGTACCAAATCCAGAAGTGAAAGTTGGAGATAAATGGGCAATGAAGCTGGGTAACTGAGAATAGAGATGGCTAATGGACAAGAAGTATGAAGAAAGAACAAAATGAGGTCAAAGCAATTTGGATTTATCTATGGTTATTTCACAGGTTCATTTTTTAAAAAGCAGTTTTATTGATATGTTCACATATAGTACAATCCATTCAAAGCATATATTCAATGGTTTTTAGTATAATCACAATGTTGTACATTCATCACCAAAAAAATTTTTTAAATAATTTCATTACTCCAAAAGGAAAAACTCCACTTCCCTTAGCAATTCCCTCTCAATCTTTCTATCCTTCCCCAGCCCTACATAACCACTAATCTATCTTTAAAAATTGATTTATATATAAATATTTTATGTAAATGGAATCATACAATATGTAGTACTCAGTGTCTGGTTTCTTTCACTAAACATAATGTGCTGTGGTTTTGTTTGTTTGTTTTTTTTTTTTTTTTTTGGTTTTGCCTGATATTAACATCTTGTAACATTAACATACATTTGCTAAGTTTCAAAGAAAAACAGTATTAAATGTGCAATATTACCCATATTTGTATTTCAAATGAGGTTTCACTATGCTATACAGTCGATGTTACATTTTTTGGCTTTCCATCTAGTAATATAAATGACCTTAGACTTTCCCTTTCAACCACAGTCATACCCATATAAAAACACTGCTAGTTACAAATACTATGATGTGCCTTCACCTTTTCTATTCATTTCCAAAGAGTACAAACAGCCTTTTTACCAATTCTGTACAGATAAACCCTCAGCTTTCCATTCTTTAACCTCATTCAATTTCCTGGTGACCTATATTCTAGTTATTAACTCTATGAGTTTACGCTATATATTTAGTTCATAACAGTGCAATCACACAGTAGTTGTCCTTTTGTGTCTGACTTGCTTAACTCAACATAATGTCCTCCAGGTTCAGCCATGTTGTCATATGCGTCATGACTTCATTTATTCTTACAGCTGTGTAATATCCCACTCTGTGTATACACCAAAATTCAATTATCCATTCATCGGTTGATGGACACCTGGGTAGTTTCCATCTTTTGGCAATCGTAAATAATGCTGCTATGAATATCATATGCAGATGCTGCCCATGTCACTGCTCTCAGTTCTTCTTGGTATATACCCAGTAGTAGTATTGCTGGGTCACATAGCAAATCTATATTCAACTTCCTTAGGAACTGCCAAACCGTCCTTCACAGTGGCTGTACCATTCTACATTCCCACCAACAGTGAATAAGCACTCCTATCTCTCCACATCCTCTCCAGCACTTGCTTTGTCTTTTTAATAGTGGCATTTCTAATCAGTGTGAAATGATATCTCATTGTAGCTTTGATTTGTATTTCCCTAATTGCTAGTGATGTTGAACATTTTTTCATGTGTTTTGTCACCACCTGTATTTCTTCTTTGAACAAATGTTTATTCAAGTCTTTTGCCTATTTTTTAATTGGGTCATTAGTCCTTCTGTTGGGTTGCAGCATCTCTTTATATATCATGGATATTAAACCCTTATCAGATACGTGATTTCCAAATATTTTCTCCCATTGATCGGCTGCCTTTTCACCCTTTTAACAAAGTCCCTTGAGGTTCAAAAGTGTTTAATTTTTGAGGAGGTTCCATTTATCTATATTTTTCTTTTATTGCTTGTGATTTGGGTGTAAGATCCAAGAAACTACCACCTACCACAAGATCTTGAAGAAGTTCCCCTACATTTTCTTCTAGTAGTTTTATGGACCTGTCTTTAATATTTAGTTCTTTGATCCATTTTGAGTTGATTCTTGTATGTCCTCTTTCATTCTTTTAGATGTGGATATCCAGTACTCCTAGCACCATTTGTTGAAGAAACTGTTTTGTCCCAATAACGTGAACTTGGTAAGTTTGTCAAAAACCCATTAGCCAAAACGGTGAGGGTTTATTTCTAGACTCTCAATTCGATTCCACTGTTCAATGTGTCTATCTTTATTCCAATACCATGTTGTTTTGACCACTGTAGCTTTGTAGTATGTTTCCAGGTCAGGCACTGAAAGTACTCCCACATTTTTCTTCTTTTTTAGAATACTTTTTGCTATTTGGGTGCACTTTCCCTTTCAAACATATTTGGTAATTGCCTTTTCTATTACTGTAAAGTAGGCTGTTGGAATTTTGATTGGTATTGCATTGACTCTATAAATCAGTTTGGATACGATTGATATCTTCACAATATTTAGTCTTCCAATCCATGAACAAAGAATGTCTTTCCATTTGTTTAGGTCTTTGGTTTCTTTTAGCATTGTTTTGTAGTTTTCTGAACATAGCTCATATACATCTTTGGTTAAATTGATTCTTAGGTGACTGCTGGTCTTCTTGTTGCTATTGTAAATGGAAATTTTTTTCTTGATTTCCTCCTGAGATTGTTCAATACTAATGTACAGAAAAATTACTGATTTTTGTGTGTTGATCTTGTATACTGCCACTTTGATGAACTCATTAGCTCAAGTAGCTTTGTTATAGATATCTCAGAATTTTCTAAATATAGGATCGTGTCATCTATAAAGTGTTTTCCTTCCTCTTTTCCTATTTTGATGCCTTTTTTGTTCTTGTCTAATTGCTCTAGCTAGAAATTCTAGCACACTATTGAATAACAGTGGTGACAGTGGATATCCTTGTCTTGTTCCCGATCTTAAAGGGAAACTTTCAACTTCTCCCCATTGAGTACAATGTTGGCTGTGGTATTTTCATATAAGCCTTTTATTTATGTTGAGGAACTTTTCCTTCTATATCTATCTTTTGAAGTGTTTTTATCAATAAAGAATGCTAGATTTTGTCAAATGCCTTTTTTGCCTCAATCAAGATGATCATGTGATTTTTTCACATTGATTTGTTAATGTGGTGTATTGTGTTAATTGATTTTCTTATGTGGACTCATCCTTGCATAGAAGGAATAAAATCCACTTGATCATGAAGTATGATTCTTTTGATATGATGTTGGGTTCTAACTGCAAGTATTTTATTGAGAATTTTTGTATCTATGTTCATTAGAGAGACTGATCTGTAATTTTTTTTTTATCTTTCTCTGGCTATAGTGTTAGGAAGATGTTGGTTTCATAAAATGTTTCAGGTAATTTTCCCTCCTACTCAATTTTTTGGAAGAGTTTAAACAGGATTGGTATTAATTCTTCTCGAAATAAGTAGAAATAAGTGAATTCTTCACAAGTAGAATTCACTTGTGAAGCCATTTGGTCCTGGACATTTTTGTTGGAAAATTTTGATGACTGATTAAATCTCTTTAAATGTGATCAGTTTGTTGAGTTCTTGTTATTTCTTGCAGAGTCAAGGTAGGTTCTTTGTCTATTTCTAGGAACTTGTCCATTTCATCTAGGTTTTCTACTTTGTTGGTATACAGGTTCTCATAATATCCTCTTATGATTGTTTTTATTTCTGTGGGGTCAATTGTAACTTCCCCCCTTTCATTTCTGATTGTATTTATTTGCATCGTCTTTTATTTTATTTTTTTCCTATTAGTCTAGCTAAGGGTTTGTAAATTTTATTGATCTTCTCAAAGAACCAGCTTCTGGTTTTGTTGATTTTCTGTATTTTTGTTGTTGCTGTTGTTCTCAATTTCAATTATTTCTGCTGTAATCTTTATTATTTCTTTTCTTCTGTTTGCTTTGGAATTAGTTTCCTGTTCTTTTTCTAGTTTAACCAGATGTTCAGTTAGATCTTTGATTTTTAGCTCTATCTTCTTTTTTTAATCTAGGCATACGTATAGGGCTATAAATTGACCACTCAGCACTGGCTTCATTGTATCCCATAATTTTTGATAAGTTTGTTCTCATTTTCATTCATCTAATATATTTACTAATTTCTCTTAAAATTTCCTCATTGCCCTTAGGAGTGTGTTGTTCAGCCTCCACACATTTGTGAATTTTCCCCTTTCCCATCTATTATTGATTTCCAGTTTCATTCCATTATGATCTGAGAAGGTGTTTTGTATAATTTCAATCTTTTTATATTTATTGAGACCTGCCTTGTGATCCAACATGTGGTCTATCCTGGAGAAAGATCCATGAGCACTTGAGAAGAATATATAACCTGCTGATTTTGGATGCAACGTTCTATATATGTTTGTTAGGACTAGCTCATTTATCATATTGTTCAAGTTCTCTGTTTCCTTGTTGATCTTCTGTCTAGTTGTTCTATCTAATGATGTGAGTGGTATATTGAAATCTCCAACTATATTGTAGAGTTGTCTATTTCTCCCTTCAGTTTTGTCACAGTTTGCCTCATGTATTTTGGGGCATCCTGGTTAGATGCATAGATATTTATGACTGTTATTTCTTCCTGGTGGATTGTCCCTTTTATTAATATATAATGGCCTTCTGCATCTCTTACAATGTTTTTGCATTTAAAATCTGTTTTTCTGATATTAGTATAGCTACCCCTGCACTTTTTTGGTTACTGTTTGTGAGGAGTATCTTTTTCGACTTTTCACTTTCAGTCAGTTTGTATCCTGAGGTCTAAGGTGAGCCTCTTTTAAGGCAGCATATGGATGGCTCATGCTTTTGTCTTTTTTTTTTTTTTTTTTCTAATCTATTCTGTCAGCCTGTATCTATTGACTGGGGAGTTTAATCCATTTATATTCAATGATATTACTGTAAATGCATTATTTACTTCCACTATTTTATTCTTTGGCTTTCATATGTCCTATCTTATTTTTGTCTTCTTCTTACTCTTTCAGTTATCCTTTCTGCTATTCTTGCCTTCTACACTCTCCTGTAAGCCTCTCTCTCCTATCTTTTTCATTCAGGCTGCAAGACTCCCTCTAATATTTTTGCAAAGGTGGATTCATTTTTACAAACTTTCTTGGTTTCTCTTTATTTGTGAATATTTTAAACTCACCTTCATATTTGAAGGACAATTTTGCCAGATAAATAATTCTCGGCTGGAAATTTTTCTCTTTCAGTATCCTGATTATATCATGCCACTGTCATCTTGCCTCCAGTTTCTGATGAAAAATCTACACTAAGTCTTACTGGGCATCCCTTGTATCTGATGATTTGCTTTTCTCTTGCTGCTCTCAGAATTTTATCTTTATCTTTGATGTTTGACATTCTGAGTAACATGTGTCTTGGAGTTGGTCTATTCAGATTTATTCTGATTGGGGTATGCTGTAGTTCTTGGACATGTAAATTCATTTCTTTCATGAGAGCTGGGAAATGTCCAGCCTTTATTTCCTCAAATAGATACTCTTTCTGCCCCCTTTCCCTTCTCTTCTCCTTCTGGAATTCCCATGACCCGTATTTTGTTGTGCTTTGAGTTATCATTCAACTCCCTAAGACCCTGCTCAATATTTTTCCATTCTTTTCTCTCTCTGTTCTTCTCTCATCAATTTCAGCTATTCTGTCTTCTGCATCACTTATTCTGTCTTCTATCATTTTGAGTCTGCTGTTGTATGCCTCTAATGTGTGTGTTTTTTTTTTTTTGAAAGATTTTATTTATTTATTCATTTATCCCCCCTTGCTGCTTGTGCTCGCTGGGTCAGCTAACCACGCCGTGCGGGCGGGCCCGCCCCCACCAGGAGGCCCCGGGAACCGAACCCGGGGCCTCCCATATGGTAAACGGGAGCCCTACTGATTGAGCCACAGCCGCTTCCCCTCTAATGTGTTTTTGATCTCACTTATTGTGTCTTTCATTCCCATAAAAGCTCCGTTATTTTTCTTTTCAAGCTTACAAATTGTTCTTTGTGCTTGCCCATTGTCTTGTTGATCTCCTTTATCTCTTTAGCCATATTGTCTTTCAACTCTTAATGTAATTTTGGAGATCTGTATGAACCTTGTTGATTAGGTTTCCTGTGTCTCATCTGGAGCTTTGATATATTCCTTTGTTTGGGCCATTTCTTCCATTTTTTTAGTATGGCTTGTAATTTTTTGCCAATGTCTAGACATCTGATTATGATGGTGAGTTTACTCTGATGCTCAATTTCTCTTAATTGCACTGTGATTTACTGGCAGGAGGCTGTGTGTTACTGCCCTTCTTTGATTCTGGGTTCAACCTGTTCTAGGTCTTTAGGATTGTCCCTCTTAGTTGTTCAAATCTGGGCCATGGGCCCAGTAATGGGTTGCAGACCTGCTTCTAAAGGTCTTGGGAAGGGAGGCTGTAAAGGCTGGAAAAAGCCTCTTTTACTTACTTACTTTCAATTTTCTCACATGCATTTCCTTGGTCTACCAGCAAATGGCACTCTTCAGCAGCCCTCTCAGTTCAAACCCTGGTCAGACTGTGTTTGCTGCAACACTGACAACAACAATGTGACAGAGCATCCTGCCTCGAGGCTATTCAAAGCCTCACAATTCAAACTTTCTCAGATGCTATGCTCTAACCTTTGCTGGCAGCCCCCTCCCTTTTCCCAGGCAGGAAATAATTCCACTCCCCTCTAGGTGCTCAACAACCAGTCCAGGTCAGTAAGAAGGGTGACTGAGAGGATTGGAGCTCTTTAGCCTAAGCCAGCTCCCAAGGCAAACAATGGTGTATCCCTACCTGGCCTGGAAGGGCTTGTGGGACCCAGCAGACGAAATTTGTTAGTCAAAAGCGGAATCAGCCTTAGGCTGCATATCTTTCTCTCCCATTTCCTGGGGAAGTGGATCCCTGCAGCCCCCTCTGTCCATAGCTACTGGCCAGATGCCAGAGAATTCAAAGTCTTCTGCTTGGAGGGTAGGGGAAGGGTGCTGGCAGCTACAGCTGCAGCTTTTACTCACAGTCATTGCATCGAGATTCATTTCCTGTGCCTCTCTCTCTTCTGGGTGGTGTTCAGCCTTCCCCTGGTGTACTAAACCCTAGAACATTTTTTCCAGGCCTTTTCTGCCTGTCTTCTAGCTATTTTCTAGGAAAGAAGTAAATAGTGTCTCACTCTAATCCACCATCTTCCCGGACCCACAGATAATCTCAATAATAAAGTCAGATTTATAGCTTTAGAGGTTATTTTATATAATCCTCTCCACCCAACGCAGGAAACCTTTACAAATATATCTCTGACAGTCATATTGCCTCAATTGTTACAGTAGTTCCATAGAACAAGGCAGCATGTTCCACAGTCAGATGATTCTAATTGTTAATCTCAGTTTTACTCTATGAAATACAAAGACTGAATTCATTATAGCATTTATGTGATAGAATGTCAAATAGTTAAAGATGAAGGACCATGTCTTTATTGTGCAAACAGTCTAGGGGTATAACAGTTTGGAAGTTTGATGTAACTCTGAATTCCTAAAAGAGATATTGGATCATGCCTGTACACTGGTCTGCTAATCTGGGCATGATTAAGTTATGATTAGGGCATTAACTGGGCCACGTCAGTAGGGCTTTGAGCCCCACCCCTTGGTGGGTGGAGGAATCGAAGATAAAGAATGGTGTTGAAGTAGTTTTGATGTTGGAGTCTTGAGCTGGAGCCCCGGGTAGTAAAAGAGCTTGGTCATGAGGAAGGAGAGAAGGGCCCAGGATAGAGATGAGCCATTCGCCTGAGAGTTCACAACTGGCCTTGTGGAGAGAAGCAAATCCTAGAGAGTCTCATAGTCCACAGCTGACCTTGTGGAGGAAACAGAGGAGCTAGGCCCAGACAGAAATGAAGCCCCGGGAAAAGAGGAACCCAAGAAGCCTGGACCCTGGCAAACGTCAGCAGCTGTCTTGCTCCAACACGTGGCAATGGACTTTGGTGAGGGAAGAAATTTATGCCTTATGGCCTGGAACTGTGGACTTCTACCACAAATAAATACCCTTTATAAAAACCAACTGATTTTTGGGATTTTGCATCAGCACTCTTTTGGCTGACTAATACAAGGGGGTTGGTGGGAAAATGGGAAATCACTGCTAACAGATATGGGATTTCTTTATGGGGTGATGAATGTTGTAAAACTGACTGGTGATGGTTGTACAACTCTATGAAATATCAAAAATCATTGAGTGGAACACTTAAATGGGTGAATTACAAGTTATATGAATTATATCTCAAAAAACTGTTATTTAAAAAAACATCAACCATGACTGGATCAAGAGAGTTAATTTCAATTGCAGCAAACTCTAAAACTTAATGAACCAATTTCCCATTACTCCCTAACTGGTCAAATTTAAAGTTATATATAAACTTAAATATAAAGTTTATCTTTTTTTTTTTTTTTTTTTTATTGGAAGGTACCGAGCATCGAATCCAGATCCCTCCATATGGGAGACGGACGCCCAACCGTTTGAGCCACATCCGCCCCCCATAAAGTTATATCTAAACAAAGCTAAAGTAATACTTAGAAAATTATTTAAACCTCCATCATTGATATGATACATCATTTAAACATTGTAAACTCCACCTACCAATCCCATAAATTTTAATGTTATAAAACATTTAAATGAGTATGAATGAACTATTGCATTACTGAAACTTTCTAAATGTATGAATGTATCATGCAATTCCAATATCTACAGCTTCAAGTAAAAATAATTACATAAAGTTATAAGTAATTTTCTTATTTCAATTTTAAATGTTTAAAAAAATGTAGAAGTCACTCTCTATATATATTAGTTTTCTTCCACTGCCATAATAAATTACCACAAATTTAGTGGCTTGAAACAAAAATAAGTTTATTTTCTTACAGTTGCGCAGGTCAGAAGTCTGACCTGGGTCTTACTGGGCTATAATCAAGGTGTAGGCAGGACTATCTTCCTTTCTGGAGGACTAAAGGAGAGAATCAGTTTCCTTGTCTTTTCCATCCTAGAGGTCACCCACACTTCTTGGCTCATAGTTGTCATTACTCTATCTTCAAAACCAGCAATACTGAATTTCTTTGTTCCCATCATCTATAGTCACATCTCCCTTTTACTGACTACAGCCAGAAAAAGTTCTCTGCTTTTAAGGACTTATGTGAATATCTTGGGTCCACATGGGTAATCCAGGATAATGGTTTTTCATCCCAAGTTCCATAAACTTAATCATATCTGCAAAGTCCTTTTTACCGTGTAAGGTAACATAGTCAGGGATTCCAGGGATTAAGCTGTGTACATCTTTAGAGAGTCATTGTTCTGCCTACGTTGTTCTATAAAAATCAAATATGTAAACTAATTTAGCAAAGCTAGCCTATGGATGGGAATGCAGCATTTAACAAAGATTATCCAAAAATAAATTAAAATAATATTTGAAAACCAAAATCCCTCAGTATATAAGAATCAAACAAACTAACTTAAGAATTTTTACACCGATCTCAATAAAATGCTACTATGGGTTAAAATTCAGTAACATAAAGGCATAAAGTATTTCATTCCTTCCCTTTGCTGTTAAGAGACTGACTACCCCTCTCCTACAAGACCCAGGAAGCATATTCTCTGGGGATAAATAATCAGGTAGACTCTGGACATGAAGCTAGCAGTACAGAGAAGGAAGTGTTGAGGCAGCTGACTGGAACCAGAAAGCTTAAATGCAATTCTGCTTTGTAAACTGTGAGACACTTCTCCCAGCCTGTTCAGGACTTTGGCAGCCTGACAGGAAATTAAAGAATACTTCTAAAGAATCACTGTGGGAAAAATTCTACAGCTACTGGCATTTGAGGGGTTCTCAAAAAAAAAAAAAAAAAAGACCCCTGACCATAAAAATCACCCTCATGGAAGACAATGGGTAAACAAATCCCACACAAACTTAAAATTAGCACTTTCTTTATTTGAATATAAATAGACATTCAAGGATCCGCAGGCATCTGAAGAAAATTTCAATATGAAAGACAAAGACCAATATGAAATTAAATTAGGAACTCAGAGGAAACATAGGTAATGCACAATACAGAAGAAAACTGAAAAGTAATTATAAATATCCCTAAAGAGACAAAAGAAGTCTTCACAATCATGAAATAAGATCAGATGTTACTTTCTAAAAAGAGAACAATGAGAACATACACATCCCAAATAGAAATTTAGTAAAAGAGTTAGAATATAAATTTGATAAAATCTCCCATAAAGTACAAAAAAAAAAGACAAAGAAATGGACATTATGACAAATGAGTAAGAATATTAGAGAATTAATCCAGGAAGCCCAATATACAATTAGTAGAAGTTCCAGAAAAAGAGAAGAGAAAAAAAAACAGAAAGATGGAAATTATAAAAGAAATATTTGAAATAAATTTCCCGAAACTAAACAGATAAGTTTCTAGACTGAAGGAGCTCACTGAGGTCCTGGAAATGAACACAAGGGTACCTTCCCAAAGCAGAACATCATACAATTTAAAACACTGTGGAAAAAGAAAAAATCCTAAAAATTCCAAGAGTAAGGGAAAAAAAGTTTTACAAAAGTAGAAAGCAGTTCTGAAAGCCAGAAGACAATAAAGCAATGCTTTAAAAATATATAGTTTTATAAACAGCTAAATTACTAATAAAGTATAAAAATACATAAAAGAAAATTTCAGATACATACCTTAAAATAATATACCTCCCATTAACCTTTACTCAATAAATTATTGAAGGAGCTACCCCATCAAAATAAAGGACTAAGTGTTTTTTTTATTGATGACTACCCTTGTGAGTCTTTGCTCTTGTAAATGAGACTTAGCCTGCAGTTGTGGGACCTGAGAGCCTCCTTGTTGCTCAGATGTGGCCTCTCTCTAAGCCAAACTCAGCATATGATTGCATTACCTTCCCCCCAACGTGGGACATGACTCCCGGGGATGAGCCTCCCTGGCAACGAGGGATTAATACCAAGTGCCAACTGGCAACACAACTGGAAAAAGACCTTGAATAAAAGGGGGAAATGGTAAATCCAAATGAGTTCAAGTAGCTAAGAGACTTCAAAGAGAGTCGGGAGGTCATCCCAGAGGTAACTCTTACACGCACCTCAGTAGGAGCTCATAGAACATCTAAGTGCCTATCACCCCACTCAGTGGGGTTCCTGAGAGCTCCGGAGACACCCTGGTCCTATATAAGGGGGGTAGCCCCAGAGACTGATGCCTTATCAGTGGGTTCTATTTTGGAATCTGTGCTCCTGAGAGTGACAGAATTAGACTCAAATAAGTCCTCCCTGCACATGGTTCACCAGTCCCTTCTATTCAAACCTTCCCTTGTGATGCTGGAGTTTTTAGGTATACTTCCAGAGACTGGAGCCTCCCGCCTACCTATGTGCCAGCTGTGCATGAAATCTAGGTGGAGCTGCAACTCCTAACCTACAGCTCAGTGGACTCATCCAAGTCACCTGGTGAGGAGACAACGATGGGCAATGGCCATCCCAGGGAATGGAGAGGGCCTGCATCTGCAGGCAGGATCATCCCACCCACCATATCCATGGGATATAAGCCCTCTCTCACTTGGAGTTGGAGTGGACATCACCATCCCAGTCCCCTCAGGATTGGGGGAAGAACTATGGACTAGAGTGGACTTGATGGTATTCTCTTGTTCACATATGGTGATTCTAGCAATGCAAGAAATTATAACAATGAGGTGGAGCCAGTGGCCACTTGACACTTTTGGGGTAGGGAGGGGATGAGCAGTTGAAATACAGGGGCTTCTTTGGGAGTTGGGGGTTGTCCTGAGTATTGTTGTGGCAACGGATGTAGGCCATTTTAAATCAGCACACACCACTCAGAACTGAGTGGGAGAGAGTGTGGTCTACAGTGTGAACTATGGTTGGTGGC
>JAKSZT010053770.1:54373135-54554780 GCA_026826555.1 Tolypeutes matacus | reverse complement strand
GGATGGTATTCTCTTGTTCACATATGGTGATTCTAGCAATGCAAGAAATTATAACAATGAGGTGGAGCCAGTGGCCACTTGACACTTTTGGGGTAGGGAGGGGATGAGCAGTTGAAATACAGGGGCTTCTTTGGGAGTTGGGGGTTGTCCTGAGTACTGTTGTGGCAACGGATGTAGGCCATTTTAAATCAGCACACACCACTCAGAACTGAGTGGGAGAGAGTGTGGTCTACAGTGTGAACTATGGTTGGTGGCAAGGCTCCAGGATGTGTAAGTTCATTGAGGGTGGTGGGCCACACTGTGGGAGATGTTTGTGTGGGATGTGGTGGGAGGTGTGGGAGGTGGGCAACATGGAAATCCCAGTGGGTTCCGTGTAATATTTTGGGTAATCTAAGCACCTCTTAAAATACATGTATATATATATATATATAAATAACATTTTTGTAAGCAAATACACAAAAATATCATATATATTTATATATCATTTTGCAAATGTTTGTATGTATTGTGAGAATTTTGATTTTTACCCATAATAAAAAATAAAAAAATAAAAAAAAAAAGCGGACCAAGAAAAAATAAATAAATAAATAAAGGACTAAATGAGGGGGAAAAAAAAAAAAAATTGGAATCCAGGCAATAGGAAATTCTACATAGCAAAGGTTAGAAGAAATTCCCAGGATGACAATGAGTGAAATCTCAGGACAGAAAAACCAATTCAGGGGGACGGATGTGGCTCAAATGGTTGGGCGTCCGTCTCCCATATGGAGGGACCCAGGTTCGATACCTGGGACCTCCCGGTAAAAAAAAAAAAAAAAAAATTCAGAATAGAGCAAGAAAAAGGTCCAGAGTAAAAATCTAAGAGGTTATTTGACATGACCAATCTATGGAAAATTGTATATTAGAAATATTTTACAGGGAGCAGATGTGGCTCAAGCAGTTGGGCTTCCACCTCCCACATGGGAGGTCCCAGGTTTGGTTCCTAGTGCTTCCTAAAGAAGACAAACAATGAAAAGACAACAAGCAGACAAGGAGCAAAAAACAAGCCAGACAATGAGCAAACAATAAGCAGACAGAGAGCAAAAACAAAATGAGTAGGGGGTGGCTGTGGCTCAAACAGTTGTGCACCTGCCTCCCACATGGGAAGTCCCAGGTTCAGTTCCCGGTGCCTCCTAAAGAAGAAACAAATGGACAATGAGCAGACAATGAGCAAACGAAGAAGGACCCATCTCGGGGTAGGGGGTGGAAAAAAAGAAAAGAAATATTTTACAGAGCAGTAAAAAGTTGTGAGAAGAGTTGGTCTTAGGTTCAAGGAAAGCTAAATATATAAAAAAATGAGGGAATTATTTTTACAAGGAAAAATAAAAGTTGTACCAAAAAGAAAAAAGGTAATCATAGCTGTTTTTGGACCAGCAGTGAAAAAAGCAGATAAAGTCAAGTAATAGTTAGAATAATATAATAGAAAATGAATATTCTCACAGAGGAAGTAGAGGGATCTCTGGTAGGGACCCAGAATACCACCCTAAAAGAAGTCAATGTAAAGGAAAATATCAATGATATCACAGGGGGGGGAAATTAGGTCATCGTATTTTTCCCTAGTATAAAAATCTCTTCCAAAGTATTCTATACAAATGATTATTCAAGACTCTTTCTGAATATCTCCAATGCAGGTAGATCATTAGCTCCTAAAGGAGTGTATTTTAATGTCAGACAAAATTAACTAATATAAACATCAGTAGTCCTTTAACTTTTATGTATTGGTTGTAAAACAGGAAATGAGTATATTAATTTCCCTTGTCTAAATAAACCTTATGACTAAATTTATAAACACATCTAAGAAAATGAACCAATCAAAAGTAGTAAAGTACACTTTACAAGTATAAAGTTCCATTCCATTATCATAAACTTCCAACAGTGATAAAATATGAGAGATAAATTTTTAACATAATTGATGAGATAAACTAAATGAATGTCATCTTCAACTGCAAAAGAAAGCAAAGAAAGGCTAGGTTACCAGTAAATGTCATCTTTAAAAATAAAACAAAATTAAAAATTCTGAAGTCTAATGTCTTAGGGATAAAAGGATAAGTAAAAGTATGAAATTTAGAATTACTTTTAGTTTAGAAAAGACTGGAGTTCATCTAATTTATTTTATAAAAGAATACTGAGTTCAAAGTAAATTAAACTATTTACCCAAAGCCACATAGAGGGTTATTGACAGAGTGTAGACTAGTATTCATTTCCACTATGTGCTGCTATTCAGGTGCTTTCTACCACATAATGCTTTCTTCCAGATTTTTGATGCATATCTAAAACATTCAAGAATTTGGTATTGTACAGTTTGCCTTATTAAGGGAATAATGCTACAAAGAGATTGCCTTAGAGAGGAAAACACCATGACACTTTAAATTCTGAGTTACTTTCTCAAGTGCAATTATAAAACAGACATATATACAAGGTATTTCTAATTTCATAAATACAAGTTTAAAAAAACTCTTAAATCAGTCCATAAGCAGAAGTCCATACACTAATGACCAAAATTTCCTTAGCACATAAATAATTTAAAGAGAAATGAGCAGCCGTAAAAAATATATACACAGCTATTTATCTGAAAAAAATTAAATGGTTGAAATATAGTGATTTTTTTTTTTTTGCTGATGGTGCACTTAAAACCAATTAATAACCTTAATTAATAAATGAATCTCTATTAAAACTAGGTTATTCAGGGGCCTACACAGGTATCTTCCCACCCTGAGAGTTCTATCCTCAAGGGTAGGGCTGAATAACATCCATCCTCAGGATCCCAGAGCCCAGCACAGTGGCTGGTACAAAGAATACAAAAAATACATCCAATAAATGATGACTGACTGACTGGTTTGCTGGTTGGTAGATTGGATTTTTAAAAAATAAAATAAAAAACCTAGTGTGATGGTTAGGCTAATGTGTCAACTCAGCCAGGTAATTGTGTCCAGGTGTTTGGTCCAGCAAGCACTGGGCTAATTGTAATACAAGAGCATTTATGGACTTCGATCACCAGTGAGTTTACTGTGTGGATGGCTGATTACACCTGCATCAATCAGGGAGTTTGCATCAGTACCATTACTGACGCTTTTATCCAATCAGTTGAATGCCTTAAAAGAGGAAGTGATTTCAACGTTCAGAGAGAATTTTCCAGCTCATCTTTGGACAGCCAACTTCTCCCAGAAACTCATCAAGGACCTTTCATTGCACTTTCATCGAAGCCCCTGGTTTGCAGCCTGCCTGCAGAACCTGGAGTTGTGTATCCCCAGAGTTGTGTGAGAGACTCTTATAAAATCTCATATTATTGACAGATATCTCCTGTTGATTCTGTTTCCCGAGAGAACCGTGACTAATACATCTAGATTATTAAGATTTGACCCAATTAGCTTCTTTGGAAATTTTGCCAAATTAGTAATGGTGGAAGCTGTTGACTTCAAGATGTGTTATTTAAAAAGCACATTCTGAAATAGGTAAGACAGCTACAGGTGTTTAAAATACCTAAATGTAGTTTAAAATATGTACACTAAACTTTATACTACAATCTCCAATGCTTTCACAATCATCCAGCTTGATGTTTTGTTTTGTTTTTTTAATTTAATTGATCAATATCAAGGCTTTGGGCATTCTCACTAGTAGAATACTTTCCTACTAGCAATAGTTAAGTGTTAGTCTTAGTGGCTCAGCTCAATATTTCATCTTTCCTCTTCCATTTCACAACCAGGATTTTAACCATAATTCTCAAATGAACTCTATACTTTCTATTTTATATTACATTTATTTCAGGGCTGATTTTCTATCACTATAGATCCTTGAGGGCATAGACCATGTCTTTGCTTTGATGTTCTATTCAGCATCTAGCCCAGTGTCTTACATTATTTGCTGCTCGATAGACATATATTGAAAACAATAAGCCTGATCATGACTCAAGAGTAGGGCAGAAAGTCACAAGCAAACACTAGAAAGTAATGAAAGGCCTGATTCCCAGTCAGCCAAATTTTACTGTTTAATAAAGAAAACCATTCAACTCAGAAATAAATATGGCCAATTCCACTTATGAAAAAGATACCAAAATTTTTGAAAATTGTGAATATAATAGAACAAATTCATGTTTCCATACATCTTAACAGTACTGTTCTCTTTACTGGACTCTGAAGGTTTACTGAAGAGGACAGAAAAAGTTAAAGATCAAATCACTGAAGCTAAGGATTGAGTTGCATGCATCAGAAGTCAGGATCTGTCTTTTAAGTGCTATGAGATAAAGCTGAAGATTAGAAAAATCGAATTAAGTAGAAAAACTGCAGAATTATTGACACCTCTAAAGGTGTGAAAAACAAGTCTTAAAACTAAGAGGTTAAAAAACGGTAACATGGACTATGTGATACTAAATAGTAAAGGCATCACAGGGCAGTAAAAAAGCAACCTATAAGGTTCAATAGCATTACAAATAGCATTACAAAGTTCCTTGACCCCTGAAATGTGAAAGAAAGGAGATACTATTTGAAATTAGTAGAAAGGGGTACTATAATAAAATTGATAGCTGAAAGATTAGAACCACTTAATGATTTAAGAATTTCAAGAAAAGATCTTTTTTCACTTAAGTAATAGCAGAATCAAAGGGAAACACTATATATATATGCAATATGGCACTTTACATTTAAAGGTAGGCAAGGTATATAATTTAATTTACTGTCTTATACTCAGGCTTTCATAAAGAAGAAGAAAAGCAATTCTCCTGGTACAAAAGAAGCTGTATTATGTTATGATAAGATTCCAGTCCCAAAGACTAAATATTTTCATTCCTACATTATATAAAAAATGTATGAAAAAAATTATCTTCAATTATTGGTTATCAATACAGAAGTTAAAATTAGCAATAAAGAAGTCCTCTCCAGAATAAAGATTATACATATAAAAATTGTTATTTTAAAATGTGGTATTACCATATAAACTGAATGTACAAATGCAAAGCACAGGGCTCAACAACTAAAAAATAAATAAGTTGTATTAAAGCAGACTTTTGAAACAGACATTGGCAATGGATGGTATAAATGGTAGAAAGTTTGAGGGAAAGAATTACTTAATGCAATCAAAATAAAAGGAGGTCTCCTTGCCAAAGTGTCTAATGAGAAAAGCCCTATATGCATTTGTGAGGCTTCTAAATAAAGAGGAAGAGAGGAAGAAAGAATAGTAAGAAGTCACTGGATTAACAGAGGCTCACATATCATCTTTATTCTTTAAGATTCTCCACTTCACCCCATGTTACTTCCTTTCAATTTTTTCCTAACTGAAAAAAATAAAAAGAATAAAAGAGAGGGAAAAAATTGTGACTCATTCATAATTATATGGCAAACACTGTGAGGCCTCAGCTGGATGAGGAAGCACTTGTTAACCCTTTCTCTATGGGCCTGTAAAAGGCCCAGGCTCACCTTCTTTGACCTACACTGAGGTTATTCTCCTGGTATTGTTCTCTTCAAGTCACTGTCTCTATATTTATGCTGCCAGTAATTAATTTAACCACTCAATCACGAGCCTACCATGTGCCTTGCACAGTGCTCACAATGGGGGAAATATGGATGAAAAAGAAAACAGCACTGTGCTCAAGAAGAAAAGAGAAGGGGCATGGGGAAATATTACTTTCTCAGGCACTTACCATGTGCCAAGCAAGCCCTTTAAAAACTGCAGCTGGTTACCATGCTAGATTGTCTGTGGTCAGTTTGGCTCACACCACCAACTTTCTGGTCTAAGACTGGAAAATACATTTCCCATAGTACATAGTACCCTTCCCTGTACAGTTCCATGTCAGTAACCTGAGATTCAAAAGATGTTATTAAATACATGAAGGCCATTTTTCTCAGGAGGTTAAGGGAGTCAGATGCTTGGTTTCTTCAGAAATGGTAGGCTATGCAAACCTATCCATTAGCTCCCACTTCACAGTCATGTCAGATTTTGCAGACTTCCCCATGAACTTCCTTTTTCTAACCACTCACCAGTGCTCTTCAGTCTGAGATATTCACCATCAAGTTCGAGCTAACATCAGCTCCCACTACCAGCTCGGTGCTTCAGGGTAAGATATTCACTGTCAATTTCTCTGGTGTTTTAGCAGAGCTCCTCTGACTTACGGTGGCAGCTTTCTTGACATCCACACCCCCAGCTATGCCAACAGTGGTAATTTTCCAGAGTGGCTTCTATTTTCCTGACCAAACCTTTAGTGACATAGTATCTAAGCTGCTGTAAGCAGGGGAGCCTGATTCTGATCCAAGGAGAGGTGTATGGAATAATTACTAGCAATCTTACCTAGAAAGGCAGTATAATGAAGCAGTTAAAAGTATGGATTCAGGAGCTAGCTAAATTTGAATCCTATCTTTACCACCTTCAAGCTCTATGTCCTTGGGCAAGTTATTTAATGTCTTTGACTCAGTCTTTCATCTTTAAAATGCTGACTGCTGAAGTATTAGTAATTACTTCATAGGGTAGTTATGACAAATACATAAAGCACATAGTAAGTACTTTCTAAAACTAGATCACTCCTTTTACTTAATACTAGAATATTTCTGTTTCTTGAACTATCCCCATACTACAAAGGACACACTTTCCCTTTATTTATACTGTAGAATTTCTTATCATAAAAAATATCCACATGTTACTTTTATAGTTAATATTTATGTGAATATAATCAATGCTTTTGAATTATACACTTACAATGGCTTAAATGGCAAATTTCATATTATATATATTTTAGCACCATAAAATAAAAAAAGGAAGGAAGGAACAAAGGGAGGGAGGGAGGGAAAACCTACAAAAAGACATGGAGGAACCTTAAATGCATATTGCTAAATGAAAGAAGCCAGTCTGGAAAAGCTAGATATAATATGATTCCAACAATTACATGATATTCTATAAAAGGTAAATTATACAGACAGTAAAAAGATTAGTGGTTGGCAAGGGATTAGCAGTTAAGGAGTAGGAATGCATAGGTATAGCAAAGGATATCTTCAGGGCAGAGAATTATTCTGTACAATACTGCAATGGTGGACACGTGACATTATGCATTCTTCAAAAATCATATAGTACTGTATGGTACAGAGTGAATCCTAATATAAACTATGGACTTTAGTAATATAATAATGTAACAATATTGGTTCATCAATTATAACAAATATACTAATGCAAGATGTTAATAACAGGAGAAACTATGAGAGAGGAGGAAAAGCGGGTAAATGGGAACTCTGTACTTTCTGCACAATTTTTCCGTAAAACTAAAACTGCTCCAAAAAAGAAAGCCTATTTTTTAAAAAGCACATTAATTAGACAAAGAAGAGAAATTAAAAGAAGGAGAACCAACTGCATCACTCTTCCCAGACTTACCAGGAGTTCCAGTGCAAACAAGAATTGCCCTGAGGTAAAAGGGCATTCTCTTGATGTGTAAACAGTTCAGCCCAAACAATCAGCTGCTTGTTTACTAGTTTGGACAAGGTCTTTTCATTTAAAAAAAAGTCACTAGTAGAAATTTGAGACCCTGTGTTTCCAGGTAGTCTTTGAGATTTACTTACTTACTTACAGATCCTTTATATGCCCAAAGGTTCAGTTGAACACCAGTTTGCCCAATTTGGTCCTTGTTCACTGGGCATAGGAGAGGTAATCTATGAATTAGACGGCAGAGGAGAAAGGCCACCAAATTCTTCTCTCCCTGATTCACGGTGTGATGCTGACCATAGCTAAGCTAGCAGGTTATCTACCTAAGCCTTCCAGCTTTGGCCCTTTTCTACACAAACAGAATAAACAGATATGAAAGAATAAAAGCTCTTCCATTTCCTTGTGGAGTGCACGAAGAGAGATTAGCATATTCTCCACATGGTCTAAGTAAGGCTATAGAAATGGACCCTACCACAGCCAGACTGCTGAAAGAATGACTATGAAAACATGTAATTAACAATACTGACATGCACCACAGCATTCCAGGGGCCTTAACTGTTCTAACAAAGGTTTTGAAATCTCACCTCAAGATTGTCTATATGGGTGCTTTTCAGAATTAGGGTGAATTATTCATTAATTTAATAAATAATCACTGTGAAGCTATTCTATGCCATGTACTGTACTGGAGATACACTAATGAGCAATTTGATATAGCCCTTGTCTTAAAATTTACAGTCTAAAAGGGCTGTGGGTGAGATTGGAAATAGAAGTGTTAAAGTTGGCTTGTTGAAGGAGGCAAGGCAGCATAGCAGTTAAGAGCTTGGAGTCTGACTACTTGGCTTCAAACCACAGCTCTACCACTTAACAGTTGTGTCTTCTTGATTAACTCAAATTCTTGCCTTAATTTCTTCCAACTGCAAAATGAGAATGTTAATAATAGAATCAATTTTCTTAACGTTGTAAGGATAAAATGAAGTCACTGCCTGACACCTCATGGAAGCTTAATAAATTACAGATGTTGTTATCATTAATTTGAGAAGTGACAGACTTGAGTCAGATTCATGATTTCCCCAGACCAGGATTCTATCTCCAGAAGTGCATGGGTTTTCTCTGTAATATTTACTTAAAATGGTTAGTGAGGGTACCATATTATCCAGTTCCATTCAATAGTTTAACATGAACATGTCACCTGGGATATACACCTCCCTGGAATGAGCTAAAAAGAGTACTTCTTGAGAACAGGATCCATTAAAATATCTTCCATTTCTAGGACTCTAGGACTCCTCATCTAGAACTTGACTACAGTAGGTGTCTACTTATCTTCTAACTTCTTGGACAGAGAATGGATTTCCATTCAGTTATCCAGCAAATGTAAAACTCTCTTTTTAGTGTTTTGAATCATTTCAACTGAATGGCCCAAATATGCCCTTCTTAAGGGAATCTGGTCAGAGTCACAAAGGGTTAGAAAATTCCTGTTGTGGAGATTTAAACTTATGCTTTTGAAAACCAGATTCTAATGTTGCTAAGGAATCAGTGAACACACTAAATCTTCAAATAACTGGGAATATAAATTTGCCCTCTTCCCACCCCTGACCTAGAACATATTGAAAATGCCATGCCTTGATACAGTTCTTAGCTCAAAATTTCTTCTATGTTTAATGGCTCTTAAAGTGTGATTTTTCCTCAAGTAACATGAGGAAGACATTGCCAAGGCTTTCCGAGTAATGATAATTCTTAATCATAAGCATGATATTTCTATGAAGAAGTGACAGGATGAGAGTAAGAAGAGCCCCTGTTCTTCGGTAGACAATGCTTTGGCAAGAATGGATTTACTGGGTCTAACTCAAAGTAAAGAAGGTAGTCATTTTTTTTGTTTGTTTGCTAACTTGTTTCTCCATCGTTGAAACTTAGTTTTTTACCCCTCTTCTCAAGGATAATAAGTCTTAGGAAATGTAGAGTCAAATTCAGCTGAGGTTTTTGGTTTTGTTTTGCATTTAATGGTGCTCTTGCTTTCTGAGTCATTATGACAGGCTCACATATTAACATGGAATCATTAACACTGTCATCACTTAAGTAATCTTTTGTCAGAAATGTGGCTGAGTTACAGTTGTGAATTTTACCCTTCACCCAAATAACACTCACCCACATAAAGCCCAACATCTTGAATTCCTTCTTTGTATAACAGGGTTCCTCTCGGGCAGTTCTGACAGATTTGAACAAAAAGTTAATTACATTCATGTTTTTCCCCAAGAAAATTTACTTAAGGCAAAGTCTGCTGCAACTGCTAAAAACATCAGGAATCTGCTGAATCTGTAGTATAATCTCAGAGTTATAGAGTCACAGTAACCAGGTATAAAGAAGTGGATTAACTAAATATAATAAATACTGGGAAGCGGCTGTGGCTCAATCAGTAGGGCTCCCGTTTACCATATGGGAGGCCCCAGGTTCGGTTCCCAGGTCCTCCTGGTGAAGGTAAGCCAGCCCGCGCAGCGTGGTTAGCTGACCCAGTGAGCACAAGCAGCAAGGGGGGGATAAATGAATAAATAAATAAAATCTTTAAAAATAAATAAATAAGTAAATATAATATAATAAATACTGTACTGTGTCTTTGGAATAATGATTATCATACTTAAGTGTTAACTGCTTAATTCTAAAGGTCTCTGTAGTCTAAAGTATGTAAAAAAAATAAAACAAAACATTCTCTGGGTAAGCAGTTGAGAAAAAAATTTAATATAAAAAATAATCAAAATTCTTCATCTTGGGGAGCGGATATGGCTCAAGTGGTTGAGCTCCTGCTTCCCACATGGGAGGTCCCGGGTTTGGTTCCCGGTGCCCCCTGGTAAAAACAAACAAACAAACAACAAGGAAAACAAATGAAAAAATCAACTCAGGGAAGCCAACGTGGCTCAGTGGTTGAGCACCGGCTTCCCACATACAAGGTCCCTGGTTCAATCCCTGGCTCCCAGTATCTCAAAAAAAAAATTCTATATCTCATTGAAACTACTGTCTCAAAATTGCTCTAATGGTTCATATTTTTCTAAATCCTTATTAAGCAAACCAGAATAGAATGAAATGAAAAATGACTTTTTTGAGTATATACATAATAAAAATATAGTATGGCATGCCAAAGTTTTCTATTCCTTGTTGAACTCTCTAGTCATGATAAATAGAAACTGCCCATCAGCAGGAAAAAAATGGATACTATTCTTCTAATAGCAACCTTGTTTGGCACAAAGCAGGCATGGTGCACAAAGACTAAGTCTATGGGTCCCTTTCTCAACACTGATCACACCAAGTAAACTGATCAAAAATATATTAGTCATTTAATCTAAAAAATCTGAGGTAATAAGCCAAATGTTTTAGGTAGATTTGGAGTGACTAGGTAGGAAAAGAAAAAAAATGGGAAGGAAAACCATTATGTTCTCCTCATCTTCACTCTCAATACAAAAGTATTTAATCATTTTTCCCAGAGTAGGTTTCATAGTATTCAGTTTGGAGGAAAAGAGCAAACCACCATAGAAGAAATGCAAAACATATATTGGTGGCTCACATATATACATGCTGTCAGTGTATTTATACTGATTTGCTGCTTCTAATTTTTTTTCTTTTTGTTTAATATCAACTTCCTCAAGGTAGAATAATCTTAAAATATTTTATAAACTTCTACATCACTACTGCATTGTGAATGGCAGGAGTGACATCAATGCTCTTGTACAAGCTTGAAAAGGAAAACTACTCACATTCAACTGAAGGGACAAGGAAAAGCAGTACTGAATCTAATATTTCAGGTGAATGGATGCAGTTATGCAAATTAATAGGTGGATTTGTTCCTGACTTGCCATAAATAACACTATACTGAGGAAAGAAATATAACACTCTGATATCAGATTAGAAAACCCTATTCCCAATTACACTCCCTGATAAATAAAAGCTTTAAAACAATTCCAATCATATCCAAACTAAATATCCATCCGTGGAACTTAGAAAAGACACAAGTTATTAATTCCAGCTATCTGGGTTTGATTCCTACTGTGCCACTTACTATCTGTAAGATCATAGGACAGTGAACCTTTCCGTGTCAGTGTTTCATTTTCATTAAAATATGAGTATTAATAGCTAAGTACTAACCCACAGAATTCTTGATTTTTTAAAAAGAAGAGGAGGATAGGGGACTTAGTACAGTGCCTGACATATAATGAGCTCTCAATCTTAAGTACTATTATTATTAAAACATCTTATATAAAACTAGTACTAGTACAAGTACTAGGAAAAACTACAAAAAAGATAAAGTAGATGGACTTATTAGCAGTATGAATAAACAAAAGTTAAATCAATAGCAGCAACATACCAGGACTTATTCAAATATTCCAACGTGTGAATCAATTCCCTCCCCCTTCCACTCTCTTACACTCACCATGATGTTATTTTTAAACATAAAGATTAAAGGTATCAAAAGTGAGAAAGTAATAGCAGGGAGTTTAGAATCCTCTCTTGGTGTTTCATGTACTAATACCTATAAGACATATAAAACTTTTAAGGAAGAAAAATAGAGACAAAGAGTAAGATGAAAGGAACTGGATTAAATTAGAAAATTTTAAAGCTTCCTTATAATTCTAGGCTGGAAACACAGGCAGAAAAATGAGAAAAAATAGAAAGCACCATTAAGTTATTCAATGGCCATCTTTTATCTTAAGTAATACCGAACTATGGATACGTAAATGTCACTATAACATAATTTCCCACTACAGCATAACTCCAAAGTTAAAGAAGGTAACACTGGTCATAAGGATTTCTCTAAATAATAAGGAAACAAGGAAAATATTTCAAAAAGGGATAATCTTTGTAAACATAGACATATGAAGCAATAACACTGCCCCCCTAAAATCTTAAGAATATCCACAGGTACTGGCATCAAACAGTCATAGAAAATATTTTGGAAATAGAAGCTAGCAGGCTTATTCAAAGTTGGAAAATTCCCTCTCCTTCATTTATAAACAAAGTATAGCTGTGAACCCTAAAAGAATGCTTTAAATTAGTAGTGATAACAAATTAAATTATTTTAAGTTGATCTATTTAGAGCAGCCAAAACTGCTCTAAATTATCTAAGAATTAACAATTCCCAGATTTGTCTCATCAATTTCAAGTGGGCCCGTAACACAAAACCAAATGAAATAATCTAGTGACTTCTCATATATAAGACCTTTTAAGAGATTACAAAATAGGGGTTACTGTGGATTTAAAAAAAAACTTTTGAGAAAACCATTACTTTAAAGAAAAAAATAAAGAGTCTGTAAAATGAAACAGGTAACAAAACAAATGATGACTACCAGTTGAAAACATCTTTTCCTCTCCCTCCGGGAAGATGGATTTTTTTTTTTTTAAATGCTTGTCGTGTGCTTCAGGGTAGTAAAGCAAAAAATATCTCCACTAAAAATTCGTAACTTGCAAGCTGGCCTTTATGGATTTCGAGCAGAAATTCACACTTAACAAACATAAATGCCTTCTGAGAGAAATTCTTTAAACCCTGACCTCAAAGAATTTTCAATGAGAAAAAGACTAGCAACCTGGGAGCGGATGTAGGCTCAATGGTTGAGTGCGTTTCTCCCATGTATGAGGTTCTTGGTTCATTCCCTGGTACCTCCTAAAAAAGACTAGCAACCTGACAGTAAAATCGAGAAAAGTCATGAATTTACATTTTCCAGAAGAGAAAACACAACTGGACAAAAAACATAAATAGATGCTCAAGGTCATTCATATTCAGAGAAATTAAAAATAAAATGATGAGATATTATTCTATATACATCATGTTGGAAAACATTAAAACATTGGGCAAAAAAAGTTTGTGAAGCAACAGAAACTTTGAACACTATCCATTGCTGGTATAAATGTAAACTGATTTGGAAAACAATTGGTATTACCCAGCAAAATTGAAGACGCAACTATCCTATGACTCAGCAAATCCAAGCCTTAGTGTATAAATACCTAATTCTTTGTTACCATGCTCCAGAAGACATCTACAAGAATATTCAAAACAGAATTGTTTATAATAGAAAAGGATGGAAACAATCCAACTGTCCATCAACAGAAAAAATGATAAAAAATGATATATTCTTTCAATGAAAAACTATACATAAGTGAAAATGCATTATCATCAGCACAATGCTAGCCAAAATGACAAGTTTAAATCCCTTTATACAAAATTCAAAACCTACAAAACTGAATGACATATTATTTATAAATACATTTGGAGTATAATTAACAAAAAAGAGGAAAATAAGAAATATAAAGTTGAGGAAAGAGGTGAACTCTGAGCAAAACAGGCAGAGAAGTAATTGCTAAGGCTCACGGGGGACTTCAGAAGCTTTTGTAATGTTCTATTTTTTTACGCTGGGTGGTGAATACATTGGGTGTTCATTATTATTATCTTTTAAATTAAACTTATAGGCTACAAACTCTGAAGTATACATATGGTATATTTCACAATGTAAAAAATTAATTGTTTTAATAATAACTAATAGCAATATAAACATTTCTTTCTTTGGCTCCTAAGTACATGTTCTCCCTTTGTCTTTCTCAGCCTCTTAAATATTGTCTGAGAATTTTAGGATGATTGATAAAAATGGAATACATTACCGTGTTTCTTATTGGAATCTTCTTGGGTTCTGGTGGCACATCTTGTGGAACAAATTTCACAGGTTCCTTAATCTGCCTCCTTGATCGTTTGGTCCCATCCGGTAAGGTTTCCATGGACATGTCTGCTTCCATGTCACTGCTTCCTGCCTGGTCACATTCTGAGCACTGCCTATATTAAGAGGGTAAAAAAAGAATATAAGTTCATAAATTTATTTTTACCTTCTAGCTTTAGCTATAGTTTCTATAACCACAAAATCAGGTATATATGATGAATATATAAAACATACACAGGTAGATGTAGTCACAGGGTATCAATCAACTACACATAGAGAAATGCACATATACTCCTCTAAGAATGACTTGCATAGGTTAGTACATAAAGTAATTCAATCTATCCCCATAAGAACACATACAATAATGCTGCATGTTTAAAGGAATCAAAATAAGAGATTCAATACTGATTAAAAAGGAAATCATGACTTTTCCTTCAGTGAGTAGGTCTCCAAAAGTCCAATTTATAATAATCTCTATAAAAATGGTTATAATACTTAAAACATATTTGATATTTAGTTTGCATATGTATTTATATCAGAACCCTTAAATTCAACACATAATTCTCAAGTATTTTCAAAGATCTTTTATCATTCGAATTTTTTCACCATAAAAATTCACCTCTCTCTCTAATACTATAAACTTAATATCCACTTAATATTTATTTTTAAAATGTGACTGATTTAAATTTTGAACTCCAATAACAGAGTTAAATTCAAAGTGCCATTAGTTCCACTAATGCAAATACATTAATTGCTAAAATGTACATTAACATTTAAAACTTAACTTTAATACTTCAAAAGTTCCAATTATTTAAACAAGACAGGTTATTAAAAATTTTTAACATAAAAAAATTGACTAATGGGAGAAAAACAAAGATGTAATTTATTATGTTACTTTTAAAAATTCATAACTCTATTGCTAGAGCAACCAAGCACTTGATCCCTTAGGTTCATTGATAGTCATCAAAATAAAAACATAACTAAAATGTGATACACTAAATTGTTCCTGTTTTGTCCCATATTAAAACATCAAAGACTGATACTAGTAAATACCATATAGAATTTCAAAACTGAAATAAGTATATTCTGAAATAATCTAAAGGCAGTCCTAAATGGCAAAAAAAAACACAAAACCTCACAAATATTAGATACTATATATAATAATAATAAAAACAACAACCATCAAAACAGAAATGCCTACAGGAAGCTATCAAATTATACCACAGAAAAGGACCAGCTGCATTCCTTTACATTAAAATATATAACCTTGATACTAAATGGATCACTTTGAAGTGTCTAAGTTCTCAAACCGTTCCAATTCATTTTTAAAATATATGTGTTCCCAGAGTACAGAAACAACTACCTTTTTAAGATGAATTGTTGAGGTTTTGTTTTTGTTGTTGTTTTAGGAATTATTTTCCCCTCTGTTTCTCTTTTTGCAGTAGTACTCTTGTCAGGACATTTCCTAATTTCTTATGCTCATTCATATCCTCACCAAATACAATACATTTAGATGACAAAAAAAAACTTGCTCTAAAGCCACAAATAATATAATGTTATGCCCGGAACAACATAAAACATTGAACAACTCAGAAAACCAAAACTAGATATAACTGCCAATGCAGAATTTATCCATGCCTCTTTGAAGGCAGCTTCCACATAATTCTTACAGTACACAGAGTCTACAAAGATGGACACACTACTTCTTGCCACTTTTTCAACAACCTGCTAAATACTAGAGTCTTCATCTTATAAATAATCCTTTAAGTTATGAAAAAGTATCTCTGCTGCATTCTTGGTATACAAGATACTAAGAAATAAAGCTATAGCCTGTCCAATTCAATAGAATCAAGTAATATTTTGGGAGGAGTCCAGATTATTTTTCTTTATGTTAAAACACATCCCTGACTCCTTATAATACCCCCTAAACTACTATAATCCATGAATTTAGCTAAATTCACCTTACTTCTACTTAATACACTCTTATTAAGAAAGAGAGTCCTATAATTTATAATTCCTCTACAAACATAGTACAAATAAACTTAAATAATCAAAACATTCAATTATTCAAAATGGATTTTAAAGTATAAATAATAAACATTTACGTCAGGAATTTATCCAAAAGAACAACCTTCATGCTGGAATACCAAGAGGTTTTTCTCAATTTGCTATACATTCTTAATCTCCACCACCATACAACTACAACTTATGTTCAGAATGAACAGGTCAGGATTTGTACAAGTCAAGATTGTAAGAATCTTAATTGCTAAAGAAAAAATAAATTTCATGTGTAATAGCTCTATGACAAGGAAGTATACTAATTTAATGAAGAGAATTTTATTTGCATAAGTCAAAGAACAAAAGGATTTTATGAATCATTAAATGTAATAAATCCAGTAATACTCCATTTCCCAAATATTACAAATAATTCATGACTTACTTTTTTCCCTTCCACAAATTAGCTCTTTCAATCCTCAAGGAAAACTCAGGGTCCCAACTGTAGTTTTTTCTTATCTGTAAGAATTGCCCATGTTTCCCTCTTTTTACAAGAAAATCTTTATGGGTACATACTTAAAACTTCAAGACCTGGCTCAAATATCAGCTCCACAATGAAGTCATACCCCAGTCCCTCCTGCCTGTGTATATTGTGCATCTCTTGGACGGGAACCCAACTTCTAAATTTTGTTTATTGTAGTTATTAAACCTGAATCAAACTTTAAATTAATAGCAGGTACATACATATTATTTTATATACAGTAAATGTCCCATCACAATGCTCGAATTGCTATTAAGAGTTAATGTGCTCCTGAGAGTGACAGAGTTGGACTCAAATAAGTCCTCCTTGCACATGGTCCATCAGTCCCTTCTATTCAAACCTATATGTGATGTTGGAGTTTGTAGGTGTACTTCCAGAGACTGGAGCCTTTGGCTTACCCATGTGCCAGCTGTGCCTGGAATCTCGATGGAGCTGCAACTCCTACCCTACAGCTTAAAGGACTCATCCAAGTCACCTGGCAAGGGGACAACGATGGGTAACAGCCATCCCAGGGAATGGAGAGGGCCTGCAGCTGCAGACAGGATAATCCCACCCACCGTATCCATGGGATATAAGCCCTCTATCACTTGGAGGTGGAGCAGACATCACCATCCCAGTCCCCTCAGGATTGGGGGAAGAACTATGGACTAGAGTGGACTTAATGGTATTCTGTTGTACACATATTGTGATTCTAGCAATGGAAGAAATTATAACAGTGAGGTGGAGCCGGTGGCCACTGGACATTTTCGGGACAGGGAGGGGAAGTGCAGTTGAAAATACAGGGGCTTTTTTGGGATTTGAGGGCTGTCCTGAGTGCCGTTGTGGTGATGGATGTAGGCCATTTTAAATCAGCATATACCATTCAGAACTGTTTGGGAGAGAAAGTGGTCTACGATGTGAACTGTGGTCTATGCTTGGTGGCAAGGCCCCAGGATGTGTATATCCATTAAGGGTGATGAGCCACACTGATGAAGGATGTTTGTGTGGGATGTTGTGGGAGGTGTGGGAGGTGGGGAATATGGGAATCCCTGTAATTTCTGTGTAATATTTAGGTAATCTAAGCACCTTTTAAAAAATATATATACACATAAAAATAACACTTATGTAAGCAAATACACATATGCATATATATTTATATATCATTTTACAAATATTGGTATGTGCTGTGGAAAATTTGATTCTTACCCACAATAAAAAAAAATAAAATAAAAAATATATTTTTTTTTTTAACTAATGAAGGATATTGTTAATGTGGGAAATTATGGGAGGGGGAGGGAATGGAGCATATGGGAATCCCTTATATTTTGTATGTAACATGTAATCTAAAACATCTTTGAAAATAAAAAATAATTATTAAAAAAAAAAAAGTTAATGGAGGAGGATGGATGTGGCTCAGGTGGTTGGGCATCTGTCTCCCATATGGAGGGCCCTGGGTTCAACCCCTGGGACCTCCTGGTAAAAATAAAAATTAAAAAAAAAAAAAAAAAAAAAAAAAAAAGTTAATGGAGAGAGCGGATTATGACTCAAGAGGTTGAGTGCCTGCCTCCCACATGGGAGGTTTTGGGTTCAGTTCCGGAGCCTCCTGAAAAAAAAAAAAACAACAAGCAAAACAAACAAACAAACAAACAAAAAACAATTCAGGGAAGCCAATGTGGCTTGGTGGTTGATCACCAGCTTCCCACATATGAGGTCCTGGGTTCAATCCCCAGCCCCAGTACCTCAAAAAAAAGAAGAGTTAATGGAGCGGAAAAGAAGAGGAGAAAAATATTTCAAATGAGCAAATTATCAAGAAAAACAGGGGAAAAAAAAATCTATCAGTAAATTCTTCAGCAAGTTTATGCTATATGTTTTCTTCCAATCTCAAAAGAATAAACAAAGGAATACCCAGATAGCTTTAAAAAAAAAAAAAAAAAAAAAAAGGATATAATAAATATTACTCTATTCCCCATCAAAGAATATTGTTAAAATAATTAGAAAAGGCAAGATAAGTTCTGAACAGAGAGGTGATAGGAACCTAAATACTCTAAAATTAAAAGAATTAACTATTTGGGCTGATTTAACTAATAAACCAAGCCCTTACTATTTATACCCTATAAGACTTGTTCTAGAAAGAATTTTAAGGCAGTATACAAAATTACTTATATATATAAACAAGATAATATGAACTAAAAGTGAGACAAATATATTTTAAATACTGACAGAAGAGACAAATAAAAAGAAGTCTGCATTACACCTTCACTTGCCCCTCCACTCTGCCGAATTCATCATCCACCTTAATATTCTTCTTCATCTGCTTTGCACATCCCTAGCTCAACCTAAGAAGTGCCTGGGTTTTCTACTCCTGAACGTTGGCACTATTCAAGAAAAATCAAATAATCATACTTACTAAACCAACCCACTACAAATTCTTCCTACAAGTCAGACAGCTCTGATTTTTTTCCACAGCAGCTCTTCCTAACCATCTCCTGTCTTCTCAAGCCCCTGTCATCAATCTAGGTCCCCTCCCTCTCAACAGTTTATTTCTATTTCACTGAAAAGTAAAAGCTGTCTAATGTAAGCTCACTCAACTTTCTGACCCTCCACCAATAATTACCTTTGTATCTTTACATATTTCTCTTTCCTGTCACTTGTCTTAAATTGGTCCAGCATAGCCCACTAAATTATTATGGGATGGAACCAACTATAAAGCATCCAGATCTAGAACTAATGTCTCCACTAGAGCAGTGATGGTACAGGGAGGGAAAAGATGGATAGCAGGTGCTTGAAGAAATGGAATCTATGATATCTGAGAAGGCAAGAGATTGCATAGTAATTCTAGCTAGCAGTGAGCATAAGGGGTTTTTAGTAGTAGAGGGTGTTATCACAGGATTACAGAGCGTAAAGACAGCAAAATCATAACCGGTGCCATTACCAGAAGGCTCTGTGGAAGTTTAAGCCAAAGATTGAGGCCCAGTCACCAGATAAGGGTCTAATAACTGGACCTCTCCTCTTCCCTCAAGAAGATGATTGGGAAAAACTAAGTAGGAAATAGAGCAGAGGTCAGGCAGTGGTGTGCTAGTAAATGTTTAACACCTGGCTCTCTGAGGGGAAAAGTCCTGACTTATAGCATTTACTGATTTCTGTGGTATTAACACCATGGCCAATTTCACGCTATCACCAAGGCATCACTGAATGCAGAGTTGAGAAAAGATGTGCAGTAGCACACTATTCTGTAGTTTTTCTACCATTAGATGAAACAGACTTAAATGACCTCAAGAGCATGAAACAGCAAAATGTAGTAAAATATTTAGGAAGTAATGAGTTGTGAATATTCATTACCTTTATTTTTAATATAACTTTAAAAAGAACTGAAAATGTCAAAAAGAAAAAAAGTAAAATCTGCCTCCATATTCAAGGTACGCTAAAGAAAAAATAATTTTCTAAAACTTGCTCACTACCAAAATAATATATCCAATTGCTCTCCAAAGCTAAGCTGATTTTAGAGACCAAAGGGAATTTGATTACTAGACTCTAGAAGGAACCGAAGGCTTCAACAGGCCACAATATTAGTTTCTAATTTTAATTAAAACATTGCAACCAATGCATAGGGCTTAACTAGTTAGTTCCTTATAGGAAGGCTCTCACTAAAACACCCCAGACTATACACTTTCATCTAAAGTTCTTCCAGAAACATTCACACACTGAAAACCAGAGCCCTGCAGGCAGGCAGGGTCTTGTGTGTACAAGGAACACATACAACCTTTTATATAGATTACCACTTAAGAATTCAACATTCACTCTTTTTTAAAAATAGGAAATTTGTTTAAAAAGAATATTCATGTTCATTGCAAATTTTCTATCTCTATATTCTCATTCCTATAAGGAATCAGTCTATTAAAATTTGAACATCTGTCTTCCCCTTGGACTAAAATTAAAGAAAGAAAAACTCATTATAGATGGAAGCATTATCAAACATCTGTAGTGATTCAACCTGCCTAAGTTGATGAAAAAAATAATTCAGAAACGTTAAGTCAAATGTTTCTAGATTTTCAAAGCATGATTGAACTTAAATATAACTAGCACAAATGACAAATACCAGAAGTAAACCTTTAGGTGACAGTGATTGAGAAATCAAATATCAAATAGCAAGTCAAAGCATGAAAATGGAGGCAAATTTTTGATAAATTCATTCAATCTCAAAAAACAAAGCATTTGAGAAATGTTTGCAATAAAGCAAAAGAGAATTATAAATGCACTAGACAGAACTCATGCCTTAAGTAAGAATACATTACTAAGATATCAAAATAGCCTCATCAATTAACTGAAAATTTATTTCTCAAAAACACTGTTAGAGCTTTATTCATATTATACTATAATAAATCTTTATGAAAATATCAATTCAAAAATATGCTGAATACTTTATTATGAATCAATATAACATTTCATCTTATACTTCTGAAATGAAAAGAAAACCAGTTCTAACATCCAAATCCTGTCCATTTGACTTACCAATAACTGTTTTTGGTCTTTCTTGGCATCCTCGTAAGAGGAGGGTCCAGACATCCAAGATGGTAATGGAGTTTACAGGTATCACACAATAAAAGAAGATGCTGATCATGGTTCTTCTTACAAATTCCACAACTTTGAATAGACGTAGCAAAAAAAGGGATTAGAATAATAATTATCATAGTGAGACATAGTTTATTCATAAAATATTTTTTAAATTTCACAATTGCACCAATCACTAAATTTTCCATTAAAACATTTAACTTAAACTGTATTTCTTCTGCTGAAATAAAAAATTTTTCATGTCTTTTTATAATATCAGTAACTGATTGTTACGTCTAAATAATTTTGAGAATGTTGTAAAACAGCCTGGATATAGAATAAATTTCACTATTACTAGCGTCAAATCGTTCAAAAAGGGGCAAATATCAGATGTTTATTCTCAAGATATTCTCATTTTAATCTTAATTATTTCTTAAAACCCATTAAACATTATTTCATTTTACTATAGAAACATAAGTTATTAAACAATTTTACCAATTTTCTAAAACAACAAAAGTTACCTCATAAACAAACAAAATTCAGTTTATTTTCTACCATTATTACAAAACTTTCAAAAAGGCTTCAACAAGTAAATAAATAAGTTTCCTTTCAAAACCAAATGTTGAGTCTTAAAAATATACCAGCTGATATTAATTGCAAAGATGGTAAATTTTTTTATTATTATTTGTAGGAAGTTCTAATTGTTTTCACGCAAAAAGGCAACTTAATTGCTTCTGAGAACAGAAGCACCATGATTTGAAAATCTAGTTTTTATATTGGGAATGTACAGAGTGAGGGAAAAGTTGTTGAAAATCTAACAGTTATCCTTATACAGAAACAGCAATGACATTTGGATTTTTTAAACACTCCTAACAAAAGAAGACCACAAAAAAGCAATTAGGTCTCAAAGTTACTCAAAGTAAAAAAAGAAAACCAAACCACTTAAAATATCTTCTGAAACAAAAATAAAGTAAAAAAGTCAGTAGTATAGTGATATGTCTGATGGTTCCAAATTGACCAACTTCAAAAGGATATGCTAGTCTTCACACTGTACACTAAGCAAGAGTGGGCTTTTCCCACATTTCAAAAGTTATTTACTGGGGGCGGATGTGGCTCAAATGGTTGGGTGTCCGTCTGCCATATGGAGGGACCTGGGTTCGATCCCTGGGACCTCCCGGTAAAATAAAAAAAAAAAAAAAAAAAAAGTTATTTACTATGAACTATTGAGAGAGCCTCCAAAAATGAATGGAGGGTAATTACTGATATAGAAACTATTGCTACTACTGCTATTTTCTGAGAAATGACAACATTGTGGGAAGAATATTTATGTATTTATATAAGTATGAGTGTGTGCATATAAGTACACACATTCATGTCAGTGTTTTCTAAACTTCTTTCCCTTTATATAATCAGTTACAAGGAAAAAAGTGAGATTCTTATCTATTTGGATATGGAAAAGAGTCTTGACTATGTAAAATTACTACAATGGTGGTAAACTTTGTAAGAATACTGAGAAATAAAAGTAAAGAACAAAAATACTTCTGGAAAAAAATTATTACAACTTAGTATAGAAAGTAATAAATGTGAAAGACTCAAATCTAAAACTTATCTTCACCATCCACTACTGTACAAAGGAAATAGTTTCAGACTGTATATTCGATACCCATCACTAGCTGAAAAAAAACAAAACGCTGTAACTCATTCATGTAAATAAAATCTAAATGCCCAATTATCTATTACACTGTTTTAATTGTTAAGAGAATAATCATTTATATAATATTAAATGACTTTCAAATTCCCCAAAAAAGACCCTTGATTTCTGTGGAGTTTATGCAGACATATCCCCAGTTACTTAAAGGATACAAAAAGTGATTTATCTTATCATTAAAAGAGCCATACAACCTAAAAAGTATTGATAAAGGTATTAATATAATGAACTTCAAACGCACTTAACTTAAATTCTGGTCTGAGCATAATTCAATCTCAAATATATGAAACATCTTCTTACTTATAAGATTAGTTAAAAATACACAATATCATTCCATCGTAATTTCATTACTTGCCTATAAAGTACTGCTGGAAGAGTAGATGTCTTTTGTGTGCCTCCTTCTTTTTTACTTGGTTTTCTCTCCTTGGGTGCTCGCAAAATAGCCGGTATGTTCAACTTCTATTGATTTGAACAAATGCAGTTTACATTGTTTTAAGGAAGAAATATAAAGCAACATTTTCCTCTATTTGCCACTCAAGCCAACTAAAACATGCTAGGATTACAAAGGGGGAAGGGGGACTCTGCTTTATCAGATATTACAGTGACAAGAACGA
The DNA here is from genome assembly GCA_026826555.1 of Tolypeutes matacus. NCBI lineage: Eukaryota > Metazoa > Chordata > Mammalia > Cingulata > Chlamyphoridae > Tolypeutes > Tolypeutes matacus. The sequence continues at coordinate 54,531,278 of JAKSZT010053770.1, read as the reverse complement.
TTACAATGAGTTTTTAATCTCACAGTTCCTTCCATTAGAAACCTATAATCATATACTTTCATCAATTTTCAGTGGAATGTTAAAACATTATGAAAATTAAACTTCTACTTTAGTTTAAAAAGTAAAAGGCAAGGGTGAGCATTCAGGAGGTTAAAAAAAGAGAAAAAAGAACACAGTACACTTGACAAAAAGAATATTGAGGCCATTTATTTTCCTCAATGTCCCAGTTATGTTGGTGCTCCATAGGTTAATTAAAAAAATTATCTTATTGGACCAATTTCTCCACAAAGTGGATGTGATTCTCTTTGGCTTTCTACTATCTTTAGTATGCTAGCTTTTCAGACAGCAACCATCTATCAAAGTCATTTTGCAGTGGCCCTGTGGACCCACATCTGTTCAACCAAGTGGGAAAAAAAAAAACGTCATGCAAGCAATACAAATGATTTCTACTTCTGCTCTGTATTTTACATTTGCACAAGGAAATATGTGAACTTCTGTTAAAAGTCATTTAATATATGAAAATGCTCTTTCATGGTAGATAATGTTTTATACTGAACAGGAGATTCTTATGGGATAAACATGTAAAAAGAGATAATGCTAGCTTCACAAATAAACTAATAGCAGGCTTGCACTCAACCTTAACTACTCTAAATACTCTTCCAAAAATTCATCAACAATCTGTCAATAGGAACAAAGGTCAATTCTTCCAAAGATAACTACTATTCTCACCTTTTAAAATATGATAATCATTATAATTTAAGTCACATACACCCCTGTTTACAAAGAAGCAACTTCAAACCTAGCATGTCATAATACAAATATGTATGTATTACTTCCTAATATATCTATACAAATTGTGTGATGAATTTGATTCCTTATAACCTTCTGAAACAAAGACAATGAAAAAACCTATTCTTTGAAAAGTCACTCTCACAAATAAAACTAGTTTCATAATTAAAGGACCACAAACAGTGGGTCTCCATCATTCTTTAAAAATGTTTGTAATATTTATAAAATTTAATATTTATATAATTTAATATTTCAATATAGTCTCAATTTAGCAATCATATACACAGTATACTAAAAAAGGCATTCAAAGAAATCCATTTGGCAATGATTCTTCTTTTCAACACCAAGATCTTTAAAAAGCTAAAAATGTTTTTTCATGACTACAATAGCAACTGTTAAATGGGAAAAACTACACTTTAACATTAAAGTTTCAAAAACCACCTCTTACACAGCTCCAAACAAAATCAACATGAAAACAAATCTTTCCAGTTTTCCTTTTCAAATTAATAATGTTACAACCAAGTAAAAGGAACTAAACATAGTACAAGAACAAAAAGAGAAAAAATGTGGCAGGGAATCTAAAACTGCTAAATTAAAGGAAAGAAGAATGCAGTAGGAGTAAATCATGCTTCAAATGTCAGCTTCATTACAAATGACAGGTCAATCAGTTAGAGCAAATGAAAAAATTTTGCAAACAAGATAGCTGTTAAAACAACCAAATTAAGCTACAGATTCTCAGTAGGTGGCTTACAATGCTCTATATGTATTTCAGGCAGAAACCATTATCCCCAGAGGATGTTGGCTCTCATCAAATAGAATTTTTAGTTAGTGAAGTGACAGCTGTATCAGAAATTTGATCTTTGAAAATAATACAAAGAACAAGAACAAAAAAAAGGAGATAGCAATTGGAAAGAAACTAACCTGCCCTGTGATTCTGCCTAGCAAGGCCCATATTCCTTGTCCTTCACTTCGAAGTTTTCCATTCAGATTCTGCAGCTCTTCTAAAGATTCGCATAGCTACAAAGCAATAAGTCAAGTTAGTAAACCTCATTATAATGTGTAGTAAAATATGTGAAAACTGAAATAATTTATCCATACATGTCCAAGAATATCTATATTGATAGTCCACATATTTTAACACATTTAAGTTACACTACTAAGAGATGAAGCTATCCAATTATTTAGCAGTACCAACAAAATATAAGCTGTTGCTCGTTTTATGTTAGCACTTTTACTAATGATAATGACACCTATCATTTATTATTCCTTTTATATAGTTTGATACATAATTTCACACACATTCTGCTAATTAATCTTTATGACTCTTTGAAGATGTATTTGTACCATTTTTCTAATATAAAACTAAGGATCATACTGTTTTTATGACTTGGCCAAGAGCACAGAATTGGCAAGACTCTAGCTCTTTTGAATCTGATCCCAGTATGTTTTTCACTATAATGTAGCTTATTACTGGAAACTTCCTACTAATTTTGTGTCATTTAAAATGCTTTCTATCAATAAGTCAGCACCAGTATTATATGCCCATGTTACTTATTGCTGGACCTTTTTTCACATCCTGTTTTCATGTGATACTTCTTTTTAATCTCAATCGTCATCATAGAAGAAGTACAATGGAAATTTAAATTGGGAAAAAAAATTTAATCAAAAGTAACATTACAATTCAATTTAAGATAAAAATAATAATTTAAAAATAAGTTTCTAAATTCTCTACAAAAACGAAGAAAAGTTCTACAGTATTATATATTCATTTTTTAAAAAGGCCTGGAGTCAGAAAACTTGGCTTCAAACCCCAGCTGTAAAACTTTACTACCTATGTGAGCCTGGGAAAATTACTTAACATCCTTAGGATTCAGTTCCTCTTCTGAGAATAATAATCATAACATATATTATAAAATTTAAGGTGAGAATTAAATGAGTTAATACATGTAAAGTGCTCAGACGTGTGCCTGGGGCACAAAAAGTGTTCAGTAAGTATTAATTACTGATGACAATGAAGATAATGTGGGGAGGAGTTACACAGAAGGACCTAAGAGCTCTAGAAGAATTTCAAAATGAAACAAATAGAAATGCCATAACCACAAAAGAAATCACAAATGGGATCTATTATGTTGTTTGTTTTGTAGCCAACTCACCTTATTATATTCCACATGAAGCTTTTCTTGTTCGTTCTCTAATTTATCCTTTATATTCTTTTGTTCAGCCATATTTTCCTGAATCTGAATCATGCGCATATTTCTCTCTATTTAAATTAAATATCCAGTTTTACTTAAGTAGAAAGTAAAAGCTGATATGCAAATACACAAAGAAAGAAACTAGCCATAGAGATGACCACATGGATAAATCTACATTGTTTAAACACATTTAAGTCTATTTACAAATATATGAACCTAGCATTTTATAACAATCCACAACTTATTAGGAAAATGAAAATGCCTTTACTTGACATACGTAGCATGGCTAATAAATTTGTAAAAATTATCAGCATATCAAATATTTTCATTAGCAAATTGTTCTAATTGAAAAAATGCATGTATCAATGTCTATACTGACCAAAATAATAATTCACAAAATCAGCAGTGAGAGCTGGTTGCTTATGCTTTCTCCTTCCATCCACACTAGAACTAGTATCTGAATTGTCCACTGGGAAGATATCTGTACTGATCCCCATTAATTCTGCTTTCCGCATCAGTTTACGAATGGCTGAAGCACTACTAGTGAGTGGTCTGGGCAGTTTTTCCCTTGGAACCCAAGCCTGGGGCCTGGTAGATCGAGCTAGCTCTGCTTTGGCACGATATTGCTGAAGCCGGGCATTGATCCTTGCCTACAAAAGAAATGTATACCAATTTTAAAATATATTAAAACAGAATATATACCTTCTTATGATTTTCCTTCTATCCTTAGAGACAATAAAGGAAACAAGAATCTCCTATAATTAAGGCTAATTATATCTATCCACAATCCTTAAGATATACTGCATAATTCTTGGGTTACAATAAGCTAGGTCTACCCCTAGTAACAACTGTCCTAATTGATGATCATCAGAGTTGTGAAAAATTAATTTGATTAAACTGAAGTATCTCTTCTTAATAACTGTTTACATCTCCATAAATTTACTTAATTTACACAGAAATACATTTTAAATGACAGGCAAACTAATAAAATCCTTTGTATAAGTGAATGTTTAAAAACAATGAAAAAAGATGTGATCAACATATTGCACTATCAGGATAATTTTCTCTAAAGTCAGATTTTTTTACTTTAGAACTTAGAAATATGCTTTATAAATGGTTGCTCTGTTGGCAAAATGAAGAGCAATGTATTTAGCCATAAACTATACTCATCATCTACCCTAGTGATAGTTTACTTACTGGGTAACTAACTAAATTTCATAATTATATTTCATTGGCAAATATACATGGGATCTGAAATCTATTACCTTGAAAGAAAAAAAACAACAGTTTTGGCATAAATAATTGAATGCATACCTGTGCTTCTGGTGATAGTTGCTTCTCTCTCTCTTGCAAAGACATTTTACAATATGATTGCAGAGCCAGGTAGTTTTTTCTCTTCCATTTTCTGTCTAACCTATCTGCATGCTGCTTACAATAAGCAAAAAATGGATCTGCTATATCCTACATCAAAAAAAAGGAGAGAAAAAAGTGAACGTTTTTTACTCCAAAGGATCATAATTAACCTAACACAAAATAATAATATTTTCTTTTATAAGAATCTCTTACAATGTTGGTTATTTCTATAATAAATTAAGAAAGTTTTATACATAATAATAAAGACTGCTGCTTTAAAAACTGAACCCTATATATCAACTTCAAATTACCAAATTCAAATTAACAACATTTCTTTAAAAACCTTCTGGATTTAAAAATATTGAAATCAAATTTAATGTATTGTTAACATATACTTGTGTATCATTTTTAAAAACTCTCTGAAAAAAACAGGACTTTAGTCATCTTAGGTAGTAATTAACACTAAATATTAGTTATACATATACAAATATTACAAAATGACAACGTATCCAGAAAATATAGGACTAGCCAACCACATAAGTAAGGCATTACTAACTAGCCAGCGATGGATTAAAAAAGCCAGACCCTGTCAATAGAACAGTCGGTATATCCCCCTCAACTCTTTACCGTAACTCTAAAACATCAAATGGGAACATAGCTCTCTCACAGTCATCTTTGATCGCACTATTCTAAAGGTACAATTTGATATCACATGTGAAAGGTATATTTTCCCCCATTTATCATTTGGCACTTGTTCACTTTCAACTAACTTTTATGGCTGAAGTAGTCTATCAACTCATAAAACACTCATACATATTGTATGCAGAAGATGACTGGCTGAACCAAGGTGAACTAAATCTAAAATTATATTAAATCATTTTTATCTATTTTAAATTATATTTCTTATCAAATTTATTTAAAAATATATCACAGCTTCTTTACCCCTTGTGAGAAATATTATGCTTATATTTAACTTTAATTTAAAAAATGCTAATCTACTTAATATCAAATAAGGCTTTATCCAGGAGAGCAAAATTAACAACCTTTAGCATAAGTCTTCACAAAGGCATTAGGTATTAACTATTTCAACTTAAGAGCTGACATAAATATTTCTTTCAGGCACAAAAATATGTATGATTCAATAATTATAAAACACTTCGGAAGTATCCAAGTCTATTTTTCATTTTCTTAACTGCATTTGTTAGAACAAAAACAGTGAACCTATGTTAATTTATTTATGGCTAAAGCTTATTATTTTATTTTATCCAACATCAGTCTTTTCTAGGAAAGTACTAATACTCTGTTTGCACATATCTAAAAATTATACATCTGCATTTATTTTATTTAATATTTTTCTTAAACTTAGTTGGACCATTCCAAATCCATTATTTTAAATTCAGGTTTTACAATGTAGATACAAACAGAGTCTTATGGCAAACATCCTAATTTAGACACCGATATTTAAAACCCACAAAGTTAATTCAAAATAACAAAATAATCTCTATAAAAAACAGAACTGACATGTATTTATCCTATAGATTATTTAATTTTTTAAATTAAGCAAGGACTATGGTCTGTGAATATGTATGTTTCTATGTGTTTGGAAAGGTGATTGTGAAAAAATGAAATAAGAAAAAAGGTAGAAAAAAATAAGATGAAGCCAAACATATGGAACAGTCCATAAAGTTCTGGTTCAGATTATATAACTAACTTGGAACTCTTATGATAAAAGGTAAAATCAGAATCTTTCAGTCAAAAGGATTATTTTTTCAATATATAGATTGTTTTCTTCCCTTGAATAAAAGCTAAAACCATAGTAATGTTTAGAGTTTAGACAGAGACAGATGATATATTTTAACTTAAAAAGTATCATATACGAAAAATAACTTTATAAGCTTGACTAAATGATGTTCTGGTTTATTGAACTTAACCCTCTAAGAAATATGAAGTAACTGAAAAATATTATCTAGATCCCACTGGCTGAGGATAAAGCCATGAGAAATAAAGATTTGGAAAGGAAGGACTACTGAGAAGCAAGTCTTATTCTGAGGTGAGAAGCTGGAAAAAGTAGGGATGACACTATTAAAAGGCAAAGATCAGATAACAGATCAGGCCCAAAAAGAATGTCCAGAAAGTGAGTTCTACATTGAAGCAAGGGAGGAAAAATGGCAAAAGGTGACATTACTATATTTTCCTTTCTTTATTTACAATACCCATTTCTTCTTTTCCTTCTTTTAATGTCTGCTTATAAAGATTATTTCGTTTGGTCTAAGTTTACGGAGGTGCAAGTAGAAATAAACTGAGTGGAAATAACCTTCCAATTTCTTAGGCTAATTATGCAAAAACACCATTAGGTGCTGAACTCCCCATTTATTTCCTTCCCATATGTTCCTTCTTTGCAAAGCCCATTTTCTTTGACAAAGTGATTTCACTGCCTCACCCGATCTAGCTACTAACAGTGGCCATAATCAACCCGATTTGGAAAATAAGATGATCAAAAAGTCTACTGGAGTAGTCAAATGAAAAAGATTTTCATTTCTAATAGAAAGAAAACCCTTTCTTCCTTTCTTGTTTTTGATACTACAATGTAAGAATGTAGGGCTTAAAGCTGTTCCAGCCATCTTGAGACCATGAAGATAACAAACTAAAGAACTATAATAAAAGAAAAGAGAAGAGATGAGAGAAAAGCATATTGATGTTGGTGTGACAGAAGGATAAAATGAGTCTACACCATTGAACCACAGAAAGCAGCCCAGAAACACTTAGATTTAGATCTCCTGTCATATGATATGGTTAAATTATTATCGTTCAAGCCACTGCAGGCAAGTACTCTATTGTTTGCTGCTGAAAACCTAGGAGACATACTATAACATCAAGAAAAGATAAGCAAACAAAACACATATCATTCACTTCCTGAAAGATGGCATTAGGTCAGCAGGTTTCGCCTCTCTTACAAACAATGGAGGAAGGGCAAAAAGCTGTCCAAGGGAGCTGACTTGGGGATCTGCAGACCAGAAGACTGCAGTGCATCGTCCAAGAATGAGAGGGACAAAGAGGCTGAAGCAAAAACCATGAGTTACTTGCCCCCACAGCAGGGAAAAGCATCCATCCCCCATACTCAAGGTGAATAGCCTCAGTAAAACCCATGGCTCACTTCAGCTAAGAGGGGAACAGAAGTCTTCCTCCCTTGGAAGAGGAAGGGTGTGGTAATGGGCAGACAGTGGATTCTATTCAGTGAGTTTGGCCAGCAGAGCTTGTTTTGAATTCAGTCCTGGCTAGTTGAGCAAATGGCAGTTGAAAAGAGATACCTCCATGGAAAGATTTGCTGAAGAGCACAGCCTGCTGGCAGGCAGGGAAACTGCAAGAAGAAAATCAGCTTTTTGGAAACTCTCTTGTCCCAGAACCCTTGGATCTGGTCTATACCCCATGAGTGGATTGCTCGCCCTGTTCTGTTAACCTAAGCTGGTCAATTTTAAAGATTTATAAGTTAAACCAAAATATCAAAGAAGAGCTGTGGAAAAAACCACTAAGCAAGAGAGAGAAATTGACTGTCAGAGTAAATTCACCAGCATTTTAAGATGCCTAGATATCAGCAAAATATTACAAGCCATACTAAGAAAAAGGAAAATAACACCCAATCAAAGACACAAATCAAAAATCCTGACAAAACAGAGAATTTAAGACAACTAATCAATGTGATTCACACAAAACTACTAAATCAATTCAGAGAGTTAAAGGAAAGTATGGCTAAAGAGTTAAAGAATATTAGAAGATACTAGGTGAGCATAAATAACAATTTGAAACCCTGCAAAGAAAAGTAACAGACCTTATGGGAATGGAAGACACAATGGATGAGATTAAAAATACATGAGAAGCACATAACAGCAGATGTGAATTGGCTGAGGACAGAATTAGTGGTTGGAGGACTGAGCATGTGAACTTGATATAATAGAACAGAAAGAAAAAGAAATGGAAAAAGTGGGACAGGATCTCAGGAAATAGAATGACAACACAAAACACACAAATATAGGTGTGACTGGTGTTCCACATGAAGAGAATGGAAAAGGAGCAGAAAGAATATTTGAGGAAATGATGACTAAAAACTTCTCAACCTTTATGAAGATATAAATATCAATATCCAAGAAGGAAAACACGCCCCAAACAGAATAAATCTAAATAGACCTACTCCAAGACATCTACTATTCAGAATGTCAAATGACAGAGATAAAGAGAGAATTCTGAAATCAGCAAGAGAAAAGCAAAGCACAAGCAAGGGAAGTTCAATATGACAAATGTCAATCTCTCATGAGAAACCATGGAGGTAAGAAGGGAGTGAGTGGTATGCTGTATTTAAGGTACTGAAGGAATAAAACTCCCAGCCAAGAATTCTTTATACAGCAAAACTGTCATTCAAAAATAAGGTTGAGTTTATAGTCTTCATAGACAAAAAATGAGAGAGCTTGCTACCAAAGGAGGGATTTACAAGAGATACTAAAGGGAGTGCTGCAGCCTGAAAGGAAAACACAACAACGAGAGACTTGGAAAAGAGGGTGGAAATGAAGATTATTAGTAAGGGTAACTAAAAGGGTAAAAAGACAAACAATAGTAAGATAGGACAACAGAAAGCCAAAGGGTAAAATGGACAAAGAAAGTAATGCCTTTATGGTAATTATGTTGAACATTAATGGACTGAACTCCTCATTCAAAAGAGAATGAATGGAAAAACTAGGACCCATCTATATGTAATCTACAAGAAACTCACCTTAAATTCAGGGACATAATCAAGTTGAACGTGAAAGTCTGGGAAAAGATTCCACGCAAATAGTAAACAAAAAAGATCTGGAGTAGCGATACTGATATCAGACAAAACAGATTTTAAATGCAAAATTGTTATAATAGACGAAGACATTCAAAATATATTAATAAGAGGGGCAATTCACCAAGAAGAAATAACACCATAAATATTTATGCAGCTAACCTAGATGCCCCCAAAATACATGAGACACACACTGGTAAAACTGAAGGGAGAAATAGATGTCTCTACAATAATAAGAGTTGGAGACTTCAATATACCACTCTCAGGACTGAATACAACAACCAGACAGAAGATAAATATTGGGGTCACAAGACAGGGTTAAATAAATTCAAAAGATTGAAATTACACAAAGCACTTTCTCTAACTATAACGGAATGAAGTTGGAAATCAGTAACAGGCATAAAAAGGGAAAACTGCAAATATGTGGATTAAACAAGGCATGCTTAAATAATCAGTAAGTCAAAGAAGAAACTGCAAGAGAAATAAGTAAATACCTGAGACGAATGAAAACGAGAACACAACATATCAAAGCCGATAGAATACAGAAAAGACAGTGTGGACTGGTAAATTAATATCCTCAAAGCTTACTTAAAGAAAGACCATACAATTCATCCAAAGAATACAATCAATTGTATTTGGTATAATTACATAGTTGTATGCTTTGAATATGTATCAATAATACTGATTTGTTTAAAAAAAAAAAAAAAGGCCTTGACAGCACAGAGTTCATCCTAAATTCACCGCCTAATTCGGATAGCCATCTGTGTTTGCAAATTGCCTTTATCCAAAGAAAAAATAAACCTCTCATAGCTTTAAAAAAAAAAAAAAAAAGCTAACTGCACACCTGGAGAAACTAGACAAAGAAGAGCAAACTAATCACAAAGCAAGCAGAAGAAAAGGCATAACAAAGATTAGAGCAGAAATAAATGAAGTTGAGGAATAAAATAGAATTAACAAAACCAAAAGTTGGTTCTTTGAGAAGATCAACAAAATTGACAAACCTTTAGCTAGACCAACAAAGAGAAAGAAAGAAGATGCAAATAACTAAACTCACAAATGAGAGGAAGGACATTACCAATGACCCCAGAGAAATAAAAGAGATCATGAGAGGATACTATGAAGAACTGTATGCCAACAAATTGGACAACATAGACGAAATGGACAAATTCCTAGAATACATGAACCTACATTGTTCCTGGAAGAAACAGAAGACCTCAACAAACCAATCACAAGTAAAAAAGGTTGAAACAGTTATCAAAAATTTCCCAAAACCAAAAAGTGCAGGATCAGATAGCTTCATAGGTGAACTCTACCAACCGTTCAAAGAAGATCTAATACCAATCTTGCTCAAACTCCTCTAAAAAACTGAACAGGAGGCAATGCTAACAAACTCATTCTATGAAGCCAACATCACCCTAATACTAAGGCCAGTCAAAGATACTATGAAAAAAGAAAATTTCCAACAAATTTCTCTAATGTTTATAGACGCAAAAATCCTCAACAAAAAACTTGCAAACTGAACCCAACAGCACATTAAAGGAATTATACACTCCAGTTCATTGGACTCACCCAGGACAACTAACAAGGTGATAATGATGGACAACGTCCATCCCAAGGAACAGAAAGAGTCTGCAACTGCAAGCAGGAGAGTTCAATCCATCTGCCCCATGAGATCTGGACCCCCTCTCAATTAGAGGCAGAGTGGTCATCACCATCTCAAAATCCTCAAGATGGGGGAGTGAACAATGGACTAAAGGAGACTTACTATTATTCTACTATAGACTTATTGTTATTCTAGCAATGGAAGAATTATCATCACTGATGTGGAGGCAGTGGCCACCGGAGGTTCTGAGGAGAGGGAGACGGAAAAATAGGTGAATATGGGGGCATACTCAGGACATTGAAATTGTCCTGTATGACGTTGCAATGACGGAAACAGGTCATTATCTATTTTGTCATACCTTACAAAATTGTGCAGGACAGAGTGTAAACTATAATGTAAACCATAATCCATGGTTAGTAGCAAGGCTTCAATATGTGTTCATCAATTGTAACAAATATACATTAATCAAGGATATTGTTAATGTGGGAAAGAGTGGAGGGAAAGGGAGTGGGGCATATGGGAAACCCCTATATTTTTTATGTAAAATTTATGTAATCTAAAATTTCTTTAAAATAAATAATTTTTTTTTTTAAAGAAAAAAAAAAAAAAAAAGGAACAGAAAAAAGAATTATACACCACAAAACAAGTGGGTTTTATCCCAGGTATGCAAGGGTGGTTCAACAGAAGAAAATCAATTAGTGTAATACACCACATTAATAAACTGAAGAAGAAAAATCACATGATCCTCTCAATTGATGCATAAATGGCATTTGACAAAATACAGCACGCTTTCTTGATAAAAAAAACACTCCGAAAGATAAGAATAGAAGGAAATTTTCTCAACATGGTAAAATGCATATATGAATAACCCACAGCTAACATTGTATTCAACTGTGAAAGACTGAAAGCTTTCCCGCTAAGATCGGGAACAAGACAAGAATGCCCACTGTCACTACTGTTATTCAATATTGTGTTAGAAGTTTTAGCTAAAGCAATTAGGCACAAAACAGAAATAAAAAGTACTCAAATAGGAAGGGAGAAGTAATACTATTGCTATTTCTTGATGATATGATCCTATACCTAGAAAATTCAGAAAAAACAAACAAAGCTACTTGAACTAATAGACGAGTTCAGCAAAGTTGCAGGATACAAGATTAATATGCAAAAATCAGTAGCATTTCTATATACAATTGATGAGCAATATGAGGAGGAAGTCATTTTAAAAATCCCATTTATAACAGCAACTAAAAAGAATCAAATATTTAGTAATAAACTTAACCAAGGACATAAAGGACCTGTATTCAGAAAACTACTAAACATTGTTAAGAGAAATCAAAGATGGCCTAAATAAATGGAAGGACATTCTGTATTCATGGATTGGAAGACTAAATATTGTAATTATGTCAATTCAACCCAGCCTGATTTACAGATCCAACACAATCCCAATAAAAACTACAATAGCCTTTTTTAAAGAAATGGAAAAGCAAATTATCAATTTATTTGGAAAGGTTAGGGGTCCTGAATAGTCAAAAATGTCTTTAAAAAGAACAATTTGGACAGCTCTCACTTCCTGACTTTAAAACATATTGTTTAGCCAAAATGGTAAAAAGAGCATGGTACTGGCATAAAGATAGATATATTAATCAATGGAACTGACAAGAGAATTCAGAAATAGACCCTCATATCTATGGTCAATTGATTAAAAAAAAAAAAATTTTTTTTTTTTTCAGTTTGTTGTTTTATTCTAGAGAAGAACAAAAGGTCAGAAATAATTTGAAATAAAAGTAATTTAAGTTTGAGGTCAAAATGGAGGTTCTCCCATCTTTGTCCCTTTTCCAGTGTGCCTTATTATCCTGAAGATTCTGTAAGTTTAAAAATCATATTGGTTTCTGTCAATTAGATGGATTTACATGTAATTTGGAAGAGGGAGAGCTATTTGCTTCCTTGTGTTTCTAGCAAACATAGTTGTGTAAACAAAGGTTTTTCTGAGCAGCATCCCAGTTTTCAGTCCCTAGCTTTGGGTATGTCAAGAAGCAATTGCGCAAGAGATGTGGAAGTCTCTTTGGTCCTTTCCTTTGAGAGAGTGTCACAAGTAGCAGCAACTCCAGAGGATACTCCCTTGACATCTTGGAATCATTCTTGGAGACCTAGCCTAGAGTCAATTCCTTTAACCATTCTAACTACAAAATAAAGACTTAAATATTTTCATTAAACCCCCTTTACATAAAATATCTAGAGACGTTTCTTTATTTTGCAACAGAATCTTCATGATACAATACATGAAGCAAAGGTACATGTTTGTGTTGAGGACAATGAAAACAAAGAATAATCTTTTATATCAAAAAATATAAATAAATTATAAGTGTTTGTTTTCCTACTTATTTCAATAGGACACAATGTGGTAATTTATAAGACAGCCTATTTGACAAGGCTATCAAACCCACCCAGTTGAATCAGAACAGTTTATTCAACAAATGGTGCTGGGAAAACTGAATGTCCATATAAAAAATATATCCACAATAAAAAATATCCACAATAAAAAAAAAAAAAAAGGATGCCTATCTCATATCTTATACAAAAATTAACTCAAAATAGATCAAGGACCTAAATATAAAAGCTTGAACCATAAAACTCCTAGAAGAAAATGTAGGGAAACATCTACGAGATTTTGGTGGTGGTAGTGGTTTCTTAAACCTTATAGCCAAAGCACAAGCAACAAACGAAAAAAATAGATAAATTGGACCTCCTCAAAATTAAATGCTTTAAGTGTTTCAAATGACTGTTTAGAAGATGAAAAGGAAGCCTACTTATTGGGAGAAAATTTTCAGAAACCACATACCTAATAAGGGTTTGAACTCCATGTTAATAAAGAGATCATACAACTCAACAATAAAAAGTCAAGCAACCCAATTAGAAAATAGGCAAAAGGCTTGAACATTTTTCCAAAGAAGAAATATAAATGGTCAAAGCACATGAAAAGATGCTCAACATCACCAGCTATTAGAGAAAAGCAGATCAATGACTATCAACTTATCCAAGCTGAAGAAATGGAGAGACACAGATAAGAAGAAAATTCTGTAAACAGCATACCCTCAGGCAATGTCTTTGGATAAATAGGAAAAGAAAACAAAGATAAATAGGAATTAAGAAATGTAAAACACTACAACACAAAATGATGGTTTGAAAACTACTTTTGCCCTAGGATTCTTTTTTCAAATAAATCTTACCTAAAAAAAAAAAATCCTAAAATGCTAAACAGCTGATCAAGTAACAGTTGACTGACAGAAGGGAACTCTCCCTCAACTTATATTCTAATCATTGAGGATACAGTGAAAAACAAGAGGAAATAAAAATCCCTCCTCTCATGAAAGAGAATGACAATAAACAAAATAATAAGAACATATTACTCCCTGGCACCAAAGGATTAAAATCAAGCACTAACCAGTGATGCATTTGGGAAAAAACCTTGACCTAAAGGGGTAAATATTAAATACATAATAGTTTTTATGGCTGAGAGATTTCAAAATGAGTTGGGAGATCATTCCAGAAGGTTACACTTATAACATGTCTCAGGCAGATCTCACTAACTGCCACTGTGAACAAAGCCTCATTCCTCAACCTTGAGGATTTTGGGATGGCGATGCCCACTCTGCCTCAGATTGAGAGGGAGCTTAGATCTTATTGGGCAGATGGAAGGAACTTAACCACACTAAGGCACTTATTCATTTTTTCGAACTTCCTTTTAATGCCTATATAAAACAACCATCAAGAAGTAAGAAATCCTGCTTAATAAACACGTTCTTCAAAAAGAAATGTTTTAAAAACTTTCCAGAGTATCATATAAAACTGAAACAGAAGACAAGACATGCCCACAAACAACAGATCTATTTTAATTTGAAAGTTTTGTTTTACTTAAATATGCTATTAGATTACATGAATCCAAATCTACAGAAGTATAACAATGTTATAGAAATAGCCAAGACCTCTATTTCAACAGAATGATTACTACCAAAAGCAAACTACATTGAATTTATTCATGCAAATTCTTCTTCTTGTGTCTCCTGTTTTTCTTCTTGTGTCTCTTGTTCCATCAGCTTGCTGCACCTGCCCATCATGCCAGCTTGCTGTCTTCTTTAGGAGGCACCAGGAACCAAATCAGGAACCTCCTATGTGGTAGGTGAGAGCCCAATCGCTTGAGCCACAGCCGCTTCCCTCCTTAACATTATTAAAAATTGAAGACCTCAAAGAGCTTATGTTTATATGAATTATGTTTATAGGTATTTACTATATGAGAAATTAAAACTGAGACATTTTCAAAATATTCATTAACTTATTTTAAAATAAGAGTAACACATTACATTATAATATTTTATAAAAATCACTATAATTTACAAAAAACTTTAACAAAAATTTGGTGGCACTGGTTTACATGTTTATAAATTTCTTTAATGTGTAGAAAGCTGACATAAAAGAAGATAGGTGGATTCTCAGGACTGTATCCACATCCAGTATGTTGTATTTTATATGTTACATAATCTCTGGAAAACTTCATTGTTACTTGAGAAAGAATGAGAGTGAAAAAAGTAAACAACATTTTCATATTGTTATAAAAATAGTCCTAACTCACTGACCCCTTAAAAGAGTCTTAAGGGATCCCCAGAACATACTTTGAAAACCAGTGATAGCTTAATCCAAAGCCAATAAACCTGGAGAGAAAATTGTGGAATTAAAAAAACAGTAAAGGAAGAAAGTATAATGCAGATACTGAGGATAAGGTAACGACTTTATTTAGGGAGAAACAGAGAAAAGTTTACCCAAATACTATTTCAGATTCTCTTATAAAATATGCTAATATTTTAATCCTTCAAAACACCTTGGATTATGATTAATTTTATCTATCAGATCTCACTGTAAAAATTTTAACATGTTTTCCAAATATCTGACTAGCTTCAAGACTGACAAAAATCAATGATAGATGTTTACTCTTTAAGTTTTAGACCAAAGACTTTAAGAATAAACTTCTAAATTTATTTGATGATACACACCTGTTGTAGGATAAAACAGACTTAACTCTTATGAACATGTTCACCAACTCTGAGTTTAAATAAATCTACCTCTTCTGCTGCTGCCTCTGAAAGCAGACCTTCTTTCTGGGCACAGGTCACATGGAAATAGGCTCTACACATGCCTGCATCACAGCTAATGCAAACCCCAGTTCTAGCAAAACGAGTGTCTTCACAGAAGCTACACTCCTACAAGAGAAAAAGAAGAAAATCCATCAGAGCAAAAATACTTCTAAAAGATTGCATTCTCATATAAAGCATCCACAAAATATTACGATGGAGCAAATATTTGCTACAGCTCCTTTCTGTTTTAAATGCTAAATAAATACCAACAGGAAACCAATATGAAAATGATTATAGATAAGTCAAGGGTTTACAACACTGAAAAAAGTAATTCTTCTCAAAACAGTTCTAATAATGAAAATGTCAATGATATAATAATAATACATGTTATTTGAGGGCTTACAATGTATCAGAAACTAATTAAGCACTATAGATATATAAAAATCTATTAAAACATTTAATACAAACAACTACTATGTGGAAGATACTATAATTATCCCCATTTTACAGATGAGAATTTGGAGGTGAAAGCAAGTTAGGCAACCTGATCAAAATAACACAGAAAGTAACTAGAAGTCTGAATTCAAACTGGGACATTCTTACTTCAATCCCATGCTCTTAACCACTAAGCTCTACTGTCTCTTGAACAGTACAATACTGCTTGGAAAATGAAAGAAAATAAATAAGCCAGAAAAATGTCACTGAAAAATCTGCATTACAACCAAAGAAATAATCCATTTTTTAAATACCTTTAAAAGAACTAAAGCAATCTTAAGCAAACAATTTGGTGAAAGCACTAGTGATACAAATATACAACATAGCCAACGATTTACATTCTTTCTGCATAAAAGGAAAAAAACACTGTAAAACCAAAAATATAAATTGTTTAAATTACTCAAAAACCTCCCTCCAAACTGATTTTGTTATCTTTTTAACTATCTTGACTACAGAGGAAAAAAAAAATCTAGGGTCAAAACATAAACTACTCTGGTAATAGAAAACATCATAAAAGAAAAATGTGTTATATTGTGAAAGACTGCCAGTGGACAATTAAGGAAAAACTATTTCGTTAATGTCATAAATATATCCTAAGCAAATTAAATGTGAAGGGAACATATAAAAAGGAAAGTTTTTAAAGTTTCAATAGACATTTAAAAAAATATTGCAACAATTTAGTGACTACATAGTGGGTAGAGAGTATCAGACTGGACTCAGTAATGAATGGAAACAGCAAAAATAGACTCTGGGTATAGATGTGAAAAGGCTCCCAAATCCTAACACTCTACTGACTAGCTAAGGGTCTTTTTTCCAATAATAGAACATGTATGATATAAAAAACCAAGCAAATACAAAGTTAAATGTGAAACCAAAAAGAGAGACAGATAGAACAAGAGAAGAAGAATGAGTCAGAAAATGAGAGAGAGGGGAAGAGAAAGAAATGAAAAGAAAGCAAACAATTTAAACAAGGTCAACAACACATGAACAGAGACAAATCATTTAGGACAGTTCTTGAGTGGGTAATTTAATGTAATATGATAAAATTGGCATGGGATTTCAGAGTGAATGCAACAAAAAACTTCCTGAAAAAATGGAATCTTCCTCAATTGACTGAATGATTTAAAATGCTAGTGAACTAAGCAACTTCAAAGCACTGAGGGGGGTAAAATACAATCAGGATTAAGAAATTGGCAGACAATGTGGTCTAGAAAAGCTGTCCCAATCAGAATTAACAACACTGAGTTTGATTTTGCAGATGAGATATAGTTGACAAAATTTTCAACTCCATTTTCCAAAAATATTTCAAAAGAAAAGATGGTAATATTGAAAAATAAATCGACTGATGAGTGCCCAGTTAATGACTCTACAGTCTGAGTATCACTGCTGGTTTCAGTTATATGAAGTAACATACAGTTACTATTTTCTTAATTGCTTCTATATTTATATTTGTGCTACTAAAGTATGTCTATTGGAATGACTTGAGTTAGTCCCTTCTAGGCTCTATAGTTCAAAATTAGGAGGCTGCTACCATTAAAAAAGTAACATCTACTTCCAATAATGGTTGAATAGATAATTTGCACCAATGTTCCACACCTAAAAAAATTGAGCAAAATATTTTTTTCCTAAACTACTCTTAAACTTCTTGAACATGATAAAGAGTACATATGTAAAATCCACACCTAACATCTATTGGATGGTGAAAGATAGAAAGCTTTCCTCCTATGATCAGGAACAAGACAAGGACACCTACTTTCACAACTGTTATTCAACATTTTCTGGAAGGGCTAGCCAGGGCAATTAGGCAAGAAAAAGAAAAAAAAAAGGCATACAACTAGAAAGGAAAAAGTAAAACTATATGTGCAGATGACATGATCCTACATATAGAAAATCCCAGAGAATCCACAAGAATGTTACTAGAGTCAATAAACAAATTCAGCAAAGGTGGAAGGTACAAGAGCAATATGCAAAAGTCACTTGTGTTTCTAAATACCATTAATGAACAATCTGAAAAGATTAATCAAGAAAACAACTCCATTTACAATAGAAACTAAAAATACAAAATAACTAAGAATAAATTCAATCAAGGAGATAAGAGACTTATACACTGACAACTATAAAACATTGCAGAAAAAAATTTAAATGACCTAAAATAAATGGCAAGACATCCTGTGTTCATGGACTGGAAGACTTAATAATGTTAAGATTTCAGTTCTACCCAAAGCAATCTACAAGTTCAACTCAATCTCTATCAAAAATTCAGGAGCCTTTCTTTTTTTTTTTTTTGCAGAAATGGAAAAACCAATCCTCAAATTCATATGGAATTACAAGGGGCAAGAAATAGCCAACTCAAACTTGAAAAAGAAAAAGTTGAAGGATTCATACTTCCTGATTTCAAAACTTACTACAGTGCAAATATTCTCATTGCCCTGATTTTGTGATAATCAGGGTAGGCTAAACATTCGCTATATTAGAAACCATGCATGTGTCCCCAGACCTAGCTTTTCTCCCTAGTTCTGGTTTTTAGAAATGACTATAACTTCGGGTATCTTTGGTCAACCTTAAGAGATAAAACAGGGGGCGGATGTGGCTGAAGTGGTTGGGTGTCCGTTTCCCATGTGGAAGGACCTGGATTCAATCCCCAGGACTTCTCGGTAAAATAAAGAAAAATACAGGTGTGTGGGCACGCCGTCAGGCCCCGCGAGTGGGTGAGCCATCAGGTCCCGCTGAACCAATCAGCAAGATGATGACGTAACGGGAGAGAGATGCAGGGGAGAGCCAAGACGAGACGTACCAAAAAAACAGGAACTGAGGTGGCACACGTGGCAGAGTGCCTCTCTCCACATCGGATGTTCCCAGGATCGAATCCAGGTGAAGACAGGAGGAGAAGGATGAGAGGAGAGGGCAGGAAACAGACACAGAGAATTGCCCAATGGATGGACACAAAAACAGCAAAAACAGGAGGGGGGGTTAAAATGGATAAAAAGTAAATATATTTAAAAAACAATAAATGTAAAACCAAATAAAAAAACTTACTACCAAGCTACAGTAATTAAAATAGTGTGGTATTGGTATAAGGATAGGCATACACAGAACAATGAAATAGAATTGAGTCCAAAAGTAAACTCATATATCTATGGCCAGTTGATTTTTGACAAAGCTGCAAGTCCACTGAATGGGGAAAGAAGATTTTTTTCAAGAAATGGTACTGGGACAAGTGGAAATCCACATACCAAAGATGAAGCTGGATCCCTACCTCTTACAATACACAAAATTAACTCAAAATGGATTGACCTAAATATAAGAGCTAAAACAAAAAAAACTCTTAGGAGAAAACATAAGGGTAAATTTTCAAGACCTCGGATTTGGCAATTGTTCCTTAGACTTTACACCAAAAGCACGAGCAAGAAAAGAAATAACAGAACACTGAAATTCACGGAAATTAAAAACTTCCATGCATCTAAACACATTATCAAGAAAGTTAAAAAACAATTTATAGAATGGGAGAGAATAAATGGAAACTATATCTGATGAAGGTTTTTAATCTAGAATATATAAAGAACTCCTACAACTCAACAGCAAAAGGTCAAACAACCCAATTTAAAAATAGGCAAAGGAACTGAATAGACATTTCTCCAAGAAGACAGACAAATGACCAATAAGTACATGAAAAGATGCTCAACATCATTAGCCATTAGGGAAATGCAATCAAAACCCACAATGAGACACCACCTCACACCCAATAGGATGGCAGGTATCAAACAAATGGAAAATAACAAGTGTTGGCAATATGTGGGAAAATTGGGGCCCGCCTGATTGCTGATGCGAACATAAAATGGTGCAGCAACTGTGGGAACCAATTGGCGGATCCTCAAAAAGTCACGTATAGGGAAGAAGATGTGGCTCAAGCAGTTGAGTGTCTGCCTCCCACATGGGAGGTCCCGGGTTCGGTTTCCAGTGTCTCCTAAAGAAAAAACAGACAACAAGCAAAAAAACAACAAGCAGACAACGACCGCAAACAATGAGCAAAAACCATGAGCAAACAGACGAGGGAGTCACCTCAGGGGAGGAAATTAAAAAGAAGTTATGTATAGTATTACCACATGACCTGCAATTCCACTATGAGGTACATAACTGAAAAGAACTGAAAGCAGGAACTTGAATAGATACTTGTACACCCATGTTCAACGCATCATTATTCCCAATAGTAAAAGGGTATAAATAACCCAAGTGAACATCAATAGATGAAAGGATAAATAAAATGTGGTATATACATACAAAGGAGTATCATTTTCAGCCATAAAAAGGAATGGACTTGATATATTCTGCAACAAGGATGAACCTTTAAAACATGCCAAGTGGGAAGCGGCTGTGGCTCAATCAGTGGGGCTCCCGTTTGCCATGTGGGAGGCCCCGGGTTCGGTTCCCGGGGCCTCCTGGTGAGGGCGGGCCCGCCTGCGCGGCGTGGTTGGCTGACCCGGTGAGCGCAAGCAGCAAGAGTGGGATGGATGAATAAATAAATAAAATCTTTAAAAAAAAAAAAAAAATGCCAAGTGAAATAAGTCAGACACAAAAGGAAACATTTTGTACAATTACACTTATATGAGATATCTATAAAAAGCAATTTCATAGAGATAGAAAGTAGATTAGAGCTTACAGAAGGCATGGAGGGGAAATGGGGAATTAATGCTTAATGGGTATAGAGTTTCTGTTTGGGATGATGAAAATGTTTTGAAAATATATAGAGGTCATGAGTACATTAACATTGAAAATGTACTTACTGCCATTGAATAGTTCATTTAAATATGGTTAAAATGGTAAATTTTATGTTATGGATAAAAATTGTTTTAAAAATTAAAATTTAAAACTAAATTAAAAAAATTAAACTACTGATTAAAAACCGAGGACCAAGAAAAGAAGTTCAGTGTTTGGGCCTGATTTTTCACAGGTAGCTTTAGCAAATTCTGAAGAAGGTAGCCAAAAGTCTGACTGGTACTTCTACCAGTAGAAGAATTAAGGATTAGAATTCCAAACTCACCACAAAAGCTAAGTGATGACACTCCCTTGCATTGGGTCAACACCTAAAAAGACTGCAAAGTAAGACTAATACAAACCAGAACCAGAGAGACCTTAAGAGGGACTACAAGTCACCTTGTACTCATCTGTAACTACAGAATGCTAGAGCTCCCAGACACTGCAGACAGTAACAAATGTAAATTATCTGGTGTTATCTGGTATATGTGGGGGGAGGATTGTGGCAATATCATGCTAAGTCTCAAATTATTTCTAAAACTACTACCAAATATATCTTCTGCAAAATAAAAAAAATAACAGGCGTACATGACAACATGTACAATAACCCACAGGGAAAAAAGACACAAAGTCTTCAGATGTAGCAGTTATCAAATACAGACTTTAAAATAATTATTGTGAATCATGTTAATTAAATAAAAGATAAGAACTTGAGAATTTAAACATAAAATGAAAATCATAAAGTGTAATTAAGTGGAAACTCTGTAACTAGAAGTACAATAATCAAAATTAGGAAATCAATGGAAAGCTTTAAACAGATTAGATATTGCTGAAAATAAGGAAAAATGAATATTGGTCAGATGAAAATATCTGGAAGGAAGCACAGAGCACAGGATATAAAATACAAAAATGAGGGAAAGAGACAGAGTATATAGTGAAAAGATCTAACATACATGTAAATGGAGACTCAGAAAAAGAAAAAAAGAATAGGGAAGAAACAATATTTGAAAGGTTAGTGGCTGAGAATTTTCCAATACTGATGAAAAACATCAAGCCAAAGATTCAAGATTACACATCTAAAACAAAGGGATAAAAAAAAGGGTGATAGGGAAAAAATGGAAAAACACAAATACTTTCCAAACAATAAGGATTACTGGCAAGCCAGCAGCAGAATGTTATAAACTCCAAGAGAAACCATGGCCTGGCAATATCTGGATGGTGGACTTCTAGCCTCCAAATCTGTGAGACAATAAATTCCTATTGCTTAAGCCAACCAATTTGTGGTATTTGTCATAGCAAACTAAGACACTGTGTAATAAACTTAGTCTCTCCAAACTTCAAAGATTTGAAATAATTCAGCACATGTTTACTGACCACAATTAGCCTAGATATATATATCAAGAGCAAAAGTATAACAAGGCATATTACCATGTTAGAGAATTAAGAAAAAATATTTCTAAATAAGCCTTAGAAGAAATCACAAAGAAAATAAGAAAATATTTTGAAGGGAATGAAAATAAAAATATTAAATATGATGGCTTCAACTTAGGAGATAGAAAGCTGAAGAGAATTACTCCCACCTTTAAAACAACAATAACAAAATAACTGTTATTCTACTAACTCACAATTTTTATTGAACCCACCAGAGAACTAAAGGTACAGGGTAAGCAAGTAACATAAAATCTAAGGAATGATTCGTGGCTCTAAGGAGAGACCAGATGTGAGCACTTATTTTATCTAGTGCTATACATGCTAGTAAGACTTCTCCTAAATTTTCAATTTAGAGTACAGAACCATCATAAGCTGCAAACTCAAGAGGAATATACACCCACCAACAGACTTCTCTTCATAGATCTGATAGATACTAATAAGAAAAAATGGGCACAGAATAAGAGATGAGAGAGGGCCTACGTTGTGGGGTAGGTCTGTGCAGGAGGAATAGCACCTGCTGGGCAAAGAACAAAGCCCTGCTGATGAGACACCAGTATCCTTCTCTGATATCTCCCCTGAGCGAAAGCCTTAAACTAGGAAAAGTGTAGGAAACCCTGTTGCTCTGACGACCACAGTGGGGAGTGTGGCAAGCTAGACCTCCATTTCTTCTCATGGAGGGGGGAAAAAGGGAAGGGGTTAAAATGAACCGGGAAAAGAGAGGAGGATATCAGAACTGAAAAGAGTAAGAAAATGGGCACTGAGTGATGCAAAGAATTTAAATAAATCATAGGAGGTGAGGAAATTCTCATGAACACACACAGAACATATCAGGATTCTTGGGGAAGAACAAAGGAAAGGAAGCTTTCTCTTGGAGCTGAAACAATTACATAAAAAGTGCAATCTTAAAAATTGCACCATACATCCAGGACAAGAATCAGATGAAGAAGAGCTGAGACAATTGTATCAGTTAAAAATGGGGTAAAGATCAAGAATTAAGTTGGGCAAAGCATCAAAGAAGAGCCTTAGCACAAAGCCAGTAACAATAAAACCCTAGAAAAGGGGAAGAAATGGACCTTCAGCATTAACTCAAGATACCCAGATGTCTAGTTATGAGCAAAAAATTACAAAACATACTAAGAAAGAGGAAAATAAGGCTCAATCAAGAGAAAAACTTAAAACTTGAGCAGAGACAGAATCTGGAACAACTAATCAAAGAAGTTCAAACAAATCTCCAAAATCAATTCAAGGAGATGAATGAAAATATGCATACAGAGACTAGGGATATTAAGAAGACATTGTATGAGCATAAAGAACTTGAAAGTATAAAAAAATAACAGAAATTATGGGGATAAAAGGCACAATAACAGAGATTAAAATTACACTAGAAGCATACAATAGCAGATTTGAACAGGCACAAGAAAGAACAAGCCAACTAAAAAACAGGACAAGAAGGGAGAGAGAGGGACACAGCATTAAGCAAATTCAGATTTTGGCCAGTAAGCTTGGTCTGCTGCACTGGAGGGTCCTCACACTTCAGGCCCTGTGGGGTGGCGACGTTGTTTGCACTGGTTTGAATAAACAGGGGATAGCCGATGGGCAATTTGATGTAACTATGAATTCCAAAAATATATATTGGATTATGCTTGTAAACTCATCTATTCATCTGGGCATGATTAAGTTATGATTAGGGTGTTGACTGGGCCATGTCAGTAGGGTGTTGAGCCCCACCCCTTGGCGGGTGGGGAATAAAATATAAAAGGCATCACAAAGAACAGAGTTTCAGCAGTTTTGAAGTTGGAGTTTTGATGCTGGAGCCTGGGAAAGTGAGCAAAGGAGGAGCTTGAGTGTGAGGAAGGAGAGAAGGCCCCGGGATAGAGATGAGCCGTTTGCCTGAGAGTTTACAGCTGGCCTGTGGAGAGAAGCAAAGCCTAGAGAGCCTCATAGTCTACAGCTGACCTTGTTGAGGAAACAGAGGCGCTAAGCCCAGAGAGAAATGCAGCCCCAGAAAGAGTGGAACCCAAGAAGCCTGAACCCTGGCAAACATCAGCAGCTGTCTTGCTCCAACACGTGGCAATGGACTTTGGTGAGGGAAGAAACTTATACTTTGTTGCCTCGTAACTGTAAGCTTCTACCCCAAACAAATACCCTTTATAAAGACCAACCATTTTCTGGTATTTTGCATCAGCACCCTTTGGCTAATACACAGGGGTAATCAAAAATATCTAGAACAAGTTAAACCAAGAGTCAAAGAACAGTGGTAGCATGCAGTCACTTAAGAGTAAAACACTAAGGAAGAGAGAGAAACTGAACATCAGAGTAAACTGAGCATCAAAATCAGATGCCTAGACATCAGGAAAAAGTTACAAGCCAGACAAAGAAAAAGAAAGATATGGCTCAGGCAAAAGAACATATCATAGCTCCAGATGAGACACAGGACTTGAAACAGCTAATTAATGAGATTCATACAAATCTCCTAAACCCTATCATGGAGTTCAAAGACAACATTGGCTAAAGAAATATAAGACATTAAGAAGACACTGGATGAGCAAAGAGAAAAATTTGAAATCGTAGGCAGAAAAGTAACAGAGCTTATGGGAATGAAAGACACAATAAATGAGATTAAAAATACAAAAGCAGCACACAACAGCGGATTTGAAATCATGGAAGAAAGAATCAGCAACATAGAGGAAAGAATAAAAAAATGAAAAAAAATTGAACAGGGGCTCAGGGAGTTGAATGATAACACAAAGAGCAACAACATACATGTTACACGAGTTCCTGAAGGTGACAAGAAGGAAAAGGGGGCAGAAAAAGTATTTGAGGAAATAATGGCTGAAAACTTCCCAACTCTCATGAAAGATATGAATATATGTGTCCAGGAAGGACAGCATACTCCAATTAGAATAAATCCAAATAGACCTACCCCAAGATACGTAATATTCAGGATGCCAAAGGCCGAAGATGAAGAGAAAATTCTGAAAGCAGGGGACATCCAATAAGAATTAATACATATTTCTCTTCAGAAACAATGAAGGTGAGAAGGTAGTGGTATGATATAATTAAGGCCCTAAAAGAGAAAATCTGCCGGCCAAGAATTCTTTATTAAGCAAAACTGTCCTTCAAATATGACGGTGAGTTTAAAATATCCACAGATAAAATGAAACCAAGAGAGTTCCTAAACAATAATCCAGCTCTGCAAGAAACACTAAAAGGAGTTTTGTATTCAGAAAAGAACAGGGAAGAGAGAAAGGCCTAGAGGAGAGTGTAGAAGACTATTAGAAAGAGTAACCAAAAAAGTAAAAGATGAACAAAAATAAGTTATGACACATGGAAGTCAAAGGATAAAATAGCTGAACATCCTAAAAATGAAGAGTGAAGTCGGACCACTCACGCTTCCTGACCATGAAGTGTATTATAAAGCTACAGTGGTCAAAACGGCATGGTATTGTCATAAATACAGAGATTTTGATACATGGAATAGAACTGAGAGTTCATAAACAGACCATCACATATATGGTCAATGGATTTTGGTTAGCCCAACAAGTCCGCTTTTCTGGGACAAAAGAGGCTCTCCAACATATGCTGCTGGGAGAACTAGATATCCATAACCAAAAGAATGAAAGAGGACCCCTACCTCACTCCTTACACAAAAAATTAACTCAAAATGGATCAAAGAGCTAAACATAAAAGGCATGACCACAAAACTTTTAGATGATAACATAGGGAAACATCTACAAGAACTTGTAGTAGGTGGGGGTCTCTTAAGCCTTATGCCAAAAGCACGAGCAACAAAAGGAAAAATAAATAGATAAATGGGACCTCCTCAAAATTAAACACTTCTGCACCTAAAAGGATTTTGTGAAGAGGATAATAAGGTAGCCTACTCAATGGGAGAAAATATTGGAAATCACACATCCAACAAGGGTCTAATGTCCATGATATAAAAGGATATCCAAAAAAATAAAATAAAATAAAAATGATAACAAAATACTAATAAAAAATAACAAATGAAATACAAAAATAGAAAATAAAATTTTTTTTCACAGTGTCTTTCATAACCGTAAGATTTATTGTCTTTTATGTTAAGTGACAGTTTCTTCCATATGTTCCCCCAATGTCTTATTTTTTTTTTCTTTATCTTCAAAGAAAACTTTAGGTTCCTTTGCAGTCAATAGAAAATATAGGCTATTCTCATATGCCCAACTCCCCCTACACTCTCCCTTATTTTACATGAGTATGGTACATTTGTTACAATTGATGCACAAATATTGAAGCATTGCTACTAACCACGGTCAACAGTCTACATTATCGTTTACATTTTGCACCATACACTTTTACAGGTTTTGAAAAATTTTAAAATGGCCTGTATCCGTCATTGCAAGATCATGCAGAACAATTCCAAAGCCCTAAAAAAGCCCTATGCTCCATCAATTCTATTCTTCTTCCCCCTCCTCTCAGAATCTATTGTAATCACTAAGTTTCAGTTGTGAAAGAATAAGGTTCATAGTTACATGCAATAATATTGAGGGTTTGATATATTGGTCTGTTTTCTTTTATTAGGCACTGCCTATGTTCTCAGGAGTTTCTTGCTCGTGTAATTGAGAACAGAGCAGGACTTTCCAGGATAAGAGTTTAATATTTTCTTGTTTATTGTGTGGGTCTCCACCCACTGTGATAACAGACTATGATAAGATGAACACACTCATTCCATAGACATATGCCCAGGTGCACTCTATGCCAAATATTTCCCCACCCCCAACGCCCTGCACTAGTAACCCTCCCCTGCCATATTTGTCAAAGAAACATTCCCACCTGTTTTAGTCAGCCAAAGGGATTGGCTTTTATAAAGGGTATTTATTTGGGGAAGAAGCCTACAGTCACAAGGCCCTAAAGAGTCCAACTCAAGGCACCATAAGAGGTACTTTCTCACCCAAAGTCATTGGCCAGATGTTGAAGCAAGATGGCAGGCAATGTCTGCAAGGGTTGAGGGTTCCTTCTTCCTCTTAAGGCTCCATGGTCTCAACTTCCTCCTATCATAGCTGCAGGCTGGCATAAGGCTCACATCTTTCCATGGAACTCATTTCTTTCTGGTCTCAGTTGCTCTGGTGTCTTCACCGGGTCAGCTGTAGACTATCAGGCTGATCACTCTTCAGGGCTTCAGCATCAAAACGAAGTTCTCTCCTTAGTCATGTCTTTTTCTGTGTTCTCCTGTGTGTCTACTTCCATGTGAGAGTCTGTTTTATCAGCCCACCAAGGGGGCTGGGACTCAATGCTGAGTCACACTCTAATGATGTAGTTGAATCAAACCCCTAATAGTAACATAATTTAACAAGACATCTCAACTGAATCTAATACAATCAAAGGGTTATCACACCCAGAGGAACAGACCAGTTTACAAACATAGTCTCTCTTTTTGGAATTCATAAATAATATCAAACTGCCACAACACCTATTCTAGTAATGGAAGAACTTGTAACAATGATATAAAGGCAGTGGCCAAAGAGGTTCTGAAGGGAGGTAGAGGAAATAATCAGTGTAACATGGGGCATTTCTGGGATATTGGAATTGTCCTGCATGACATTGCAATGACGGATACAGGCCATTATACATTTTGTCAAAACCTATAAAATTGTGTGATACAAAGTGTAAACTATAATATAAACTACGGACCATGGTTAGTAGCAATGCTTCCATATGTGTTCATCAATTGTAACGCATGTACTACACTAATGAAAGATGTTGTTAATTGGGGAAAGTATGGTAGGGGGAGGGGGTGGGGTATATGGGAATCCCCCTATATTTTTTATGCAACAGTTATGTAATCTAAAGCTTCTTCCAAAATAAAAAATAAAAAAAAAAGAGATCATACAACTCAACAACAACAACAAAAAAAAAACCACCTGATAAAAATATGGGCAAAAGACCTGAATAGATATTTTTCTAAAGAAGAAATATAAATGACTATAAACCACATGAAAAAATTTTAAATATCACTGACTATTAAAGGAAATGCAAATCAAAGCTACAATGAGATATCATTTCACACATACTAGAAGGGCCACTATTAACAAACAGAAAACTATAGGTGTTAGAGAGAAGTGGAGGGACAGGAAATCTTAACCACTTTTGGTGGGAATGTAAAATGGTACAGCCACTGTGGAAGTCTGTTTGGGGGTTCCTAAGGAAGTTAGATATAGATCTACTATGTGGCCAGGCAATACCTCTACTAGGTATATACCCAGAAGAACTGAGAGCAATGACATGAACAGACATTTGCATACCGATGCTCACAGCAACATTATTCACAACTGCCAAAAGATGGAAAACAACCCACATGTCCATCAACTGACAAATGGATAAGCAAACTGATGTATATGCAAGGATGGAATATTATTCAGCTCTAAGAAGAAATGAAGTCATGAAGCATATGACAATGAGGATGAATCTGGATGACATTATGTTGAGTGAAGAAGCCAGCCACAAAAGGACAAATACTGTGTGATTTTGCTACTATGAACTAAATATAATGATCAAATTCATGGAGTTAATAGCTAGAAAATAAGTCAGCATAGAATAAAAGGTGGTTAGAGAATGGAAAGCTGAGGTTTAATCTGTGCAGAATTGGTAAAACCTTGTTTGTAAATGTTTGTATATGAATAGAAATGGTGAAAGCACATCACAGGATTTGTAATTAATAGCACTAACATATGGGTATAATAGTGGTTTGTTTTTAGTTGCTTTTCTTTTTGGGGGGGGAGTAATGAAAATCATCTAATATCGATTGAAGTAATGAATGTACAACTCGGTGATTACACCAAATGCCATTGACTGTACACTTTACATATTAAATGGTTTATGAACAACAACAACAAAATAGCATGGGCTGAGGGAAAAATACACCAAATGTAAGGAACAGACTATAGTTAATAGTAATACTTTGATGATGCTCTTTCATAATTTGCTAAAAATATTTCACAAGAATACAAGGTATTTGTGGTGGGGTGATGTATGGGAGTGCTGTATGATGCTACGCATATGTTTTGTAAATTCATAAATTTTATTATACAATTATTGTTTATGTCTGTTCATGCATGAATGATATACTTCAATAAACTTTTTAAAATGAAAAAAAAAAAGAAAAAAAGATGATAATGGGTGAGCATAAAGAACAATTAGAAAGGTTACAAAAAACTTAACAGAGGTTACAAAAATTTTAAAAACAATGGATGAGATTAAAAACACATGAGAGGAATATAACAGCAGATTTGAATTGGCTGAGGACAGAATTGGTGACTTGGAGGACTGAGCATCTGAACTTGAAAAGACAGGGCAACAGAAAGAGAAAAAAATGCAAAAAATGGAACAGGGTCTCAGGGAATAGAATGACAACATAAAATATACAATTATACGCATTACTGCCGTCCCAGAAGAAGAAAACAGAAAAGGGGCAGAAGAATATTCGAGGAAGTAATGAAAGAAAACTTCCCAACCCTTATAAAAGGCATATATATCAATATCCAAGAAGGAAAACACACCCCAGACAGAAAATACCTGAAAAGACTTACTCTGAGACACAATTCAGAATGTCAAATGCCAGAGATAAAGAGAGGATTCTGAAAGCAGCATGAGAATAGCAATGCATCATATACAAGAGGCACTCAATAAGACTAAGTGCTGATCTCTCATTAGAAACCATGGAGGTGAGAAGAAAGTGGTATGATGTATTTAAGGGACTGAAAAAGAAAAACTGCCAGTCAAGAATTCTTTACTAGGAAAAACTCTTCTTGAAAAATAGAGGGTGAGCATAAAAGCTTCACACACAAACAAAAACTGAAAGTATGTTAACAGAAGACCAGATTTACAAGAGATACTAAAGGGATTGCTGCAGCCAAAAAGGAAAAGACAAGGATGAGAGACTTGGAGAATAGTATAGGAATGAAGACTATTAGTAAGGGTAACATAAAGGTTAAAAGACAATAGTAAAGACTGCTAAATCCTGGGCCTTGAAACTTAATTCTTCGCTCTTTCCGTGTTCGAGGCCTACTGCTGTAAACATGTTCCACCAGGTCATCAGGTAGGCCAAGAAGCATCCGAGCTTGATCCCCCTGTTTTTATTTATTGGAACTGAAGCTTCTGGAGCAGCACTGTATGTCTTGCATCTGGCAATGTTCAATCCAGATGTCAGTTGGGACAGAAAGAATAACCCAGAACCCTGGAACAACCTGGGTCCCAATGAGCAATACAAGTTCTACTCAGTGAATGTGGATTACAGCAAACTGAAAAAAGAAGGCCCAGATTTCTAAATGAAATGTTTCCAATGCTTAACATGAAGGTCTTCCAGAAGCCATCCGTACAATTTTCCACTTAACTCGGAAACATTTACCCTCTAAATACACAAAATCATGTTGGTGTTATCATGTTAGGGTTTACACTGATAAATAAATATTTGAAACTTGGAAAGAAAAAAAAAAAAAAAAAGACAATAGTAAGATATAACAATGAAAAGCCAAAGGTTAAAATGAAGTAAGTAAAGCCTTGATAGTAATAAAAAGTAAACATTAATAGATTGATTTCCCCAATCAAAAGACATAGATTGACAGAATAGATAAAGAAATATGAGCTATCTATCTGCTGTCTACAAGACACTCAACTCAGATTTAAAGACACAATCAGGTTGAAAATGAAACTCTGGAAAAAATTTCCACACAAATAGAAACCAAAAAAGATCTGAAGTAGCAATACTAATATCAAACAAAACAGATTTTAAATGCAAAACTGTCCTAAGGGATGAAGAAGGTCATTATACATTAATAAAAGGGGCAATTCAGTAAGAAGAAACAACAAGAAATATTTATGCACCTAACCTGGGTGGCCCAAGATACATGAGGCACACACTGGCAAAACCAAAGAGAGAAATAGATGTTTCTACAATAATAATAGTTGGAGACTTCAATACACCACTCTCAGAATTGGATATAACAATCAGACAGAGGATAAATAAGGAAACAGAGCTTTAAATGACAAGATAAAAGAACTAGACCTAACAGACATTTATAGAGCAATACACCCCCAAGACAATAGGAAATATTCTTTTCATGGATCCTTCTCAAGGATAGACCATATGTTGGGTCACAAGACAAACTTAATAAATTTTGAAAGATTGAAATTACACAAAACACCTTCTCTGATCATAATGGAATGAAGATAGAAATCAATAAAGGATGGAAAAAGGGGGAAATTCACAAATACATGGAGATTAAACATAATCTGTGGGTCAGAGAAGGAATTGCAAGAGAAATCAGTAAATACCTTTGGACAAATGAAAACAGTAAAACAATATAAAACCTATGGGATACAACACAGGTAGTGATGAAAGGGAAATTTATAGCTCTCAATGCTCACATTAAAAAAGAAAAAGAGGGTAGTGGGTGTAGCTCAGTGGTCTAAGCACCTGCTTCCCATGTATAAGGTCCCAGGTTCAAACCCCGATACCTCCTAAAAAAAGAAAATTTTTAAAAAGAAAATTAATAAAATGAGCTAAAATAAAAAATCTAAATTCACACCCAGAAGAACAAGAAAAAGAAAAGCAAACTAATCCCAAACTAACCAAAGGGAAGAAATAAGGATTAGCGGTGAAATAATTGCAAATTGAAAACAAAAATAAAATCAACAAAACCAAAAGTTGGTACTTCAAGAGGATCAACAAAATTGGCAAACGCTTAGCAAGACTAACAATCAAAGAAAGAGAGAAGATGTAAATAAAATCAGAAATGAGAAGGGGGATGTTACCACTGACCCCACAGAAATAAAAGGTATCAAAAATTGATACAATGAACAGCTTTATGCCAACAAACTAGACAACACAGCCGAAATGGACAATTTCCTAGAAACAAACTAACAACCGACACTGACCCTAGAAGAAACAAAAGACCTCATCAAACCAATCACTAGTAAAGAGATTAAAAGTTATGAAAAACCTCCCAAAAATGAAAAGCCCACAACAAGATGGTTTCACAGGTGAATTCTACCAATCATTCGAAGATGATCTAATACCAATCTTGCTCACACACTTCAAAGAAATTGAAAGAAAGAAACGCTACCAAACTCATTCTATGAGGCCAATAACACCCTAATACCAAAACCATTTAAAGATACAACAAAAAAAGAAAATTACAAACTAGAGAGATGGAAACAGAAAAGTAGCTATGTATGGCAGGGAGAGCGTACAGAACTTGAGAGGCGATGAGTTTTTGTTTGTCTCTGTTTTTTGTTTATTATTATTAATGGAATAATGAAAATGCTCTAATAATGATTGAAGTGACAGACACACAACTATGTAATTATACCAAATACCACTGACTACACTATGGATGGATTTATGCTTTATTAGTATGTATCAATAAAACTGATTTGCTAAAAAAAAATTACAGACCAATTTGTCTAATGAATACTGATGTGAAATACCTCAACAAAATATAAAAGCATATTAAAAGAATTATACAGGTATGCAAGGGTGGTTCAACACAAGAAAACCAATTAGTGTAATACACCACATTAACAAAATACAGGGAAAAAGTACATGGTCCTCTCCACTGACGCAGAAAAGGCATTTGACAAAATCCAGCATCTTTTCTTGATAAAAACTCTTAGAAAAATAGGCAGTACCTAATAAAAGAAAACAGACCAATATGTCAAGCCCTCAATATTACTGCATGTAATATTGAACTATGAACCATGTTCTTCCACAACTGAAACTTAGTGGTTACCATAAGTTCCAAAGGGAGAGGGAGAGAAGAATAGAATCGATGGAACATAGTGCTTTTTAGGGCTTTGGAATTATTCTGCATGATCTTGCAATGACGGATACAGGCCATTTTAAATTTTGTCAAAACCTGTAAAAGTGTATGGTACAAAATGTAAACCATAACGTAAACTACTGACCATGGTTTATAGCAATGCTTCAATATTTGTACATCAACTGTAGCAAAGGTACCATACACCAGTAAAATGACATTAATAGGGGAGAGGGGGAAAGGGGGAGGAGGTTGGGTATATGGGAATCCCCTATATTTTCTATGTAACTTTTCTGTAAACTAAAGCTTATTTGAAGATAAAGCAAAAAAAAAGAAAACACTGGGAGAATATACAGAAGAAACTGTACTGTACAATTAACAGGGACAAGAAACATTGAATAAAAGAAACATGGAATGAAATTTTTTATTATACTTTATTTTTTTATTTTTACCTTTATTTTTACTTTTTTATTCTTTATTTTTGTTATTTTTATTAATTATTTTCTAATTAGTTTTATTTGTTTATTTTTTTTAGCTTTGTGTTTGGGGAGATTTTGGATACAGAAAGGTCACGAATGTGGCAAGTGAGAATCATTGGTGTAGGGTGTCAGTGATGGGGGGATGTGTGGGAAGGGTGGCACCTGGGAAATGCCTCTATGGCATATGAATATGTTCAAGTGGTCATGGAATGCTGGGGTGGGTGGAGATCCAAACAACAACCAAGAATATTGAATTCCAGCTACATTCTCTAATAGAGCAGCAAGAATCCTCTGAGTATATGGACAGTGCCTAGCAAAGGAAGACAGATCAATATACCAGGCCTTTGATATTGACACTTGTACTTATGAACCTTTTTCTTCTGAAATTCAAACTTAGCCTGTATTATACACTGCCTAAGAGTTATCTTCTAAAAGCCTCCTTTTTGCTCAAATGTGGTCTTTCTCTAAGCCAAACTCAGCACATAAACATACAACCTTCCCCCCGGCGTGGAACATGACTCCCCGGGATGAGCTCCTCTGGCACCAAGGGATTACTACCAAGTGCCAACTAGCAACGCATCTGGAAAAAGACCTAGAGCTAAAAGGGGAAATATTAAATACAAATGAGTTTTTATGGTTAAGAGATTTCAACGTGAGTCAGAAGGTTACATTTATGCACATCTCAGCGGGATCTCATTGACTGCCACAGTAAACGCTGCCTCAAACAGCAGGGCTCCCGAGGGCTCTAGAGACATCTAGACACTATAGGCTGGACAGACAATCTCAGGAATTGGGTACCCTGTCAGTAGGCCTTACATTGGAATATATGCTCCCCAATGTAACAGAGTTAGATTCATTTAAAATTTCCCTGAATCTTAGCAAGAGTTGAAATGCTACTCTCCCATTCATTGGACTCGTCCAGGACAACTAACAAAAGGATGAAGATGGATAACACCCATCGCAAAAAAAACAGAGAGTATCTACAACTGCAAGCAAGACAGTTCCATCCATCTGCCCCATGGGATCTAGGCCCCTCTCCATCAGAAACAGAGTGGACATCATCATCCCAAAATTCTCAAGATTGAGGAATGAACAAACATAAGGGGGTAATGCAACTACGGACTAAAGTAGACTTATGATTATTCTAGTAATGGAAGAACTTGTATCATTGATATAAGGACAGGAGCCACCAGAGGTTCTTAGTGATGGGAGAAGGAAAAGTAGGTGGCATTTTCGCAACATTGGAGTTGTCCTGCATGACACTGCAATGACGGATACAAGCCATTGTATATTTTGTCATAACCTACAAAATTGTGCAGGACAGACTGTAAAATATAATGTAAACTGTAGTCCATGGTTAGTAGCAATGCTTCAATATGTGTTCATCAATTGTAACAAACGTACCTCACTAATGAAAGATGTTGTTAATGGAGGAAAGTGTGAGAGGGGGAAGGGTAGAGTATATGGGAATACCCTGTATTTTTGATGCAACATTTATGTAATCTAAAGCTTCTTTAAAAAATAAAAAATTAACTTAAAAAAAAAGACACAGGAACAGGAGATTTGAATTGATGGAGAACAGAATAAATGAGTTGGAGGACAGAGTATCTGAACTTAAAAAGACAGGAGGACAGAAAGAAAAAAAGAATGCAAAAATTGGAACAGTTTCAGGGAATTGAATAACAATGTGAAATGCACAAACATACATATTATAGGTGTCCCAGAAAGAGAAGAGAAGGGAAAAGGAACAGAAAAAATATTTGAGAAAATAATTACTGAAAACTCCCCAACCATCAAAGAGCTAAATATAAAAGCCAGGACCATAAAACTACTGGAAGAAAATGTAGGGAAACATCTTCAAGACCTTGTAGTAGGTGGTGGTTTCTTGGACCTAAAGCACGTGCAACAAAAGAAAAATTAGATAAATGGGACCTCCTCAAAATTAAACACTTTTGCACCTCACAGGAATTTGTTAGAAGGGTGAAAAGGCAGCCAACTCAATAGGAAAAAATATTTGGAAATCACATATCTGATAAGGGTTTAATATCCAGGATATATAAAGAGATGTTACAACTCAACAATAAAAAGACAAATGTCCCCATTAAAAAATGGGCCAAAGACTTGAATAGACATTTCTCCGAAGAAGAAATACAAATGGCAAAAAAATACATGAAGAAATGCTCAACATCACTCATGATTAGGGAAATGCAAATCAAAACTACAATGAGATATCATTTCACACCTATCAGAATGGCCATTATGAAAAAGACAGAGAACTACAAGTGTTGGAGAGGATGTGGAGAGATAGGAACATTTCTTCACTGTTGGTGGGAATGCAGGATGTTACAACCACTATGGAGGACTGTTTGGCAGTTCCTAAAGAAGTTGACTATAGACTTGCCATGTGACCCTGCAATACCACTACTGGGTATATATCCAGAAGAACTGAGAGCAGTGACACGAACAGACATCTGCACACCGATGTTCATAGCCACATTATTCACCATTGCCAAAAGTTGGAAACAACCCAGGTGTCCATCAACAGACGAATGGATAAACAAACTGTGGTCTATTCACACGATGGAATATTATGCAGCTGTAAGAAGAAATGAAGTCATAAAGCATATGGCAACATGGATGAACCTGGAGGACATTTTGTTGAGTGAAGCAAGCCAGACACAAAAGGACAAATACTGTATGAATGCGTTACTATGAACCAAATATATTGTGTAATATATTGTTTGAGTCACAAAAAAAAAAAAAACAACAAAAAATTTACATATATCCATTACATTTAATTGAGAAATGTATATATTTATTCATCTGTGTTTACTTTTTAGTTTTTAATTGCTTATGTTTTCAATTATTAAATGTACAAAATAAAGTTAAAAAAATATATATATATATATATATATAAATCGGCCAAAAAAAAAAACTCCCCAACCCTTAAGACATAAATATTAATATCCATGAAGGACAACACACGTCAAACATTTTAAATCCAAATAGACCTACTCCAAGACACCTACTACTCAGATGTCAAATACCAGAAATAGAGAAGATTTTGAAATCAATGAGAGAAAAGCTATGCATCACATACAAGGGAACCTCAATAAGACTAAGTGTCAATCACTCATTAGAAAACATGGAGGCAAGATGATAGTAGTATAATGTATTTATGGTTCTGAAAAAGAAAAATTGCCAATCAAAAATTTAAATGGAAAAAACGCCCTTCAAAAATGAGGGTATATTTAAAGTCTTCAGAGACAAACAACAATTGTGTTTGTTTCTAAAAGACAGGATTTACAAGAAACACTAGAGGGAGAGCTATAGCTTGAAAGGGAAAGACAATGGCAAGAGACTTGGAGCAGAGTGCAAAAATGAATATTATTTTAAAGGGAAACTAAAAGGATAAAACTACAAACAATAGTAAGATATGACAATGAAAAGCCAAAGGATAAAATGGACTAATAAATGTCTTTACAGTAATAACACTGAACGTTATTGAACACACCATCAAAAGACATAGACTGACAAAATGGATAAAGAACTATCTATATGCTGTCTACAAGAGACTCACTTTAGACACAAGGACACAATAAGAATGAAAATCAAATATTTGAAAAAGATATCCCACCCAAATAGTAACCAAAAAGGATATGGACTACCAATACTAATATTGGACAAAATAGATTTTAAAAGTAAAACTTTTATAAGGGATGAACAAGGTCATTATGTATTAATAAAAGGGGCAATTCACCAAGAAGAAATAACTATAATAAATATTTATGCGCCTATCCTGGGAGCCCCAAAATACATGAAACACACACTGGCAAAACTAAAAGGAGAAACAGACGTCTCTACAACAATAGCTGGAGACTTCAAAACACCACTCTCAGCATTGGATAGAATATCTGGACAGGTGATCAATAAGGAAACAGAAAGCTTGAGTACTATGATAAATGAACTAGACCTAACAGACATAATAGAGCCTTACACCCCAAAATAGGATTTTCAATCTTTTCAAGTGCTCACAGATCCTTCTCCAGGACAGACCTATGTTGGGTCACAAGACAGGTCTCGATAAATTTAAAAAGAATGAAATTATACAAAACACTTTCTCAAATCATTATGAAATGAAGCTGGAAATCAATAACAGACAGAAAAAAGGGAAAAATCACAAATATATGGAGATTAAACAACACTATTAAATAATCTGTAGGTCAACGAAGAAATTGCAAGAGAAATCAGTAAATACCTCTAGTAAATATGCCAACAAAATAGACAATGTAGATGAAAAGGACAAATTCCTAGAAACACATGAACAATATAAACTGACCCTAGAAGAAATAGAAGACTTCAACAAACCAATCACAAGTAACAAGATTGAAACAGTCATCAATAACCTCCCAAAAATGAGAAGCCCAGGACCAGATAGCTATACAGGTGAATTCTACCCATGATTCAAAGAAGATTTAATACAAATCCTGCTCAAGCTCCTCCAAAATATTGAATAGGAGGAAACACTACATAACGCATTCCATAAAGCCAACATCACCCTAATACCAAAGCCAGATAAAGATACTACGAAATTAACACAAGATTATGGATTTGAGCAACTGGAAAATTTGAAGGGAAAAAAAAAAAAAAATGATACTACGAAAGAAGAAAACTACTGATTTCTCTAATGAACTAGATGCAAAAAAATGTTTAACAAAATACTTGCAAACCAAATCCAACAGCACATTAAAATAATTATACACCCCAAAATTAGTGGGTTTTTTATCACAGGTATGCAAGGGTGGTTCAACACAAGAAAATCAATTAGTGTGATATACCACATTAATAAATTGAAGAAAATACACATGATCATCTCAATTAATGCAGAAAAGGCATTTGACAAAATACAGCACCCTTTCTTGATAAAAACACTCCAAAAGATAGGAATAGAAAGAAACTTTCTCAACATAGTAAAGTGCATATGTGAATAACCCACAGCTAGCATTGTACTCAACGGTGAAAGACTGAAAGCACTCCCACTGATAACTGGAACAAGACAAAAATGCCTACTATCACCACTATTACTCAATATTGTGCTAGAAGTTCTAGCTAGAGGAATTAGGACAGAAAAAGAAATAAAAGGCATCTAAACAGGAAAGGAAGAAGTAAAACTTTTGCTATTCACTGATGATATGACCCTATACCTAGAAAACCCCAAAAATTTCAAAACAAAGCTACTAGAACTAACAGATGAGTTCAGCAAAGTGGAGGGACCAAGATTAATATGCAAAAATCTGCAATGTTTCTATACACTACTGATGAGCAATCTGAAGAAGTAGTCAGGGGGAAAAAAAACATTTACAATAGTGACTAAAACAATCAAATATTTAGGAATATACTTAACCAAAGATATAAAGAACCAGTATTCAGAATACTACTAAAGATTCCTAAAAGAAACCAAAGATGGCCTAAATAAATGGAAAGGACATTCTGGGTTCATGGACTGGAAGACTAAATATCATTAAGAAGTCAATTCTACCCAAACTGATTTACATTTTCATGCATTCCCTATAAAAGTTCAAACAGCCTTTTTTGCAGAAATGGAAAAGCCAATTACCAAATTTGTCTGGAAGGGTAAGGAACCTCGAACAGCAAACAATGAATTTAAAAAGAAGCACAAAGTTGGAGGGTTCACAACCTGACATTAAAGCATACTGTTCAGCCATAATGGTAAAAACAGCATCGTCCTGGCATAAAGATAGACATATTGACCAATGGAACTGGGTCAAGAATTCAGAAATAGACCCTCACATCTACAGTCAAGTGATTTTTGACAAGGCTATCAAACCTCCCAGTTGGGTCAAAATAGTCTATTCAACAAATGATGCTGGGAAAACTGGATATCCATAGCTAAAAAGAAAAGAGGAAGAAAAAAAAAAAAAAAGGCCACCTATCTCACACCTTATACAAAAAGTATTAAGATAGATCAAGGACCTAAATATAAAAGCTTGAACCACAAAACTCCTAAAAGAAAATGTAGGAAATCATCTTCGAGATTTTGTACTTGGTGGTGGTTTTTTAAACCTTACAACCAAAGCACAAGCAATGAATGAAAAAAATAGATGACTAGAACCTCCTCAAATTTAAACACGTTAGTGCTTCATAGGACTTTGTTAAGAAGAAGAAGAGGCAGTCTCCTTGATAAAAGAAAATTTTCAGAAACCACATAGCCGATAAGGGTTTACTCTCCATGTTACACAAAGAGATCATACAACTCAACAATAAAAAGACCAGCAACCCAATTCAAAAATGGGCAAAAGGCTTGAACAGACATTTTTCCAAAGAAGAAATATCAATGGACAAAAAACACATAAAAAGATATTCAACATCACTACCTATTAGGAAAAGCAAATCAAAACTACAATTAGATATCATTTCACACCTTACAGAATGGCCATTATTTTTTTTAAAAAGATACTAGATTATACAAATGTCACATAAAAAATAGGGGTTTACCAGATGCCCTGCTTCTCACACCTCCCACATTTTCCCACATTAACAACATCCTTCATTAGTGAGGTACATTCACTGCAATTGATGAACACATTTTGGAGCCTTGCCACTAAGCGTGGATTAGTTTCCATTGTAGTTATACTCTCTCCCACCCAATTCCGTAGGTTATGGCAAGATTTATAATGGCCTGTATCTGTCATTACAATGTCATTCAGGACAATTCCCAAGTCCCAAAAATGCCCCCATAATACAACTGTTTTTTTCCTCTCCCTGCCCTCAGGAACCTCCAGTGACCACTGCCTCCACATCAATGATATAATTTCTTCCATTGCTAGAATCACAATAAGTTTCTAGTAGAATACCACTAAATCTACTTTAGTCCATAGTTCATTCCCCAGTCCTGAGGATTCTGGCTGGTGATGTCCACTCCACCTCTAATTGAGAGGTGGCTATATCCCATAGGGCCAATGGATGGGACTCTCTTGCTTGCAGTTATAGACCCTCTCGGTTCCTTGGTATGATAGTTGTCCATCATCACTTCCATGTTAATTGTCCTGGGTGAGACCAATGAACTGGAGACTAGGTATTGCCAACTCCGTTGAGATTCAGGGCCCAGCTGGCACATGGACAGCCCAAAGACTTAAGTCTCTTGTACGTACACCTACCAACTCCAGTACTAATTATAGGTTCAAATAGAAAGACAGAAGAGCCATGTGTAGGGAAACCACAACTGAGTCCAACTCTGTCACTCTGGGGAGCATAAATTCCAAAGTAGGGCCCACTGGAAAGGCACCAAACTTAAGAGCTATCTGCCCTAACTATAGTGTCTGGATGTCTCCAGAGCCCTCAGAAGCCCCACTATCTGGAGTAGTATCTACTTTGGCAATCAAAGAGATCCTACTGAGACAAGCATAAACGTAACCTCTGGAATGACCTGCCAACTCACTTTGAAGTCTCTTAGCCATATAAACTCATCTGTCTTTACCTTTTCCCCCTTTTGGTCAAGGTCTTTTTCCACTTGCATTACTAGTTGGTGCTTAGTAGTAATCCCTCGGTGCCAGGGAGGCTCATTCCCAGGGGTCATGTCCCATGCTGGGAGGAAGGCAATATATTTATTTGCTGAGTTCAGCTTAGAGAGAGCCCACACCCAAGCAACAAGGAGGCTCCCAGGAGACAACTGTTAGGCACTCTAAAATACTAGGCTAAGTTTCAATTTCAAGAGTAATAAAGCGGGAAACGGGTGTGGCTCAAAAGGTTCGGCATCTGTCTACCATATGGAGAGACCGGGGTTCGATCCCCGGTACCTCCCGGTAAAAAAAAAAAAAAAAAAAAAAACCTGATAAAGAGTAATAAAGGTTCATAAGTACAGTCATCAATATCAAGGGCCCGTCAATGGACCATCCTCCTTCACTAGTCAATGCCTCTATACTCAGAGATTCTTGCTGTTCCATTAGGGAATGTGGCAAAGCTCCCGAGGATGGGAATTTGATATTCTTTGATTATTGTGTGAATCTCCACCCACCATGACAAAGCCCCATGAACATTTAAACACATTTATATATATGTTTATATGTATGCCTAGGTGAGCTGCCTCCCATGTATCCCCCATCAATGACACCCCACACCAATGATCCTCTCCTGCCACAGTTGTAACACTTCTGTGATCCAAAACTTCTTCAAAAATGAAGCCATTAAAATAGCCAGATACAATTAATAAGAAAATGAAATAATGATTGTTTTAAAAATAAGAAATAAAATACAAAAAAAATTTTTTTTAATAAAAATTTGGGGTAATAAAAAATGAAAAAAATATATTTTTTTAATTTTTTTGACATTTTGCCTTCCATCACTGTAAGATCTGTTGTCCTATATGTACAGTGACATTTTCTTCCATTTATTCCCCCAGTGTCTTAACATTTTCTATTTTTTCCCCCATTTTTCCTCAAAGAAGTTTTAGGTTACAGAAAAGTCACGTACAAATACAGGGGACTTCCATATACCCAACATCCTCCCCCTTTTCCCCCTTCCCCTATTAATAGCATTTTATATGTGGATGGGACATTTGTTACAACTGATGTACAAATACTGAAACAGTTACCAACCATGTTAAATGTTTTACATTGTTTACATTTTGGACCATACACTTTTATAAACTTTGATGCAATTCAACATGGCGTGTATCCATCATAGCAAGATCATATAGAACACTTCCATCTCCCCAAAATGCCCCCTGTTCCATCTATTCTATTCCTCCCTCCCCCTCCCCCTCCCCTCGGGACCCACAGTAACCACCAGGCTTCAATCCTTGAACAGAATGGCCATTACTAAAAAAAAAAAAATGTAAAAAAAAAAAAAAAACAGAAAACTGCAAGTGCTGGAGAAGTTGTGGAGAACTTCCTTCTCTGTTAGTGGGAATGTAAAATGACACAGCCTCTGTGTAGGATAGTTTGGCGGCTCCTCAGGATGCTAGATATAGAACTGCCACATGATCTGGCAATCCCACTACTAGGAATACATCCAGAAGAACTGAAAGCAAGGACTCAGACTGACATTTGCACACCGATGTTCATTTGGCATTATTCACAATTGCTAAAGTATGGAAATAACCCAAGTGTCCATCAACTGATGAATGGGTAAACAAAATGTAGTATACATACAATGGAATATTATTCAACTGTTAAGAAGAAATGAAATTGGGACACATATGACAACATTGAAACTTGAGCACATTATGCTGACTGAAATAAGCCAGACACAAAAGGACAAAAATTGTATGATCTCACTAATATGAACTAAATACAACGGGTAAACTCATGGAATTAAACTATATAGTATACGTCACTAGAAGATAGAATATGGGTTGAGAAGGCAGAGCTGATGCTGAATGTATGTAGAATATTTAATAAAGGGAATTATAAATGTGGGGAAATGGTTAGAGTTGATGG
This sequence comes from Tolypeutes matacus, assembly GCA_026826555.1. Taxonomy (NCBI): domain Eukaryota; kingdom Metazoa; phylum Chordata; class Mammalia; order Cingulata; family Chlamyphoridae; genus Tolypeutes; species Tolypeutes matacus. Next base: position 54,487,991 of record JAKSZT010053770.1, on the reverse strand, counting down.
TAATACATTATAGTGAGTACAGTCAGCACTGCTGGTTTATAAATGGGTTTGTGGCTGAGAAGGGTAGCCTAGGGAGGTTAGTGTCAATTGAAAAAAAGCTAATCTAGGGACTGTATTATAGTGATTTTGGTGGTGGCTGATGATTGTGGTCAATAGTACAAATACAAGAATGTTCCTCTATTACAAGGTGTTAAGAATATGGAAATATATAGGAAAAATATAACAAATGTAATATATAGACTATAGTTAACATTAATATTGCAATACTTTTACAGCAATGTCAAAGAAGTTAGGGGGATGGATGTGGCTCAAATGGTTGGGTATCCGTCTCCCATATGGAGGGACCTGGGTTCGATCCCCGGGACCTCCTGGTAAAAAACAAAACAAAACAAAACAAAAAACGAAGAAGTTACTGTATTAGTGCTAAAAGTCAATAATGGGAGGATATAAAGATATAAGAATTTTCCTTTTTGAAGTAATGAAAATGCTACGAAATGGACTGAAATGATGACAGCACAACTCTGTGATGAAACTGTGAGCCACTAAGGGTGCATATTTTGGTTATCCATTCATTAGCAGGGGACTGTATAACACAGCAAACCCCAGTGAATGATGGACTGTGGTTAAGAATGCAAATATGATAGTGTTCCTTCATGAACTATAACAAATATACAGTACTAAAACATGGTGTTAATAACAGGATGGTGTGTGGGGAAAATACAAAAATATAAGTTATGGACTATAGATAGCAGCAATATTACAATGAAGTTCTTTTATCATTTGTAAGCAATGTGTCACAACAATGTAAGGTGTTGCTGGTAGGTTGATATATGGAATTCCTGTATGGTAGGCATGATTGTTTTGTTAACTTACATCTTCTCAAATAAAAAAAAAATTTTTTTAAACTTTTGTGTACCAAAGGACTTTATCATGAAAGTAAATAGACAATCCATGGGAGAAAATATGTAGAAACCACATATCTGATAAGGGTTTAATATCCAGAAAATAAAAAGAAATCCTACAACTCAACAACATAAAGACAAATAATCCAATTAAAAAATGGGCCTAAACTTGAATAGACATTTCTCCAAAGAGCATACACAAATGGCTAAATAGCACATGAAAAGATGCTCAACGTCACCAACTATTAGGGAAATGTAAATCAAAACCACAATGAGCTATCATTTCACACCCACTAGAATGGCTACTATTAAAAAAACCAGAAACCTACAAGTGTTGGGGAGGATGTGGAAAAACAGACACACTCAGTCACTGTAAAATGGTGCAGCTACTGTGGAAGACAGTTTGGCAGTTCCTCAGGAAGTTAAGAATAGAATTACCATATGACCTGGCAATCCCACTACTAGGTATATATCCAGAAGAACTAAAAGCAGAGACTTGAGCTAATATTTACCCACTGATGTTCATAGCAGCATTATTCACACTTGCCAAAAGAAGGAAGTAACCCAACTGTCCATCAACCAATGAATGGTAACCAAAATGTGGTATATACATACAACGGAATATTATTCAGCCGTAAAAAGGAATGAAGTTCTGATGCATGCAACAATATGGATGAACCTTGAGGACATTATGCTGAGTGAAATAAGCCAGACACAAAAGGACAAATATTATATTATCTCACTGAAATGAACTAATTATGACAAGCAATATCAGAGTTATAATCTAGAATGTAAATTACCAGGGGATAGTCTGGAGTTAGAGAATGGGGAATGATGCTTAATGTACAGAATTTCTATTTAGGTTGGTTGTAAAAGTTTCAAAATGGCTGGTGGTGATAGTAGCAGAGTATAGTGAGTGTAATTATCAGTACTGAATTATATAGGTGAGTGCAGTTAAAAGGGAAACTTTAGGTTTTATGTTACTAAAATAAAAATTAAAAGAAAACATAGGATCGTATAACACAGTGAACACTATTGTAGACAACAGACTATAGTTAATAGTAGAAGAATGTTCTTTCATGAATTATAATAAACATACAATACTAATACAAGGCACTAATGGGGTGGTTAATGGAAAAAATACACCTAATATAAACTACGGACAAAAGTTAAATAGCATTTATTTTAATAATTTTCATCAATTGAAACAAAGGTAAATACTGTTTTAAAAAAACTAGTACAATTACAAAAAAATAACAGAAAAAAATTTTTTTAAAGTCTATGGAACTACACTACACAAAGAACCCTAAGTTAAACCACAGACTATAGTTAATATTACAATTTTTAAAATGTGCTATCTCTGAAGCACTCAGAGCAGACACCATGCCAAATCCCTCAAGATTTGGGAAGGAACAATCATAATGGGAGAGTGTAACACCGGACCAAAGTAGATTTACTATTATTGTAATTATTAACTTGTAACATTGATATAAAGATAGTGGTTGCCAGGAGTTCAGAAGGGAGGAGAAAGGATGAGTGGGTAGAACAAGGGGCATATTTGGGGTGGTGAGATTCTTCTACATGGTATTGCAATGACAGAAACATGACATTATGCATTTGTCAAGACCATTTAAAACTGTACAGCACAAAGTATTAAACCATAATATAAACTGTAGACTTTTGTTAGTAACAATGCTTCAATAATGGTTCATCAACTGTTAACAAATGTACCACACTAACCTAAGATGTCAATAATAGGGAAAACTATGTATGTGTGGGTGGGGGGAGGGGACATATGGGAATTCCCTATACTTTTTGTTTAATTTTTCTATAAATGTAAATCTAAAACTGCTCTAAAAATAAGGTCTAATATTAGAAAAAAAATCTTTTTAATGTGCAATACTCAATTGTAACAAATGTCACACACTAATGCAAGATGGTGGTGGTGGGGTGGTGTAAAAAAGTCTCCCTTCTCAATAGACAGTAAAAGAAAGAGAATAGTATGAGTGCCTAATTAGCTCTAGTATTAAAGGGATATTGTACTAACTATATAACTAAAGTGATAAGTGGACATTTTTGTGGCTTATAATCCTAATTCTCAATTTTTAAATTTTCAAGGCTAAAATTCATTTGCTAGGCAAAAGATTATATATGTAGTCACAAATAAAAAACCAGTCCTTGAAACACAAGTAAAGTAAAAGTTCTTTCTTGTACTCTATTTCATAATTTTGAGAAATTCAACTTCAAAAGTAAAGCCTGAAATTATATTTGTATAATTGATAGAACAGATTATAAATGAAGATTTGGTCTCAGAGCTCATGGGAGACAGGCAGCATGTTAGGTACCCTAGGAAATAAAAGTATCAATTGTCATTTTCCTCCATAGGTTATTATTCTAAATTTTCCTCCATAGGTTATTCTAAATTAAGAATATATAGCAGAATATATATTAGGTGGATTTCTGGGGAAATTACTGTCAATAATAAATGATTCTTAGCACTAAATCCTATAAATAGTATGATTACTAATAAGTATTTCTATAGTAAACAATATTAATAAAAATCGGTTTAAACTAAAAGGAAAAACTTTCTCTTTTAGACACAGAAAACACTTTGTCTCACCTTGGCACCATATTTGGAATAGTTCATTTCTGTTAGTGTAACTGGTCGCAATTTGTCAATATCTCCAAAGGCTACTCCAGGAACATATAGGGCACAAACAATGTGAACCCATCTAAAAGAAGAAAAAAATAAGATTTTGCTATGTGAAATTGTCACATGGAAAATTAGCACACAAAACTTTTGTAATCTCAAAATACTACTGAAAAAATCCTGTGGTCAGATCTTATATCACAGCTATACAACTGAAGAATATGGAATAAGTATAGAATGATACATTTAGTTTTAGAAAAAGGGACTGCAATAAGCATTACTTTTCAGCAGCTTAGTCAAAACTGAGAGTTAACTATATAACCGCCTTTCACCTAAATTTCACAGCACTCTGCACTTACCTATTATTCTTAAATATTTGGATAAAACTCTATTCAAATGAAACAAAATATCATTTTCATATCACAGAAAGCTATTTATTATTTTAAGCACTTGGAGAATTAAGGATCCTAATTTAAGAACTATGAAGTTATACTATGCAATAATTAGGTAAAATTTCTCTTTCTTGTTAGTCTTTTCCAAAAGCTATTGGGCAATCCTTAAGCACAAAATTTACAGCTTAACTTTCTTCCGACGTTAAAACTGACTGCTAAAAGACTATAAAAACAAAGCTATAATAATATAAGGAAGACACAATTTTATTCATCTCATCTGTCCCGCATACAACCCATATACCAAAACATATGCCTCACATATAAAGTCTGAATGATATTGTAATACTAAGCAAAGAATACTCTGGGTTTCAGTATACTAAAAAGAAAAAAAAGGCAATTGCCATAACTTCATGTTTTTAAAAAACTACTCTGAACATTTTAATCACAAATTAGAACACACTTTTGCTTGCTTACCACCCAACAATATCTGGGATAACTGACTTTGATATTTAAACATCAAATCTATATCATTTCTATAAAAATAAGGGGCAGTGTGATAAAAATGAGATGGCAAATATCTCTTAAGCTTATGAACATATTAATAACATTGTGCTTTCTCACAACTTAAGAGGTGTGAATGCTATACAGTTGTTTCATGATACAGTATGAGTTTTAAGGGAATAGGACTAAGAATCAGTTTACAGAGATACTGTGGAAAAAGAGTCACAAATTTTTAAAAATGTTCTTAAATGGAAAAAAAATCCAAGGTTTTCTTCTGAGATTTCTTGATAGAATGTTTTCATCCAACCTCCCAAATGGTTCCTATGGAGTTCAATATAAAGATACACATCTTCAGCAAGCAGCTGCTTTTCTCAATTTAATTTGCTTAGTTTTTTCATGCTCCACTGGTGTAGTAAATGCTGCTGCACTCCATAGGAGTTTATCTTTGATAAACCCAACAGATGACTGCTTGCTTCACACTGCCCTTCTTAAAATGTTTCAATAATGTCACACAAATACTATAGATACAAACTGCCATTTTGCTGTGATTGTCACACAAATGTATTATTTTCCCCAACCACCTATGTGAGGTTGCCAGTGTCAGTCTTTATTAAAACACATACGAAAGTCAGTGAAATTCGCAGCTGAGACAATTTTGGTCCTTTTTAATACCAGCTCTAAATAATTTTTTATTCATATGTGTAGCTGAACATACTTTAGAACTTTGTAATTAAGACAAATTAGGTCATCAAAAAAGAATAATCTTCATTGTTACTTTATCATCCATTTTGCTTGGAGCTATGATGACAGAGGTTGATTGGGAAAAGGAAAACAAGTACCACACAAAACGACCATAAAAAAAAAAGTCAGAATTGTCAATCTAGCATAGAAACTATTAATAGATTCCCTATAATTCATATATTTTAATAAAGCAACCTAAGTAGAAAAATAGTTCGAAAAAATACTCATTTCAGAATGGAAATTTTGATTTTGATTTGCCTTGTATTTGTAGTGCCTTTACAACATATAAAACAAATTTACTCACAGTATATAATTCTCATTCTTTTATTTATTCACTCAACAATCAATAACTCAGTGTCTAAAGTGCACAAAGCACCATGTAGGCCATTTGGAAGTCCTAACAATATATGTCGTGAAGTGCTTACAATACAGTGTCTGGCATTCTGTCTTCATTTAAGAAATATGAGATACAAGAAAAATAAACTCTTTAAAAACTTCCTGTGAGTGAGTGACTGTTATTCGCATTTTGTAAAGAAATAGGCTCAGAAGGATCAAATGATTTCCAAAGAGAAAAACGCTAGCAAGTGAAGTGATAGAATTGAGACTTAAAACAATTCAAAACTCCCTTCTATTGTATAATAATGCTTATTTTAAAAATTAAGGAATTCAGTTCATAGCCACATTTCATTTCACAGTAGTCTGGAGCACACCCAATCAAAGTCATAGGGAAGGAGAATATGTTGAATTCTTCCCTGCAATCAGATTTATAATACCAGTTAAGATAGGGTAAAATACTCTCCGTAAGAAATAAAATAAAATAAAAATTTAATGATGAAAATCTACTAACATTTCTCACATTAAATCATATAATTTTCTAAGTCGAACTTTTGACTCCTATCCAGACTCAAGAGGGAAAAAAGTCTATAGCCCATATGATAGAAGTCAATTTCAAAACCCTTTCATGCTTTCCACACAATACTCTTTCTTTTCTCTTGCTTTTCATTTGAAGCTAGAAAGCTAAAAGGCTTGTCAAATCTTCTTGGCATTTTATGCCTTGAATCAAGATAATATTACAACCTTCAAAATATTTCAAGGTAAACAGGCCGGTGAAACACTGGAGCCCTACCTTCCTAGTCTCTCTCTAGGGTCAACAGTGCTGCAGCATGCTGGCTGTGTGAAGGGCATACCAAGTGTAGCAACAATTACCAGAGTACTGTGGAGAGAACTCAAACAAACACAATGGCATTATGGCCTGCTCCCATGGAGCGATAATATGTATGGTATTGCAAACCTGGAGCTTAAATCTATTAATTGCAGCTCAAAGACGACCTTGTGCATTGATTAGTATTAAATACTATACCTATATGCTTGATAATTATGATGATATCTTTTCTATTCTAGATCATATGCAGAGGGATTGTGAACATGTAAAAAGTCTTGGTAAATTTAAATCATTTTCTAAGCAGTTAATGAATGTGCCTATAAGATAAAATAATGGTTCTCTTAAGTACTATCTTTATTCTGCTTGCCATATACTTGTCTTCTTGTTGCCTATACTTTCTTTGTGAGTTTATGTCTAGAGCAGTGCCTCTCCATACCTCTTCTACCTGTCCTAAGCATAACCACTGTTGTGGGTTATACCCAAATCCAGCAGGTCTACCACAATCTCTCCCTAGAGTTAACCAATAGCATAAAAGAACTCAAGGAAGAATGCTGTTTCCCATCAACTTTGGGAGGATGCAGCCTCTGAAGGCACCTGGCCTTTCTCACTCTTGTAGTCTAGTACATCACGGTTGGCCCCCTTTTTGGGCCCACCTACCACCATCTTCTTTATCCTTTTAGTGGGACCATGTATCTTCAAAATTCTAATTAAGTTTGTTTCTTACAGAATCAATGCCTTATTAGTCATGTGGGAATTTCATCCAGTTCCAAGCAGGGTGCTAGACCCGTCTTCCCTCAATCTCAGTTGAATAGCCAGAGACCGCCCTGTCAGGCAGGGACTACTGCCCTAACCAACAGGAAATAACTATAGAAGAATGACCATGGCCCCTCAGCACCCCTTTAGGAGTAAGGTCATGAGGGAAGTGGATGTGGCTCAAGTGACTGGGCTCCTGTCTACCATATAGGAGCCCCTGGGTTCAACTCCTGGGACCTCCTGAAGTCAAGCTGGCCCATGCGGAGCAGAGAGCTGACGGCCAGCCCGGGTGGCGCGGAGGGCTAGTGCAGCAAGATGATACAACAAAGGGAGACAAGCAGACACAGAAGAAAAAAAAAACGCACAGCGAATGGACACAGTAAGCACAAGCAGCAGGGAGTTGGGGGGATAAACGAATAAAATAAATCTTAAAAAAAAAAAAAAAGGAATAAGGGCATGAACTCTGAGGGGGGAGTCGAGGCAGTTGAGTACACGGCCGACAGACAACAGGGCTACAAGACCCCGCAGAGAACTTGACCTTGACCTTGAGGTCCCAGTTAGGACTCTTTCTAGGGACGAGGGGATAATTCCAAACAGGCCTCCCCACTGGTCCCTGATAACTCCAAACAAAAGTCCTCACCATTGGCCCCCACAATTGGTGGGATAACCAATAACAGCTGGGGCCCCTCTCCTTAGCATTAGCAAGGGGAAGAATAATTAATAGCTTAAAGGGTGACCACACAAGCCAAAGCTGGCTTTCTCTGCCTAGAGGAGCCTGCATCAAATCTTGGTGCATATTTCCATCCTTATCTCCCATTTCTTAGCAAGCTCTGTTCTTTTCCCCCATTTCCCAATAAATTCTTTTTACGGAGTAAAAATATACATATATAAAGTTATAAATTCCTGATATAGCCTACAAGTGAATGCAAACATCAACATAAATTAAATGTTCAAACAGTATTAAATAATATTGCCAGGCTACACCATCAAGGAAGGTATCTATACAAGTAATATCCACAGTAACCAATACAAACATCTCTCAGTAAATCTAAATATTGAGAAACCTCCTTTTCTTCACTGAGAAACAGCTTTACAATTTACTTTTTGGATTGTGATAGCATGAAGAATCAGTTAATTTCAAAAGAAGTTTTAAATTATGAACGAGTAAGCAAAAAGTAAAAATCTCTTCCCTAAAAGAATACTCTGTTTTCTGAAGCTGCCTTACTTATTCACCAAAATCCATCACCATAAATTTCAATTCTCAGGACTGAAGAGCTACCAAAAGAAGTTATGTAGCTTGTACTCTGTGATTACCTGTTTAAATAACTAGAATAATATTTTTAATAAGAAAGCACTAGAAACAGCAACAGCAGCATTTATTGAGCACTTAATATTTTATAGAAACAAAGCTGTTTTACATAAACCATTTCAATTAATCCTCTTAACAGTGCTAAGGAATCTGAGGTACAAAAAGCTTAAGTCATTAGCCCAAATTCAGTTAGTAAAAAAGACCAGAATCCAAATATAGACAGTCCAACTTGAAAGTACATGTTTAACTCTATGCTGAATTCCCTAATTCAAGGCCACACAGTCAGTCAAAACATAAAATTATGCCCATGTCTATATTATAAACCAGATTCTGACATTACATTAAACTATTTATTTATTTATACCACAGATTCCTGACAGTACATTTGATTGATTGATTGATTGACTGATTGGAAGGTGATGAGGAAGGAGGAGGAAAACCTTTAGCCATTTTTTCTCAACATAAGCACACCAAGTTTTACACAGCAGTCTTGGATTACAAGGGCCTGTTCCAGCAATTGAAGCAAAAGTGAGAAAAATAAGAAAAATATTATATTTTACTTAAGTAAAATTACCAAAATTTAAAAATCTATACTTTATTTTGGGATAAAATGTTACATACTCTTTTCAGTGTCAAAATTTGGGAAATGATGATGATAATTTATATAGGTTGTTTTGTTGTTGCTATTGTTAAAATGTTGAGAATGTATGATAAAAACAATGTAATATCCTTAGGTGGCAAAATAAAAAATTGAGCACCCCCTCTTACACTGCTGGAGCAGTGATCCACAAAACACAAAAGGTTAGGTACTACTCTTTTAATTTGGTCACTCACCCCAGATGGTAGTGTCCTAGAAAAAAACACGAAAGATGTCAAAACTATCATAATGATAATCACTCAAATGTAATAATGAAGATGAATGTGAATGCAGTGAAAAGAACATAGGTCTTTGGGCCAGTTATCAGTTTATTGCTTCTCAGCTCTAAGTTCACCCTTCAATACCTGGTCTGCAATTATGGACAGAATTTCTTCAGCATTTTTCCTTTAAAGTGAGCATGATATTAAGCTTTCCTAGTAGAAATTATGCATGGACAATGCAGAAGAAAGGGGCTTCTCAGCAGGATTGTGGGGAGGACATTCATTGGTACTCTGCCGAGAGACACATACAGTCCCTCCGTGACCTCACAGCTCTAGCCTAGCCCTTTCAACATGAACACAACACACTCCAGGCTTCATATAAGCATCCAACTCACAATGCAAACCCACTCTCAGCCACCTACTTGCTGAGAATGCAGACCAGTTCTGGCCCAAGAATACTAGCAAACTTCTTTGCCATCCAGTGAACTGCAACCACACCTTCTCCAAAGAGGTTTAAACCCATCCGTGGGGAGGGGGTAATCCTTTCAAGTGTGTCCTCCTTGGATACTCTCCCTTTGTCCTAGGATATCTTTTAGAATCTGTTTATATTTTATGGTTTCTATTTTATCATTAATCAATAATTCTTTATGCTAAGATTCCTATTTTGAAATAACTGTATGATTTCTGACTTTAGATTGAACCTGATATAGCCTTGAAATCAGATAGCTCTGAGTTCAAATTTGACTATTTACCAGGTTGTGACCTTGAGCAAATTACTTAAGTGATCTGAACTTCAGGTACTACTTCTATAATATGGGAACCATTACCATCTACCTCTGCATAGGGTCATTATTAGGATTAAATGGGATATGGGTGTAAAAGCAAATATAGGTACTCAATAAATGGTTGTGACAGTTTGAATTTATTTTATGAATCCCAAAAAGATTATGTTCTTCAATTAATCATTTCCTCTGGGTGTGATACCCTTTGATAGGATTAGATCAGGGATTCATGAACTTGAATTGAAAAAAATCAATTCGATTAGATATACAACATGATATGCGTGTTGCCTTGTCAAATAATACAACACAGTGTAACATTCTTATTCAAGATAACAACAGTCTGCACACTGGCATGTCTTTAAAAAATAAAATTTAACTTTCCTCTATTTTTGATGTATTGGATTCTTAATGTATTAAGAAAGAAGCACATATGTATAGTATTATATCATGTACAGTATTATTTCGTGTATTTCAATATATGTAACTGATTTCATTTATAATTTAATTTTATGCATTTAAAAGCATTACTCTTGTGGGGATGTGTTGGTACGGGTGTGATATAGTTATTAAATAATACACAGTATAGTGTGGACTTAGTATGATTTTTTTTTTTTTAACTGCAGGTCCTGGGGATCAAACCTAGGTCCCTCCATATGGGAGACGGACACCCAACCATTTGAGCCACATCCGTCCCCCAGTATGATTTTTATTTTGATGTAGTGTATTCTGGGTGTAGTGGATAACTGCCTGCAAAAAGGTTGGTAAGGATGGTGGAGATGGTTTTACGACACCATGGGGAAACTCAAATTTCTAAATGTTTGCCAAAAATAACCTTCTGAACAGATGTTGAACCATGTTAGGTTACCAGGAATTGAAATTATGGGAAAGTTGTAAAACGTAATTTTGAATAATCCTAAAATTTAATTTAAAGACATGCTGATGTTGAGTGTCATAAAACCATTTGCCACTATATTCTGAGAAGAGATCTGTGGTTTTCACCTGACTCGCAAAGAGGTCCATGGAACAAAATAGGTTAAGAACCCCTGCATTAGATTCACTTTAAATCACTTGATTAGATTGCTTTTTCTTCTTCTTTCATTTTGATTAGATTGTTTTTTACTGGACTAGGTCAGTGAGGCATGACTCAAGTTGAGTCTCTACCCACTTGCCGGGTCTAATATAAACAAAGATGCAGAGAAAAAGGGAAGCATATTATATTGATTCTGCCAATATGAGATAGAGGACTGCAGGAAAACTGAAGCCCTGAATGACTCAAGGATCAAAGGCCTACGTAGAGATGAGCCATATGCCTGATAGCTCACAGTTGAACTCGGGGAAAAAAGCAAGAGTGATAGATGAGGGCCAGAAAAAGACAAGCCCCACGCTTGGTTGCCCACAACTGAGCTCCAAGACAGCAGATTCTGGAGGGGAAGGCAAAGATTACAAGACTTGATAGTTTTATGTTCTGACTTTCATATGTTCTGACATATGTCTTGAGTATTTTCCTATTTTATTAATCTTTTCTGAAACTAATTATTTTGGTGATTGTATAATGTAGCTTAAGAATGTAACTTATACTGCATTTATATTATTATTTAATATCTAGGTTATTGCCAGTTTTTCTATTGGAAAAATATTTTGTAAATGTTCTTTGGCATTTTTGCTAATGGAGGTATGGCCCTATTTTTTTTTTTTTTTTTTAAAGAATCTTCCTGTATTGATATGTCTGTCAAATGTGATAAAATATATTTTTTCAAAAAAAAAAGTGGCAGGAAGCTAGGATCAACAGTAGCTGACTTTGGTGAGAAAGCATCTCTGATGGTGCTTTGATTTGGACATTTCACAGCCTTGAAACTGAAAGCTTTTCCCCAAATAAATTTCCCATTATAAAAGCCAACCCATTTCTGGTACTTTGCATTGGCAGCCCTTTGGCAAACTAAAATAATGGTCTTCCCATTCCCTTCCATCAGTATCTGTAGCTTATTGGCCATTTCCTCTGTGCCAAAAACATATAAAGAAACAATCAAATGAAAGTGTGTAACTCAGAAAATTAGAAATAGAACATAGTACCCAGAGGTATACAATTATAAATCAAGCATATTAACCCAACAGAAATATGGTATCAACCTTCCAGCATCTGTCTCCTTGAAAATTCCATCCTGATTGGGACATAGTTCACAGCTAGGGGAAACACCACATTTACAGGCATCACAAAACCAAGGTTCAGTGGAGTTTTCAGAAGCTGAACTCATAATAGAGTCACTCTCTCCATCAACTCCATAGCAACCTAAAAAAGAAAAAAAGATAGTATGATTCAACAGTGCTTATTTTTTCACTGCACACTTATAAAAATCACAAAAGAAAAAAAGAGGAGGGAAGGGATGTAGAGAAAAATACTGAAAACTGGTTTCTAAAATGATATTAAAGTAAAAACATAAAAATGAGTTCATTTTATAAAAATACTTTTCACCAAGCAAGGTATATGCAAGGAAATAAATGACATTTTAAATGATACATTAAAATAGTTTTAGCCTTACTGGAAAAGAATTAACAGAGGGAAAACAGCATAAAAATATGAGTTGTCATTAAAAAGGAAGTGGATTGGCCCTCCCCAAATCAAGACAGCAAGATACTTCAGGGCTCCATCCTTGTACAGAAGTTTTGAACAACCAGCAAGAATTGACAGAAACATCTTTCCCAAAGCTCAAAAAAAAACCACAAAGAATTACAATAAAAGGTGAACAAAGAATCAAGAAAAAGGCTATTTAAAAGCAATAGGATCCTGTAGTGCCCTAGCTGGCTCCTTCCCCATTTCTTCCTATGCCCCAGGGAGGCTCACTGGCTCCAGTTCAAGTGGAAGCAGAATAATCTTCATGTACATATTGGGAACATATATGTCTGGCCCCATCTGTTCAGTGGTAGCCTGATGGGTGGAAAACATGCCCTGCACGTTAAAAAGCTCAGAGATCTCCTAAAAGAATGCTGTGGGAGAGCAGTCAAGTGGCTGCTGGAAAAAAGGATTGCTGACTATAAGACATATTAGTACAGTGGCCAGGACTGTGAGGAAACTTTCCTAGGGAAGAGGGGACATTCCATGTAAACAGGGAAGTCCCAGGGCCACATGCACATGCCTAAGATAAGACACATGCACAGAAAGGATAAAGGCGGCCCATTTACTTGCATGGATAAGATCTGAAAAAGAATACTTCCACAGGTCAATATGCAAGGACTGGGGAAGGTATTTTCTTTTTTTTCCTTTCCTCTCTCTCTCTTTTTTTTTTTTTTTCTTTTCTTTTTATTTGTCTCTGGCATTGAAGGAAAGTTCTGTCATAAAATTAGGTGGATACAAGCTTAAGGAACAGATGCCTCAGAGTCTGAATTCCAGTGATAACAGATTGAAATATCAAAATGTCCAGGTACCAACAAAAGATCACAAAACATACAAGCAAACAGGAAGTCATGGCCTGGGCAAAGCAGAAAATTAAAACATTAGGAACCAGCAATGAGGAGGGCCAGACCTGGGACATACCAGACAAAAGACTTTTTAAAAATGGTCTTATTATGAGAACCAAAGCAAGTATATAATTTATATTGTCAATTAACATAACCCTAGTAAGAAGGTAAAGATGGGATACGGTCATGTGTTCCAATAGGCAGGGTCTTTTGAACATCTTGAAAGTTATATAGTTAGATACCTCTGATATAAAGGTATCCTGGTTGCCACAGGTATGTTTTCTGGATAGAGGCTCACACAGTAGCTAAAATAATATTAAACTTTCCTCCTGGGAAAACTTTCCTCCTGCTACTTTCTCAAACAAGATGAGAAAAAGCTCTGTATTATATAAGCCATGCCTAATAAAAGAAAACAGGCCAATAAGCCAAGCTCTCAGTCTTCAGGTTTACATTTACAAGCCTTATCCTATAATAATAAAATTAAGTTTAAGCACAATTAATGCCTAAGAGTTGCCTCCTGAAAACTTCCTTGTTATACAAATGTGGCCTCTTCCATGACTCCCATAGATGAGTCTCCCTGACACCTAGGGATAATTAACAGGTGTTAATCAGTGATGCATTTGGACAAAGGACTTGACCAAAAGGGGAAATACTAAATAAAATAGAGTTTTTATGGTCAAGAAATTTCAAACTGGGTCGGGAGGTCATTCTGGAGTTTATGCTTATGCAGATCTCAGCCAGACTTCAAAAACTGCCACAGAAAACAAAGCCTCAAACAAAAGTGCTCCTGAGGGCTCTAAGGACATCTAGAAGCCATAGACAAGCCACATGGCCTTATGAAATCAACACCCTCCTCCTCAGTGGGCCCTATCTGGGAATACATGTACATTTATTTCCCCAATATAACATAGGTATTCTCATTTATAAATTCCCTAATCATGATTCTTCTACTTTTCTTATCTCAACCTATAATTTTCAATTTACCTGTTAAGTATAGTTTTCAGAAACTAAAAGGCTTCAGATTGTTTATAAGATGGTTAAGCCCTGAAACTTAGCGAATATGCAGTCAACTCTTCCTCTCCAGTTCTTCGGGCCTGCCCTAGACAAACAACAAAACAATGAGGATGAACCAGCCCAACCCCCAAAACAAGAAGTATCTTCGACTGCAAGCAAAACAATTCCATTCCTCTGCCCAATAATATCTACGTCCCTTCTCAGCCTAAGGCAGTCAGAGCAGACATCTTCCCAAACCCCTCAAAAACTGAAAAAATGAACAAAAATGGTGGTGGTGGAGGTGTAACCACTGACCAAAGCAGATCTATTGTTATTGTAGTTGTTAACTGATTAACTTGTAAAATTGATACAAACAATAAATTTTTAAATTAAAAAAAAAAAAAGGTATTTCCTGGTGTCTCCTAGAGAAGATGAGCAAGACAGCGAGCTGACATGACAGGCTGGGGTGGTGAGCTGATGCAACAAGATGATGCAATGAGAGACACAACAAAAAAGGAAGCGGAAATGGCTCAAGTGATTGGGCACATACCTCCTACATCGGAGGTCCCAGGTTTGGTTCCTAGATCCTCCTATAAGGAAGATGAATACACAACAAACAGACACAGCAAATGCAAACAACAAGTAGGTGGGGAGAAATAAATAAAGTAAATCTTTTTAAAAAAACAAACAAAAAAAGATATTAAATATGCTCAAAGAGCTAAAAGAAAACAAGGACAAAGAACTAAAATAAATCAGGAAAACAGCAGATGAACACAAACAGAATATCTATAATAGAGAGATGGAAATTATGACAAGGAACCAAACACAGCTGAAGTCCGTGGTAACAGAAATTAAAAATTTTCTAGAGTGTTCAACAGCAGATTGGAGCTGGCAGAAGAAAGATTCCGTAAATATGAAGATAAAACAATTGCAATCACCCAGGCTCAGAGGCAGAAGGAAGAAAAAATAAAGACACCATAAAGCATACCAATAAGCACATTGTGGGAGTCCCAAAAGAAGAAAGAGAGAAAGGGGCAGAGAGAATATTCAAAAGAATAATGGCTGAAAAATTCCCAAATTTAATGAAAGACAAGAGTATTCTCATCCAAGAGCACAACAAACTCCAAGAGGATAAACCCAAATAGATCTAAGCCATAGTATTTTATAATCAAACTGCCAAATGCCAAAGAGAATTCTGAAATCCACAAGAAAGAAGTAACATGTCATACAAAAAGAGACCTCAGTAAGATTAAACGCGGTTTCTCATGGGAAACAATACAGGCAAGAAGAGAGTGGAAGGACATATTTAAAGTACTGAAAGCAAAAATATGCCAGCCAAGAATTCTATATCCAGCAAAAATGAGGGTGATATTAAGATATTCCCAGATAAAGACACTCCCAGAAATTTCTTAGCAGACCGGGTATAGCCCTAAAGAGATGCTAAAGAGAGTTCTGGAAGTTGAAAGGAATAGACAATAGAGAATAGGTCAAAGCCACGTGAAGAAATAAAGATCTCCAGTGAGGGTAATGACAAGGGTAAATACAAATGTCAGTACTACTGTATTTTTGGTTTGTTACTCCACTTTTTACGACTTTCAAGATCTAAAAGGCAAATATATAAAATGTACTGATAAATCAGTGGCTTTGGACATATAATGCATAAGTATATAATTTGTGACAAGAGCTCCATAAAGGTGAGGGATGAGGAGTATAGGAACATGGTTGGTACGTACTACTGAAATTAAGTTGGTATCAAAGCAACTGAGATTGTTAAAGATTTAGGATGTTAAATTTAAGCCCCATTGTAACTATAAAGAAAATATGAAAAATATGCAACCTCAAAGAGACAGAAATTAGAGAATGGGTTGCCAGGGGGCGGAGGGCAGGAGGAATGGGGAGTTAATACAAAATGGGATTTTGTTTGGGGAGATAGGAAAGTTTTAGTAATAGCAGGTAGTGAGGGTACCAAAATATAATGAATGCTATTAATTGTATGGAATGGTATGCTTGGAAGTAGTTGTGATGGGAAAGTTTATGTTGTATATATGTTCTCACAATTTAAAAAACAAATAAAAATAAAAAGCAAAGAGCAACTAAAGAGGCAATGACAATTAAAGGTCACACGTGATCCTGGATGGAGTTTAACAAAGGAAAAGAAAAGGCTCAAAAGGACATTATTGGGATGTGGGGAAAAAATGGAAGGTAGATTATAAACTTAAATCAGTGTTCAATTTCTTAGCTCACTGATTGAGTGTCTGCCTCACATGTGTGAGGTCCCAGGTTCAATCCCTGGTACATCAAAAAAAAAAAAAAACACTATTTATAGATCCTTAAGGGGAAGAAATGTAGGTCAAGTGGTTGAGAGTCAGCTTCCCATGTACGAGGTCCTGGGTTCGATCCCTGGTACCTCCTAAAAACGAAACAAACAAACGAAAAAGCCAACTCTCATTGGGGAGCAGGTATAGCTCAGTGGTTGAGCACCTGCTTCCCATGTACAAGATCCTGGGTTCAATCGCCAGTACCTCCTAAAGGAAAAAAAATTATTGAACTTGGTAACTGCACTAATGGGGATATATAGTAAATATCCTTGTTTTTAGGAAATGTACATGGCAGTATTAAATGTTCAAGGAGAAGAAGTATGAAGTATAAAACCTACACTCAAGTGTTCAGAAAATGGTTTGATAATTAGACAGATGGGTAGATGAATAGACAGATGAATGGATTGATAGACTGATAGAATGTCCTGTAAATTTAAAAGTATTTCAAAGTAAAAAGTTTTTTTTAACTTATTTATTTTTCATACGTGAATATATAAACAATAAGTATATAGTATAAATTGTGAACTTACAAAACAAACATGCATTATCATCATACATGGCTCCCATATATTATCCCACCACCAGTACCTTGCATTGCTGTGAAACAATTGTTAAAAACAATGAAAGAGGGTCGGATGTAGCTCAACTGGTTGGGCGTCTGTCTCCCATATGGAGGGACCCGGGTTCAATTCCCGGGACCTCCCGGTAAAAAAAAAAAAAAAAAAAAACAATGAAAGAGCACCATCAAAATATTACTACTATCTATAGCCAATTATCTTAAATTTGGTGCATTTTGCCCGCAACCCATCCAGTTAATGACACCCTGTATTAGTATTATATGTGTTATAGTTCATGAGAAAATGTTCTCATATTTGTTCTATTAATCACAGTCCATCAACTATCACAGGATTCATTGTGTTATACACTCATAGTAAAAAGTTTTACATTAAAAAAAATAGCAATGGATTAATGATTCCAGGAACTACTGATAAGTAAATATTTACTGAGCTCCCTTTCTAGAAACTATTTATTGAGCTCCTTTTGTACCAGGCTCTAGGATATTGTAAAAGACAAGGATCATAAAACAAACAAGCCTCAAATGCAGTTTATAAGTGGCAGATTAAAAAATGGACTCAGACAACTCTAAGTACAAAGTAAGCATTATTAAATGGAAAATAATACCCCCACACACACACAAACATTAAGAGCAGGCTGAGTAGTTGAAACTAGAGTTAGATAACATGAGTTACAATCACAACTGAGCAAACCTCAAGTTACATGAAGTATTTAATCTCTCTAAACCTTTAGTATTCTTCCTCTGTCTTCTGTAAAAATTTATTCACAACTGAAATGGAAGAAACCAAGAAATAATTTTCTTACTTCTCTTCTCATTTACTAATAATACAATGTTGTAAAAGGGAGTTGAGTAACACTATTTAGTTAGATAATCTAAAAAAAATTTGTGAACATCTCCATGAACATATCCAACAGACAAGGTAAGTCAACATAGTACTTTATTTTTAGAGTAGAAGATGTTAAACTTCAACTACCATTCTGTAATCAAAAACAAAGTTTCCCTCTTAATACATATATATTTGAAATTTTGAGGTTAAGAAGAGTAGACAAGAAGTCAAAAATGTTTGCTAACCAGAATTTTAAATAGGATTTCAATGTCAGCATCTTGGTAAGATCAGGTCTTCATCATTAAAATTCCTGAAACTTTATTTTGTCTATGAACTCAAAGTTGATGAGGTTTCTTAGTGCCTGAGAAATCAACCAAACACACTAGAAAGTGCTGTCACATTCATTATCATGAATAATTCTTTCCCATTCTCAGCTATCAGATATCTTAGTTCCAATAAAAGTATGTATGTGTATTAGTATATATATATATAATATTAGTGCTAACAAAAGCAATATAACAGTGAATTGAAAAGTTCTGAGAGAGAATTTCATCCAAGCTATAAGAAACCATGCTGAACTATATATAATGATATATAATGTATCAGTAATACATTATAACAGAGAGCACGTCTTATAATAGAGAAACTCCTAAATAGTTTCTCTTCTCTGAATAATGCTAGACACACACCTACTTCATGTTATAAAATTTCCCTTCTATAAAGGAAGGCATTGCTGTTATGATAAAAATATCCTTCAGACAAACAATTTAATACATACATAGTAATGAAATAGGTAGCAACTTATTCCAGTCCTGAATGCCCTGGTCATCTTTAGGTTTGGTCATTTCTTCGATCTCAGTCATAGTTATTAAACTCAAAATAGGTTACATTTTAAAAACAGCTAAATATCAACTATCCCAGGATACCTCTCATCAAATTTATTCCAAAAGTGAAGTATTAGCACCAAATTCTAAGGGCATCCAAAGTAATCCCCAATAAACTGATAACATCAGTAAAATCACTATGAGAAACATGTATTAGTGATTATCACCTCTCAAAAATTTTCATCATGTAGGTAAAGTTTATATGCATTCAATGTAAGATCATGTGATTATATAAACTGTTAATATACCAAACAGACAACAGGAAATAATGGGTCCTAAACTGGAGAATGGTTTGTCACCACCACCAAAGATATTCAAATAGAAACAAACAAACAACAACAAAAAAGTAAATAAATATAAACACAAGTCATATTTTAAAAAATATTGAAATCACACACTGTATCCTCTCTGACCACAATCCAATGAAGCTAGAAATCAGTAACGGGGAAAAATGGAAAATTCACAAATACGTGGAAATTAAACAACAGATTAAACAACCAATGAGTTAAAAAGGAAATACAAGAGAAATGAGAAATATCTTAACACAAATTAAAATGAAAACACAACATTACAAAACATATAGGATGCAGCAAAGACAGTACTAAGAGGGAACTTTAGAGCTCTAAATGCTTACATTAAAAAAGAACAACAATTTTAAATCAGAGACCTAACCTCAAAACTGGAAGACCTAGAAAACGAGCAAATTAAACTCAAAGCAAGCAGAGGGAAGAAAATAAAGATTAGAGCAGAGATAAATGAAAATAGAGAACAAAAACACAATAGAGAGAATCAACAAAACCAAAAGTTGGTGCTTTGAAAACATCAATAAAACTGATAATCCTTTAGCTAGACTGACAAAGAAAAAAAGAGAGTGGACACAAATAACTAAAATCAAAAGGGGGACATTACTACCAAGTGCCCTAAAATAAAAAGGGCTATAAAAGGATACTAAGATCAACTGTACGGCAACAAATTAGATAACCTAAATGAAATGGACAAATTCCAAGAAACACACAAACTACTTACACTGACACAAAAAGGATTAGAAGAGCTCAACAAATCACTAACAGTCCACGGTGTGATCTGCCAGTAAAGACACGCAAAATATCACCACTGGATACGGCTACTTCCATGCTCAAAAGAGGCAAGGCTCTGGGTGAGAGTGTTTTTAACCCCTTAACAGAGTTTTGTGGAGTTAAAAGCTACAATGATGTTGGCTGGCTGCTCCTAAATACACTGGATACAGTTACAAAAGAAAGAGATGAGCTAAAAGCTTTAAATATGCAACTTAAACTCTCCACACAAATGATGTCAAAGTTTCCATGTGTGCCATGAAAGAAAATCTTGTTTCATGCAGCTGCAGACTTGAGGTCTGAAAACCAGACCCAGAATCTCACTGTGTGAGTAGCAGAGTTACAATGGAAACTAAAATCTCAACTTTCCAGGGTGTCTGCTGTTAAAGTGAGGGTACTGATTAGAAAGGAGTGAAATCCTAAGGATTGGGATGAAGTCATACGATGATGATAGCACTGGGGACACTGAAAACCTAAATTCTGCTGAGACTTTAACAGATAAACCTGTAATGGTCTGCCCTGAGGAGACAGCCAGCCAACCTCCTGTCCTTCCTAAGGAAACAACCAACCAACCTTCAGCCTGCCCCCAAGGAGTCAGCCACCCAACTTTCAGTCTGCCCCAAGGAATCTGCCATCCAACCCCCACCTGAAGAGATTAAACCTGTCTCACCAGATGAAATTGCAATGGAATGCCCTGAGATAACTGGCTTGCAAGACACTAATGCTTCTCCCTACCCACCCCCAACACCCCTCTTTTCTTCCAGACCTGTAACTAGACTAAACTCAAAGCAAACCCCCAAAGGTGAAGTAAAAAGTATGACCCATGAGGAAGATGCTATACTCTAAGAGAACTGCATGAGTTTTCCAACTGATATAGACAGAAATCAAGGGAATATGTGTGGGAATAGATACTAAGGGTCTGGGATAATGGTAGAAGGAATATAAAGTTGGATCAGGCCCACTAAGCAGAGATTCTCAATTCAGTGTTGTAGTTCAAGGGGTTAGAAAAGACTCTAACAGTTGTTTAGGTGGCTAGCTGAAACAAGGACCAAAAGATGACCTATAATTTCTGAGGTCAAAATGCCAGATTTACCTTTCTATAAATGAGGGGATCCAAAGGCTTAGAGAGACTGGAATGCTAGAATGGATTTACCATCCAAGACCTGCTCACCCATACCAGGAATGTCCAGAGGACACATTTTTCAGCAAGACTGTGAGGAATAAATTTATGAGACTAACTACATTTTCCCTAAAGAGCTGTGGTTGCTCTTCTCTGTAGGTCTGATATTACCATGGGAACTGCTGTCACGGAACTAGAACACATTCTGTGGTTATTTCCCAAGTTCCAGAAGGCATAATTGGAATATAAACATACTTTACAACTGACAGAATCCCCACACTGGTTCCCTGACTTGTGGAATGAGGGCTATTATGGTAGGAAAGGCTAAGTGGAAGCCCTAGAACTGCCCATACCTAGCAAAATAGTAAATCAAAAGCAATACCAGATTCCTGGAGGGACTGCAGGGATCAATGCCACCATCAAGGACTTGAAGGATGCAGGGGTGGTGATTCCCACCACATCCCCATTCAACTCTCTTATTTGGCCTGTGCAAAAGACAGATGGATATTGTAGGACAACACCGGATTTCATAACTCTCCGGACCTATGTCATAATTTGTCTGCAGGGAACTTGATTGTCTCTCCTTCCCACAAGATATCACACTGTTGATTATATTGATGATATGGTGTTGACTGGACCTAGTGAGCAAGAAGTAGCAACTACTCTAACTTATTGGTAAGGTATTCGTGTGATGGAGAATGGGAGAGAAATCCAACAAAATTAAAGGGCTTTCCACCTCAGTGAAATTTCTAGGTATCCAGTGATGTAGGGTATGTCAAGATATCCCTTCTAAAGTGAATGATATTTGGACTTCCAGGAGATGGCGCACTTGTAAGACATGGGAATCTCTTCTCCAGAAAAATACCTAGAGGACTGGCTGAAACAGCCCCAAAATAGATCTTCTAGGGTTTAGGACAGCAGGTGAAGGCAACGCACTACCCAGAGGAGAGAGGGACAAAAGACGGAAATCGTGACGCCAGAACCATGAGTTGGAACCAGCAGCGGCTGCTGCTGCAGGCACCCTCCCCTACGCTCTTTGGAACTCTCAGGCCTCTGGGCCAGCAACTACAGACAAAGGGGGTTCCAAGGATCTACCACTCCCAGAAAGGGGAGAGAGAGGGGGACACAGCCTTAGGCTGACTCAGGTTCTGACCCACAAATTTGGGCTGCGGGGCACCATGGACCCTTCCACATGGTGGTTTGCCCTGGGAGCCTAGGAAGGACTGGAGAAATCTGACCCTCGCAACCTCCCTCTCTTCTAGCCTGGACTAATTGTTGAGGACTTCACAGGATAGGGGAGAGAGCCTGGGGCTGACCCTGCTTTTGATTCACAGGTTTGGTCTGCCCTGTCCTGAGAGCCCTTTCAGGCCAGGTGGGGCTGCACCATTGTTTGCCTTGGAGCCTGCAAGGGGCTAAAGATATAGAAACCTCCCAATCTCCTCCTCTACTAACAGGGACTGATTGTTCAGGATTCAAAGGGAAGTGGAAATATTTCCTAGCTGGGTAAAGGGAGAGGGCTGCCAGAGAAGACTGGAGAACTATCTCAGAAAGTTTGAATTACAAGGCTCTTAGCCCCCAGACAGGAAGTTCTATCACATTGATCTGGTCTGTATCACACCAAATACACTCTGACCACCCATTGAATTGAGAGCTGCCTATGAGCGCCATCTCCTGGCAGACCAAGGAAGTGCATATAAGAAAATTAAAAATAAATAGGAGAAACTTTTCCTGGCCTCTATAGCATCCCTGCCCAAGGCCCTAGGAAACAACACTACAACCAATTACTGGGTCCAGTGCCCAGTTTTGAGCAACAAGCAGGACAATTCTAATAATCAAGATTGAGCCAAAAATCAAAGAGCTGTGGTAACTCACAGCCTCCTGCCACTAAAACCCTATAAAAGAGAAAGAGATAGAGCATCTAAGTAAAATACAACCTAACCAGATGCCTAAATACAAGCAAAAAAATTACGAGCCATACTAAGAAATTAGAAGAAATGGCCCAAGAAAAGGAATACAGCAAAGTCCCAGAAGAGATGCAGAATTTGAGAGAACTAATCAGTGAGATGAGCACAAATTTCCAAAATCAAATTAATGAGATGAAAGACAATATAGTTAAAGAGATAAATGACATCAAGAAGACATTGAGAGAACGCAAAGAAGAATCTGAAATCCTGAACAGAAAAGTAACGGAGTTCATGAGAATGAAAGACACAATAGGTGAAGTCAAAAACACATGAGGCATACAACAGCAGACTTGAAATGATAGAAGAAAGAATAAGTGATACTGAAGACAGAGCAGCTAAAATTGAAGAGAAAAGAGAACAGAGAGAAAAGAATGGAAAAAATTGAGCAGGGGCCCAGAGAGTTGAGTGACAACACAAAACGCAAAAACATACGTGTCATGGGAGTTCTGGAAGGGGAAGAGAAAGGAATAGGGGCAGAAAGAGGATTTGAGGAAATAATAGCTGAAAATTTCCCAACTCTCACGAAAGAAATGAACTTACATGTCCAAGAAGCACACCGTACCCCAATGAGAATAAATCCAAATAGACCTACACCAAGACACATACTATTCAGAATGTCAAATGTAAAAGATAAAGAGATAATTCTCAGAGCAGCAAGAGAGAAGCAAACGTTCACATATAAAGGACGTCCAGTAAGACTTAATGAAGATTTCTCTTCAGAAACCATGGAGGCGAGAAGACAGTGGTATGATACAATTAGGAAACTGAAAGAGAAAAACTGCCAGCCGAGAATTCTTTATCCAGCAAAACTGTCCTTCAAATATGAAGGTGAGTATAAAGTATTCACAAACAAACAGAAACTAAGAGAGTTTGCAAAAAAGAATCCACCTTTCCAGGAAATATTAATGGAAGCCTTAAAACCAGAAAAAAAAAAGAAAGGAGAGAGAGGCTTGGAGGAAAGTGTAGAGGAAAGAAAAGCAGAAAGGATAACCAAAAGAGTAAAAAGAGAGACAAAAAATAAGATGACATATGAAAACCAAAGAATAAAATGGAGGAAATAAATAGCGCATTTTCATTAATACCATTGAATGTGAATGGATTAAATTCCCTACCCAGAAGATACAGGCTGACAGAATGGATAAAAAAAACATGAGCCATCCATATGCTGCTTACAAGAAACTCATCTCAGACCCAGGGATACAAACCGGCTGAAAGTAAAAGGTTGGAAAAAGATACACCACGCGAATAGTAAACAGAACAGAGGCAGAGGTAGCTATACTAATATCAAACAAAACAGACTTTAAATGCAAAAAAGTGATAAGAGATATGGAGGGCCATTATATATTAATAAAAGGGACGATTCTCCAGGAAGATGAAACAGTCATAAATATGTACGCATCGAACCAGAGTGCCCCAAAATATATGAGACAAACTCTGGCAAAACTGAAGGGAGAGCTACACATTTCTACAATAATCGTTGGAAACTTCAACACCCCTCTCATATCATTAGATAGAACAACTAGACAGAAGATTAACAAGGAAACAGAAAACTTGAACAATGTGATAAACAAGTTAGACCTAAGAGACATATACAGAACACTGCATCCAAACTCATAGGGTTATACATTCTTCTCAAATGGCCCATGGATCTTTCTCCAGCATAGACCACATGTTAGGTCACAATACAGCTCTCAATAAATATAAAAAGACTGAAATTATACAAAGCACCTTCTCAGATCATAATGGAATGAAACTAGAAATCAATAACAGAGCGGAAAAAAGTAAATCTGCAAATGTGTGGAAACTGAACAAAACACTCCTAAATATTCAGTGGGTCAAAGAAGAAATTGCCAGTGAATCAGTAAATATATTGAGACAAATGAAAAGGAGAACACAGCGTATCAAAACTTATGGGATACAGCAAAGGCAGTCTTGAGAGGGAAATTTATAGCCCTAAATGCCTATATTAAAAAACAAGAAAGAGCTAAACGCAAAGATTTAACTGAACAACTAGAGAAACTAGAAAAAGAACAGCAAAACAATCCCAAAGCTAGCAGAAGGAAAAAATTATAAAGATTAGAGCAGAAATAAATGAAAATGAGAACTGAAAAACAATAGAGAAAATCAACAAAACCAAAAGCTGGTTCTTTGAGAAGATCAATAAAATTGACAAACCCCTCACTAGACTAACAAAAAAAGAGAGAAGATGCAAATAAATACAATCAGAAATGAAAGGGGGGAAGGTCAAATGACCTCACAGAAATCAAAAGAATCATAAGAGGATATTATGAGAAACTATATGCCAACAAACTAGACAACCTAGATGAAATGGACAAATTTCTAGAAACGCACAACCAACCTACACTGACGCTACAAGAAATACAAGAACTTAACAAACCAATCACAATTAAGGAGATT
This sequence comes from Tolypeutes matacus, assembly GCA_026826555.1. Lineage (NCBI taxonomy): Eukaryota > Metazoa > Chordata > Mammalia > Cingulata > Chlamyphoridae > Tolypeutes > Tolypeutes matacus. Next base: position 54,462,315 of record JAKSZT010053770.1, on the reverse strand, counting down.
GAATCCGTCATCAAAAATCTCCCAGCAAAGAAAAGTCCAGGACCAGATGGCTTCACAGGTGAATTCTATCAAGCATTTCAATCCTGTTTAAACTCTTCCAAAAAATTGAAGAGGAGGGAAAATTACCCAACACATTTTATGAAGCCAGCATCACCCTAATACCAACGCCAGATAAAGATTCCACAAGAAAAGAAAATTACAAGGGGGTGGATGTGGCTCAAATGGTTGGGCATCCGTCTGCCAAGTGGAGGGACCTGGGTTCGATCCCCGGGACCTCCAGGTAAAATTTAAAAAAATAAAAATTAAAAAAGAAAGAAAGAAAATTACAGACCAATCTCTCTAATGAACATAGATGCAAAAATTCTCAACAAAATACTTGCAAATCGAATCCAACAGCATATCAAAAGACTTATACATCATGACCAAGTGGGATTTATTCCTGGTATGCAAGGCTGGTTCAACATAAGAAAATCAACCAATGTAATACACCACATTAACAAATTGAAGGAAAAAAAACACATGATCATCTCAATAGATGCAGAAAATGCATTCAACAAAATCCAATATCCTTTTTTGCTAAAAATACTTCAAAAGATAGGAATAAAAGGAAAATTCCTCAATATGATAAAAGGCATATATGAAAAACCCACAGCCAACATCATACTCAATGGGGAAAGGTTGAAAGTTTTCCCTCTAAGATCAAGAAAAAGACAAGGATGCCTACTGTCACCATTGTTATTCAACATTGTACTAGAAGTTCTAGCTAGGGCAATTAGACAAGAAAAAAAAAATTACAGGCATCCAAATAGGAAAAGAGGAAGTAAAACTCTCACTGTTTGCAGATGACATGATCATCTATTTAGAAAATCCTGAAGTATCCACAACAAAGCTACTTTAACTAATAAATGAGTTCAGCAAAATGGCAGGATACAAGATCAACACGCAAAAATCAGTAATGTTTTTGTACACTAGTACTGAACAACCTGAGGAGGAAATCAGGGGGAAAATTCCATTTTCAATAGCAACAAAAAGACTCAAATACCTAGGAGTTAATTTAACCAAATAAGTACAGGACCTATATGCAGAAAACTACAAAACAATGCTAAAAGAAAGTTAAAAAGACCTAAATAAATGGAAAGACATCCCGTGTTCTTGGATTGGAAGAATAAATATCATGAAGATGTCAATCATGCCCAAACTGATTTACAGATTCAATGCAATACCAATCAAAATCCCAACAGCTTACTTTACAGAATTAGAGAAGGCAATTACCAAATTCATCTGGAAGGGTAAGTACACCTGAATAGCCAAAAGCATTCTAAAAAAGAAGAGGAATGTGGGAGGAATTTCACTGCCTGACCTTGAAACATATTACAAAGCTACAGTGGTCAAAACAGCATGGTACTGGCATAAAGATAGACACATCGATCAGTGGAATAGAATTGAGAACCCAGAAGTATATCCTCACTTATACAGTCAACTGGTTTTTGACAAACCTACCAAGCCCAATCTCTTCAAGAAATGGTGTTGGGAGAACTGGATATCTATAACCAAAAGAATGAAAGAGGACCCCTATCTCACCCCCTATACAGGAAGCAACTCAAAATGGATCAAAGATCTAAATATAAAAGCCAGGACCATAAAGCTACTAGAAGAAAATGCAGGGAAACATCTTCAAGACCTTGTAGTAGGTGGTGGTTTCTTGGATCTTACACCCAAAGCACGTGCAACAAAAGAAAAAGTAGATAAATGGGACCTCCTCAAAATTAAACACTTTTGCACCTCACAGGACTTTGTCAGAGGGGTGAAAAGGCAGCCAACTGAATGGGAAAAAATATTTGGAAATCACATATCTGATAAGGGTTTAATATCCAGGATATATAAAGAGATGTTACAACTCAACAATAAAAGACAAATGACCCCATTAAAATATGGGCCAAAGACTTGAATAGAAATTTCTCCAAAGAAGAAATACAAATGGCAAAAAAATACATGAAGAAATGCTCAACATCACTCATGATTAGGGAAATGCAAATCAAAACTACAATGAGATATCATTTCACAGCTATCAGAATGGCCACTATTAAAAAGACAGAGAACTACAAGTGTTGGAGAGGATGTGGAGTGATAGGAACACTTCTTCACTGTTGGTGGGAATACAGGATGGTACAACCACTATGGAGGACTGTTTGGCAGTTCCTAAAGAAGTTGACTATAGACTTGCCATGTGACCCTGCAATACCACTACCGGGTATATACCCAGAAGAACTGAGAGCAGTGACAGGAACAGAAATCTGCACGCTGATGTTCATAGCAACATTATTCACCATCGCCAAAAGCTAGAAACAACCCAGGTGTCCATCGACAGATGAATGGATAAACAAACTGTGGTCTATTCACACGATGAAATATTATGCAGCTATAAGAAGAAATGAAGTCGTAAAGCATATGGCAACATGGATGAACCTGGAGGACATTATGTTGAATGAAGCAAGCCGGACACAAAAGGACAAATACTGTATGAATGCATTACTATGAACCAAATATATTGTGTAACATATTGTTTGATTCAAAAAAAAAATTTATATGTATCCATTACATTTAATTGAGAAATGTATATATTTATTTATCTGTTTACTTTTTAGTTTTTAACTGTTTATATTTTCAATTATCAAATGTACAAAATAAAGTTAAAAAACAAAAACCAAAAAAATAATAATAATAAAATAAAATAAAAATATTTTTTAAAAAAATAAAGTGAATGATAAACTGTTGCATCTGACCCCTCTTACGACCATTTTGATTTTTTGCACAAAAAAAATCTTTGGATTTTGAGACAACATATTCCTCATTTGAGTGTGTTACTCCAGCCCATTCACTGAGTGACCAGAAAAGTTGCTAGTTTTAAGTGGGGACCGGAACAAGAGGAGGCTCTGTGACAGGTCCAGGCTGCTGTGCAAGCTGCACTGCCACTTCGACCATATGATCCAGCAGATCCAATGGTGCTGGAAGTGTCAGTGGCAAATAGAGATGCTATCAAGGGTCTCTGACAGGGCCCTACAGGAGAATCACAACACAGATCCTTAGGATTTTAGAGCAAAGTCCTGCCATCCTCTACAGATAACTACTCTCCTTTTGAGAAATAGCTTTTGGCCTGCTACTCGGCCTTAGTAACAACTGAACACTTAACCATGGTGGTAGGAATAAAGATTATGCATGGGCTCAGCAACATGGACTTACCCTCACCAAGACTGATCTGGCTACGCCACTGCTGAGTGCCCAAACTGCCAGCAGCAGAGACCTACACTTGGCCCCTGATATGGCACCATTCTCCAAGGTGATCAGCATTGCTACCTGGTGGCAGGTTAATTACTTTGGACCACTTCCATCATGGAAGGGGCAGAGATTTGTTCTAAGTGGAATAGACACATACTCCAGACATGGGTTTGCCTTCCTTACATGCAATGCTTCTTCCAAAACTACCATCCGTGGACTTACCAAATGTCTTCTCTACCACCATAATACTCCACAAAGTTTTGCTTCAGATCAAGGAACCCATTTCATAGCAAATTATGAGCAGGAATGGACACATGCTCATGGAATTCACTGGTCTTACCATGTTTCCCATCACCTGAAGCAGCTGGATTGACAGAATGGTGGAACGGCCTTTTGAAGATTCAGTTAAAGAGCCAACTACGTGGCAATACCTTGCAGGGCTGAGGCAAATGTTCTCCAGGAGGCTGTATAAGCTCTAAATCAGCATCCACTCTATAGTGCTGTCTCTCCCAAGCCAGGATTCATGGGTCCAGGAATCAAGAGGTGGAAATGGGAGTGGCACCACTCACTATTATCCCTAGTGATCCACTAGGAAAATTTCTGCTTCCTGCCCCTGCTGGTCTACAGGTCTTAGTTCCAAGAGGAGGACTACTTCCGCCAGGAAATACAACAATGTACTAGAAGTACACATTTTGGGCTCCTCATGCCTTTGAATCAATTAGACAACAAAGGGAATTACTCTACTGCCTGGGACTGATCCTTACTATCAAGGGTAAACAGGACTGGAGATAGAGTTTGCCTGGAATACAGGAGATCCCTAGGGCATCTCTTAGTATTAACATACCCTTTGATTAAAGTCAATGGAAAACTGCAACAACCCAATCCAGGCAGGACTAACAATGACACAGAAATTTCAGAAATGAAGGTTTGGGTCAATCCACCAATCAAAGAACCACCACCAGCTGACGTGCTTGCTGAGGGTAAAGAGAACATGGAATGGGTAGTAGAAGAAGAAGGTAGTGATAAATATGAACTTCGACCAGTTACAGAAACAAGGGCTGTTATGGTCATGAATATTTCTTCTTTGTTTTTTTATAAGTATGTCTGTATATATACATAAAACAAGTGTCTTTGTTTTCTTCCCTATCTTTTCCCCTTATCATATAACATAACATATGTTATCATATAACATTAAGTTATATTGGTTAGTATTTAAGGATGTCAACTTTAAGAAGGAATATTACACAAGGACTTGCACCCTATTCTGGAGGGATTTAATGCATTTCCAATTGTACACAGGACAGTTGAGTATTGTCAGGTGAAGAAATATATATATATATACACATATATATATATGTCTGTTACTGTTTTTATTTAGAGATTAAGTATGGTTTTAGGTAATGCGTATGGCTGCCAAGTTGACAAGGGGTGGACTGTGATGGTTAGGCTAATACATCAACTTGGCCAGGTAATGGTACCCAGTTGTTTGGTCAAGCAAGCACTGGGTTAATTGTAATATATGGGCATTTCATGAATTTTAATCATCAGTGAGCTGATTGCATATATGGCTGATTATATCTACAATCAACTGAGGAGACTGTCTTCAGCAATGAGTGACATCTCATCCAATCAGCTGAAGGCCTTAAAAGGAGAAGTGATTTCAGCATTCAGTGAGATAATTTCCATCCCTACTTCAGACAGCCAGCATCTCCTGGGGAACTCATCAAGGACCTTCATCGGAGTCCCTAGCTTGCAACCTACCCTACAGAATTTGGATTTGTGTAACCCCATGGAGGCATGAGACAATTTTATAAAATCTCATACTATTTACAGATATCTCCTGTCAGTTATTTTCCTAGAGAACCCTTAAAACAGGAGGGAACACTTCCCAATTCATTCTGAGGACCACATACCAAAGGCAGATAAAGATAAAGATAAAAACACTACAGACCAATATCTCTTATGAATATAGATGCAAACATCCTCAACAAAATACTAGCAAACCAAATCCAACAGCATAATAAAAGAATTATACACCATGATCAAGTGGAATTTATCTAGTTAATGCAAGGGTGGTTCAAAATAAGAAAATCTATTAATATAATACACCCCATTACCAAAATGAATGAAAAAAAACTACATTATCAATTAACACAAAAAAAGCATTTGACAAAAATCCAGCATTCCTGGATTTTTGTAAGAACGTAAAAGTATCCTTGAAAAAGAGTGATTCCTAAATGCGAAAGAGAAAATTCTTCATTAACAGTCTACAAATATATTTAATAGTATAAAAGGTGCTTATAATCATAAATACATTAAACTTTCACAGAACTAAAAAGCTATAAACTATATACAATGTATTCAGAAATATGTATTTTAGAGCAAGAATTAGAAGCCTACTGTTTGCATATCAAAAGAAAAGATGCAATATGACATGAGTCCCTCTATTTACCAATAAAGTTTGATGCTGGGAAACAGATGTGGCTCAAGGGAAAGGGATGTGGCTCAAGCGACTGGGTTCCTGTCTACCATATAGGAGGTCCAAGGTTCGATTCCTGGGGCCTCCTGGTGAAAGGCAAGCTGGCCCAAGCAGAGAGCTGGCCCACATGGAGTGCTAGGCCGCGCAGGAGTGCTGGCCCGCGCAAGAGTGCTGGCCTGTGCAGAGAGCTGGTACAGCAAGATGGCGCAACCAAAAGAAACACAGAGGAGAGACAATAAGAGACGCAGCAGACCAGGGAGCTTAGGTGGTGCAAGAGATTGAGCACCTCTCTCCCACTCTGGAAGGTCCCAGGATCGGTTCCTGGTACTGCCTAAAGAAATGACAAGCAGAGAAGAACACAGAGAGAGCAGACAGTGAACAAAAAAGAATGGGGGGCGTGAAGAAATAAAAAATAAATAAATCTTTAAAAAAAAAAGTATGTTGCACTCCCTTATCTATGTCATATTTTGGACAATATATACGTGTGTGTGTGTGTGTATAAACAACTGTAGCACTATACATTTGGACCACCATATAAGCCTATTTAGACACTCTTCCTGCTTCTTGTATTTGTGGAGTTTCATCCCACCTGTCTATTCTCTGGAAAAATACTTTAACGGCAAAGACCTGTAATTTACTTATACTACTTTATTCCTTATTTATGTACGTCTTACCTTCTTCATTAGAATGTTAAACATTGAGAAAGCAGAGAATATATCTCAGCATCCCCTAGAGTTCCTAGAGCAATGCATTGCATTTAAATATATATAGAATGAATCAATATCAAGGTAACAAAAGATATGTCATTTAAACTGTAATGTTTACATCAAACATATAGAGATGTTCCCCAAATTTCCCTCTTCAATCCTTCCTAGGAGATATAACAAATTAAGAAGGACAGTACCAAAGAGACAGAAATGCTGGTCAGCCCTAAGATTCAAACACATGTAACATGTAAGTCCAGTACAAGGGATAAAACACAAAACAATATTTTCAATGGGGTCAGTGGAAAGATAAGACAACTATGTTCATTAGGACAGTCCAGGACAGACTCATGCATTAGAGCCCTTTTCTTCCCTCATTCCTAGTAAAGAGATAAGTGATATGAGCCCATGTGGTTTTGTTAACCCTTTCCCCTGCTGCATTATAATTCGACCTTTGGTTAACTTTCAACCTCTGTTACCTTGAAAACCTGGTAAGGGTAGTATATCAATTACATTGCCTGGAAATACTGCTTATGGTAAAAATAACCCCTTACTAGCAGTTGCATGTCAACTGAGGGAAACAATAAATGCCAGATGGGACACCTTATTTGGGCTTCATTAAATACAGTTATGCTAGTGATAAAGCATGTCCCTTGGAACTTATGTTGATGGCACATTAGAAGACATGTTGACTCATGTGAAGGATGAAGATTCCATGTCATGATGAGTGGATTTCATTTCCTTGCACCTGAGCTGTCACCTAGCAGAAGAGAGGGAATTCAAAGTAAATCCCAGATGTGAGTTGTTGCACAGACTTCTATGAAGATTCTCAAAAAAAAGAATGTTGGAAGCAGATGTGGCTCAAGCGACTGGGCTCCCACTAACCACATGGTAGGTCCCGGGTTCAGTTTCCGGTGCCTCCTGGAGGAGGTGAGCTGGCACAACAGGCAGGCACGGCAAGCTGATGCAAAAAGATGATGCAACACAGGGACACAAAGAGCAAAGACAATGAGAGACACAACAAACCAGGGAGCTGAGGTGGCTCCAGCGATTAAGCACTCCTCTCCCACATGGGAGGTCCCAGAGCTTCTCTCCCACATGGGAGGTCCCAGGTTTGGTTCCCAGTGCCTCCTAAAGAGAAAACGAGCAGACACAGCACACAGCAAATGGACACAGAGAGCAGACAGTGACTGCAAACAACGAGGAGGGGGGACGGGGATATATAAATAAAAATAAATCTAAAAAAAAAAAAAAGGAATGCATGGTGCTGCCTTTCTGGCAAGCTGTATTTCTTTTCCTATATCCTTCTAAATAAATTGGTGCTTAATGTGGCCTACAGTACTCTTAAGAACTGGAAAATCTAGATACCTTGGTAAATATTGCAGAGCCACCCTTTTAAACTGTCAATAGAGGTAACAGTTTAATATATATATGAAACACCTGGGGGTCTTGTTAAAATGCAGATTTTGCTTCACTTGACCTGAGATTCTGCATTTCTAATAAGCTCCAGGTGATGCAGATGCTATTGCTTAATGCTATGGATCCATGCACCATGAACAACAAAGTTTTAGGAAATTACTTAAATAGATAAGAGTGACATTTTAATCTAAATGTTAGAGGAGGTTCTTGAACATTTTTTAAACCTTATTTACTTCAGATATAGCAAGAATTCCGTTATAAAGCAAGAAGGACCTTAAAAGTTAAAATAATTGAGTAGTCATAAAAGCACCTATTAGGATAAATAAATGAAGAATTGACACTTTACTTCTAAGAGGCTGCTGACCTCCATATTAGAAGAAGGAAGACATAATTAAAAATTAAAAAGGAAAAAGAACACAATACACTTAGAAATAGACCCAAACAAATCTAAGTTATTTGGACTACATGTCATTACTTCTATATTTTCAACCCACTCTCAATTAACATGGGCTGGCAACACAGAACAGTGTAAGACTTTGATGATACAAAATGAAATACAGACACACCTCAGTGATACTGTGAATTCAGTTCTAGACCACCACTATAAAGAAAGTCGCATGAACTTTTTTGGTTTTCCAGTGCATATAAAACTTATGTTCACACTATACTATAGACTATTAAGTGAACAATAGCATTGCCTAAAAAAATATATACATACCTTAATTAAAATGTGACACAGAGACACAAAGTGAGTACATACTGTTGGAAAAATAGCACCAACAGATTTGCTCCGTGCAGGGTGGCAACAAACATTCAATTTGTAAAAAAAAAAAAAAAATACAGTATCTATGAAGAGCAATAAAGTACAGTAATATGAAGTATGCCTGTATATTTTCTGATTAAACTATATATTACTGTATTAAGAATTACCATCATTACTCTTCAACCATCTAACCAAAAATTATTAAGGTTTTGTTTTGTTTCTGTTTTTGTTTTTCACCAAGAAAGAAAAAAAAAGTCAGGGGCATATCCATACCAAAAAAACACAACAAAAAAAAAGCTTCTCAAACTTACTACTCAGTGATATCTGGTAAAGAAACTTTGTGCACTAGTAGTCACAAAAATGATCTATAGAAAATTACATTAAAAAGGATCTAAATAGCATTTTTATATGTTTACTGACAAACACCCTATAACAATTTCATTAGAATATTAATCATTATTTAATTCATTAAATTTATGAAAGGGACAATGTTTAAAAACACTTACCCCCTAAACCAAATCAGATCACTTAGAACCACCAAAACTAGGAGTTGTTCAAACTATTAATTCTAATGCCATTAGAAAAAGAGAGAAGAAAGCAAACATTAGAGAGAAAGAGGGAATTATATGATAATCACAATTATACAACAGAAAACCCTAAACTAATGACAGAAGTGGGAAATTATTTATACAAGAAGAATAAAGTAGTAGCATAATAAAAAATAACTCAATATTTATTTTTTACTTTGATTTAGAATTTGCATCTTTACTTAGAACATATCTCAAGTTTACAGAATTCACAACACTGCCAAAAAAATTAATTATACAACATAAAGATTCACCTAAAGCATTGGAAAATTATCCAGTTTCCCTATTTATGGTGCCACATATTAGTGAGCTCTCAAAAAGCTTACAAAAACATCACACTCCGGAGCATTAATTTCCCTCTCCTTGCCTTCTTCCCTTCTTCCTTCTCCTATAATAAAAGTAGGTCTCTGTTTTAATTTCCTCATTGCTAAAGCTAATACCATGCAATGGGTTGGCTTAAACAACAAGAATTTATTGGCTCACAGTTTTGAGGCTAGAAGTCCCAAATCAATGAGTCATCACGGTGATGCTATCTCCCACCAGGCTGTGGCATTCTGATGATGGCTGCCAGTGATCAATAGTGCTTGGCTTTTCTGTCTCATAGCAGCACCTTCCCGGTCACGTTGACTTTCAACTTCTTGCTTCCCATGAATTTCTACTTTTCTTAATTTCGTTCTGCTTATAAAGTACTCCAGTAATACAATTAAGACCCATCCTGATTGAGTTGGGCTACTTAACTGAAATAACCTCATCAAAAGGTCCTACTTACAATGGGTTCACACCCACAGGAATGGATTAAGTTTAAGAATATGTTTTTCTGGGGTACCTAGCTCCAAACAACCATAGCCTCTGATTCTAATGAGTTTGTCTGGATGTTACTTAAAAAAATACAGTAAAATGCTCAAAAATATTTGAAACTTGAAATGCCATTAGAGCCAGTTAAATGAGTTAAACAGGAAAATTTGTTACATAACTTTATAGATACAACTTGCTTTGGACCTAAATAGAATTACTACTCAGCATGATCATCTTATTTATCTGCTTTGACTCAGAAAGACTTTTAGGTGTTTCAAAACATTAAAGCTAATTTAAAAAGGAGGTAGAAAATACTCTGTCGTGCATATTCAGGTAACCTATGGAGATGTCCAGACAGTGAGGAGATGAGTTCTCTGGCAAATATCCACCAAACAACTAAGGCCTGTCAACAATTATGTGAGTGAGCTTGGAAGCAAATTCTCCTGCTCCAATCAAGTATTGAAGTAACTGCAGATTAGGTCAACAGCTTTGACTGCAACTTTGTGAGAGACCTTAAGCCAGAACCATACAACTAACCACTCACAGATTCTAAACTCTCAGAAAACTGAGTGAAATAATAGATGTTTGTTATTTTAAGCTATGTATTAGGATACTTTCTTATACAGCAATAGATAACTAAGACAGCCTCTAAAAGAAGAAGAAAAAACCCTCCCTCAATTCCACAACTCTTTAGCTGAGGTCCCATCTCTCTGCTCCTCTTCACACAAAAATTCCTTAAAAGAATTGCATTTGGTCACTATCTTCACTTTCCCTTCTATTATTCTCACTTGAAATCTCCAATCAAGACGACCAATGACCTCATGTTACCAAGTTCAACATTAAATTCCCTATTATAAAGTACATGAGAGTATGAGAATATTCAATTCTGATATTAAAAAAAAGTAGGATAGGGAATGGAGGTGGCTCAAGCCATTGGGCGCCTCCCTCCCACACGGGAGGTCCCGGGTTTGGTTCACGACACCTCCTAAAAAGAAGACAAGCACACAATGAACAGATGCAGAGAGCAGAAAGCGAGCACAAACAATGAGGTGGGGGGGATGGGAGAAATAAACAAATAAAATAAAGCTTTAAAAAAAATAGGATAGACAAAATTTACATGAGGTACTACATTTAGATAGTAAGAAATATGTGTATTAAACATAGAAAGGGACAGAAGGAACAAGAGATACCTAATAATTCTTGAAACACCTGGATACTAAAATATATAAGAGACTGAAGAGTTAGGATATTCTAAATGTACATGAAATACATCAAGAATACAATATCCATGAGGCTTTACCATGGCCACCCATTGGTGACATTTATTCTGGCTCCACAGGACCTCTGCCTAAGAAACAAAGTGCCTGCCTGTTCAGCAGGTTAATTGGAGAGCTAAATCTGTGGCCAGGCATACTTGTCCCTGCATCTTTCCAACAGAGTGTATATCTTTGGCTTAGGGTAACTTCCATACCATGTGAGCTCCCTTTATTGAATCACAACTCTGGTCCTCATAATCATAGCATCAATAGAGAAGGCTGATGAGGCAGGAAGAAAGGCAGGACATGTGAACAATGTTTATCCCAGGATTCAGGCAGTGTGGTCCTTCTATTCCACTTGTTCCCTAAGTGCATAACTTAACCTATGTCTCTTTCCTTGCTTTTCATTGTATTCTTTAAATTTATTTAATAAATCATGTGATTAAATCATTTGGTCTTTCTTTTCCAAAACATCTGGGATAGCTTGCTTGGTAGTGTACTTGGAGCCTACCACTGCATTAGGATTATTTCCCACATGATGTAGGCCCTCATTTTACCCTAAAAACAGCATTTGACACAATCACTTTCTCCTTTTAAAATATTTTTGTCATTTAGTCTCTGGGTTGCCACTCATGGTTCTCCTTCTGTCTCACTGGCCACGTGTTCCTAATTTCATTTGTCTATCAACACTTACTCCCTAGAAATCACATTTAGTTGTACGGCTTTAAATACCATCTGCAGGCCAATGACTCCCAAATTTGTATCTCGAGTCCCAAAATCTTAGCTAAACTACAATTTACAGCCAAACTTAATATCTACCTCAAAACCTCTCCCTCTCTTGTATTATTGCAATGTTTTAATTGATTTCCTTGATTCCCACCTTAGACCCACTTCAATCTGCTCTCAACTCAGTAATCAGAGTGACCCTTCCAAAATATAAATCAAATCATATTAGTCCTCTACTCAAAACTAATGTATGACTTCTCATCATAGTAAAATCCTAAATCAGTATACGACCTATAAGTTCTCACATGGTATGCCCCTATTCCTACTTGCCTCCCGCTCAACCACTAACAAGCCTTCTCACTTAGTTCTAGCCAAAATAACCTCTGTGCCATTATAAAAATATCCCAAGAATGCTCCTCCCTTAAGGTCTTGACACTTGCTACTCTCTCTGCCTGGATTACTGTTTCCCCCAAATATTCACATGGTTAGCTCCCATGTATATTTTTCAAAATGAAACTGAAATTAAAAAGCAATTTAAAGAAAGGCTCAAGGGGCTTCAACCTGGAACAGTTATAGCATCAAAATAGAAAACTAAAAACTTCTATTTAAAGAACATTATTATTAAAATGCAAGGGAAGACACAGACTAGAAGAAAATAAACGCAATATATATATCTGATAAAGGAAGTGTATCCAAAACATAAAAAGAAGTCTTCCTAACACAGTAATAAAAAGAGAAACAACCCAATAAAAATGGGCAAAAAAATTTGAGCAACCACTCCACAACATACATTCATGGGCAACGAGTCATGAAAAGATGCTCATCATTAGCCATTAGGGAAATGCAAATCAAAACTTCAATGAGATACTACTTCACACCCACTAGGATGGCTATTATCATAAATACAGAAAATAACAAGTATTGGTGAGGATATAGAGAAATTGGAACACTCATGCAGTGCTGGTGAGAATGTAGGAGGGTGCAGCTGCTGTGAAAAACAATTTGACAGTTCCTCAAAAAGTTATATATAGAATTAATAAATGACCCTGCAATTCCATTTCTAGGCATATACCCAAAAGAAATGAAAACAGGTACACAAGCAGATATTTTGTACACCAATACTGACATCAACATTATTTACAATAGGCAAAAGGTAGAAATAACCCAGGTGTCCAGCGCCAGCTAAATGGCTAAACAAAATGTGGTATATATACACAATAGAATATTATTTTCAGCAATGAAGTTCTGACACATGCTACAACATAGATGAACCTTGAAAACATTATGCTAAGTGAAATAAGGCAGACACAAAAGGTCAAATATTACATGATTACACTTACATAAGGTATCTAGAATAAGCAAATTCACAGGGACAAAAAGTAGATTAGAGATTACCAGAAGCAGAAGGGAACAGGAAGTTATTGCTTAATGGATAGAATTTCTGTTATGAGTGATGAAAAAGCTTTGGTAATGGGCAGTAGTGATGTTTGGACATCATTGTAAATCTAATTAATGCCAATGATTTGTATGCTTATTTAAAATGGCAAAAAAATTAAAATTAAAAAAATGTAACTATGAAAGAAGAAACTGATAATATTGTTAGACTTAGAATATAAGTTTTATACTAATACATTCTACTGGATTAACACACTTTTTTTTTTTTTTTTTCCCTGTTTCTGAATTTCATTTAGAAACTAGAAATAGATAATACCATAAAGGAAAACATTATAATACTGACTTTTAAAGAAATACTGTGATTTCCATATACTATTTCTATTTTAACTTTTTTTTTTTTTTAATTTTTAAATTAAGATAATCTGAAAAATAACATCCATCATACTTTGAGGACTAGATATGTATTATTTCAATTGAAACACCATGAAACACCATGAAATAATCACAGATAAACCTTAATGTTTTTATTCAGAAGCAGTGTCAATCAGCCATTTCTAAAAAGAGAAAAAACAATAAAATTACCTTCATGGACTGTAATGCCACAATTGTCACACTGAATTATTTCATCAGCATCCTCACTATTATCTCCAAGACAAACACAGCAAATCAGAATATGGTCCATTTTTTGAGAATTCCAGTTTTGACTCTTCTCAAGAATCAGCGAGTCCTAATATTAAAATATTAAAATATATCAGAAAATCATGCTTAAATTAAAAGATACTAGTAAATAAAATTCTTACCTTAAAATATCTAAAACATTATTACATGCATTTTCAAAATTATGCCACATTCTCCATTCTGTTAGTATACTCTTTTGTCTAAGGACCCTCAAAGGATACTGCCTCTAATTTTAACTTTTCCATAAGACTCATCTTTTCTCTTTTCTAAGACAAGAAAAAGACAGCATACTACTAATAATTCTTCACGTGCTTTGCCATTCTAGATTATGGTCTGACCCTCTTAACTAGAAGAAGGGAAAAATTGAGCCAAATCATTATTAACCCTATATTTAGGTTTAAAAAGTAGAAGACATAGTTCCAACCCTTTGGAAGTTTATAATCCTGTCTAGGGGTGACAAGACACACATAAAATGAAACAGGAAGAAATAATTCCAAGATAACATAAATATAAGAAAGTATGTATATGATGGCATAGTACAGACTGAACTCCTTAAGTGCTGGGGAATTTGGAAGTTCCAGGATCACTGGGTGATGAATCTATGACAGCCTGCACAGGCTGTGTATATACAGGTAGAGTAACCATCTAAAAAAGGATGAAGATTGGTTGCTAGAAAAGTCAGATGATTTACTCTATTTGGTAGAACTGCTAAGTTTATGTCAAGAGATACTTAGTGTAAACTGGTAATAAAGACAACTATCTAATTATAATATAAAAGGAAGAAGAAAGACAATAGACAAATATAAAAAGATAAAATTTCGAAAGGGAAGAGTTTGCTTCTTTTAACTTTCTGCATTATGGACTTAAACTTTAAACAAATTAACAAGATGATGATTCTCACCATATTTAACAGATGGGACTTAAAGATGGCACTTGATTCTGTATATTTTCATTTAAGAATCTAACCATATTCAGAAACAAAATTAATAAAGTAATTCCATACCATATATTCAGTAAAAATTGTCTGTTTCATATTAACATATCTCTATTTTTAAAACTCAACCAATATTCAAAGGCAACATTTAGATCCATCATTTGGTAGCAATTTGTAAATGGCACTTAAATGACACTTGAATGCCACAATTAATAAATTTTTTTCAATGTATTTTCTGTAACCTACATTTAAAACAGCAGTTGATTTGTAAAATAAATCAGAAAAGAAAGCAAAAGTAAACAAGAAGGCAAGGTCATTTCTCTTAGAATTCTAGTACTTTAAAGTTTTATATTTTGCTCCTCTTTGTTATAAAACCAAACAAAATAGTCTGAAAGTTTTGGACACGGCTAGCAAAAAAAGGTAAAAATTTCCTGAAAAACACAAAACAAAACAACAAAAAAAAAACCTCATGCGTTTTATAGTACTTTGGTACAGTAAGCAAAACAAAAATATGCCCAGATTTTCATACCATTAGCCATGCTTCAAATGTAACAGCATTTGACTTAAAGTCAAGCATTTTTTTTTTCTTTCATTCCCAACTCTCACTAACAGCTGTTTAACCTCAAAGCTATGGTTCTCTCAAGTTATACTTTTCTCATCTGTAAAATGGGAATGATAAATATAATACCTACCTCATGAGGTTACTGTGACAACTAACAAGGTAATACATAAAAAGAATGTTCCTGGCACACATTAGGCCAGGGGTTCTTATCAGGGTCCCACAGACCCCCAAGGGGTCCATGGAAAGATTTCAGGGAGTCCATGAGCTTGAATTGAAAAAAATCAACTTATCCTTATTTTCTCTGGCCTCTGAACTGAAATCTAGCATTTCCTTCACTTATGAATGTATGTAATAAATTACAGTAGTATTCATTTCATATTACATTACAGCTATTGCATATCTCGAAAAATCGCTTACACTCATCCATACTTTGAAATCACAATAGTTGTTAGACCTGACACTAGTTGAGCGTCATAAAACTATGTGCCGCTACGTTCTGAGAAGGGGGTCCGTGGTTTTCACTTGACTAGCAAAGGGGCCTGTGGAACAAAATGTGCACTAGGCACTCAAGTGTTCATCTTTCTCCTTTCCTCTGCATTTCTTATAGGTAGCTCAATACGAGAAAAATGAGAAGACCCTATATTATACTAAGGAATCTTAATTAGGAACCCAAAAGAAAAGTTAAAATCTCAATGAACATGGCTACTTTAAATATTTTTCCCATGGTACATCTTAAAAAGAAATTTTTCTTAGAACACCACAACTAGGTTAAAAAAAAAGTCTAGGAAAAGACCTAGCAACAACCAGAGTTTGATGACTGAGACCACTCATGTTTATGGGTTCTGTCATCATTCCTCCATTATGATTATAACTAATCAGCTCTTAAAAAAGGTTGACCCACATGGGAGACCAGCAAATTTCTATGATCCAGAAACTTTAAGTATCGATGGGCAGTTCTAATTCCTCTGTTTTCCTATTTTTCATACTGTTTCTCAGAAAAACAGTAAATGTCTATTATCTCTTCACCATTTTCTCTCTAGACGTATTACAAATTTAGAGACAGAGAAAACAAATTTCTAGTATTCCTGGCCCCTCATTGAAGACTATTCCTAGAAATGTAATACAAAGAGAGATAAATGGGGAAAACTAGTTAGAGGCCTACAATATCACCTAACCAATGGCAGAGACAAACTTTTCACAGATATTTCAATGGGAAAATCTAAATAACACATTCTCTTAAAATAATTATAGCTCTCTTTAATACATCAAACATGTATTTAAGCACATTTGTGATAAAAAAATAAAAGTCAGTTTATTTACACATTTTATTGTATTTCTGAAGATTTATTCATCTTTCAAGTTTCTGAAAATAGTCAAGCTAAAGTTTTTACCACCAAATATATCATTCAAAAATATGGTTTTTACATAAAAACAGAAATCAGGAAAGTGGGTTTTGAATGGCAAAAGAGCACCCACCTGGAAATAACTTTATTATTATGGAATAATTATAAGAATATAATATAATTATAATATAAGAAGAGTAGATGGGGCACTATAAAAATAAATGAATGACTACTTAGAGTAAATTATTTCATTTCCCCCATGGAGATTTAAAATTTACCACCACCACCTGCCCCCCCACCCCGCAAAACAGCAGAATGATAATACTGTCCAATGCTCTCCATGGCCCTATAACATGTTTAGTGTTCATTTATATGTCCCACATAAATGATTATAAATGATATATACAACAGGCTAAATTCTAAGTTATCTGTGTGTTTAATAGAAGAAAATTCCAGTTCACGTCATATAAAACAGAATCCAATTTGTCCAAAGATGAACAAAAAGCATACCAAGAGGTATGACAATAATTCTTCCTCTAAGTTTTTGAAGATTAAATTCTCAATAATTTCAAGTAATTTTTGTACATTGTTATAAAGCTGACTTTTTAGAACCTAGAACAACTTGTTTTATTTTGAAATGTGCAAAAAAGCAATTGATGAACAAATGAGAAGCCCGAAATACCAGAGGCTATTTATAAATTTTGACAAAACTGTTACATTTTGTTTAGCAAAAATTGGGTGACAATTGCCATTTCTTAACATGGCAAAACATCTAATACATTGAACATAAATAACAAAGCCTTTTATTTAAAAACCATTTCTACTAAGCAAATATAACACAGGTATAAAACAATAATTCAAAAAGATCCAAACTATCTTGAATACTAAATATTCTCTATGAGAAAAGAGCAGCTTTTCCTTTTACCAAAAAAATAAAATTAAAAAAACCCAGAACACAAAAATTTGCATCTGAAAATGGACATGATTTTCTGTCATTTATTAATTCTCATCCAAAATTCTACTTCAAAGTCTTGAAAGTGGAACCAAACTCTGAAAATCATACAGGGCCCTCCCAAAAAATTCATCTCAGAAGACTAAACGGTAAAAAGCCTTAGGAAATCTCAAAAGTTTCAAGATAAAAGGTTGAAAAAGATAGATAACCATACGTTAAGGGGATTTTTCAGAATTCAAAAAAATGCCAGAAAACAATGACAAATTCAGGTGCCCATTTACAAATAATGGAGGTTTTCAAATGCCCAATTCTAGAGCAGTTGTTCTCAAGGTATGATCTGGGGAACTCCCTTTCAGGGGGTTCACAAGGTCAAAGCTCTTTTTATAGTACTACCAAGATGTTATCTGCCTTTTTCACTCTTTCACTCAGGGGTATACTGTGGTGTTTTCCAGAAGCTATATGAAGTGTGATGGTGTCATCGATCTGACAACTTGAGTGCTTCTATAGTCCTGTTTTTGAAATTTCTGAGTTTTAATTTCTGAAATGATAAGTATCAATAAATATTACCCACATAATCAATAATTGGGATCCTCAACAATTTTTAAGAGTGTAAAGGGGATCCTGAGTCTAAATAGTTGAGACTCACTGCTCTAAAGTATTTCAGGGCATGGTAAAGCCATTAAGAGCAATAGTTTAAAAAAAGAGCCCACTCTCAAAAGAAAACAGCAGAAATTTCAAAATTATGAAAGTTTCTGGACATCATTTACCTACATATGATGTCTAAAATCAACTCCCTCCAAACAGACTTGACATAAGCAGCCAAGAAAAGTTTGTCTGCTTATAAACTAAGTACACTATAATTCCACTATGTATTTTTAGAGCTCCATTTCAGCTATTTCTACTATAAAACGGCATTTGAAAACTTGAAGAGTGGAGAAAAATGATACTTCAAATATAATAACTTACATACTCGTTAACTATCTAATGGATACTTGGCAAAGTATTGGTACCAAAAATTAACTCAGAAGATTAAGGCACACTGGCCACAAGGATTATCTTTAGTCACCTTTTTTTACAAAATCCAGATCATATGAATAGGATACTCAGAAATATAAGATAAAGTAATAATCCCAATTGATTATATTATTTATTAGAACTTAATATCTAGCTTTGAGTGGCATAATTTTAGGAGAATTAGAATCATCAAAAAATTATCAGTTTGAATAGAGTCTTGGGGAAAAGGGGTTTTTAAACTTCAAGGTAGAATACTAATTTGAAGGAAACAATTCTACAAAGGTTAGTGCAAGAGGAAAATTAACATAAATTAACACAAGAGGAATTTAATTTAGTTACTATAAAAAGAAACTTCTTGACAACTTTTTCAGGGCTCTTTTCCAAGAAATGCTTTGGAATCTCATTCCTGGAACATCTTTGGGACAGTTAACCTAAATATATACGATCCCATAATTTATTTACTAAAGTCTCTTTCAGTGATAAAAATGAAACAGCACAATGTGGCCTTTAAGTGTATCATAAAGATTAATATGCAACCTCTTAAGCAATACGTTATGAATTACAGATTAACAAATAGATAATTTATACATTTCACATGGCAAGTTTTTCTAAACATACACAAGTATCCCCAACAAATTAGAATAAATCTAATTCACAATGCCTCTGTCATTAGCCAGCCTATTTTTGTGAATTTCAGCCTAAAAAAATGAAGGAAATGATGTTGCCGAAGGTAATTTTATTATATTACTCAGTAGCTAAAGAATAAGTGCTAAGTGCTATAAATCAAACAGGAACAATTGGATTTTCCATACTTCTGTTTTCCAAATATGTAACTGCCTGTTTCATCATTATAAATACTATACTACAGTCCAAATGGCCATTTTGCTTTTCCTAAAGGTAAGAGAATTAGGATGGCATTGAACTTTCTTCATATGAACGTGGGCAACCAAGTAACCAATGTTTTTAATCAAAATTATAAACTGCTATTTCATCTCTACTGACATTCAAACTCTCAAAGCCTACTACACATTATTTTGGTAAGACAACCTCCAAATTTTTAAATAAAACTTAACTAAAATAATCACTTATATGTAAAATTTTTAAGAAAATAAGATGTTAAAGTACAAATAAAGCATAGGAAGGAAAATCTTTCTTCCAGCTTAACCTATTTCAATGAAATGTATAAGCAAAAAAGTATTTGGCAAAGGAGTGAAATTTGTTGTCTATATACACACAGAAATGACAGACTTAATTATAGTTCAACATGTGATGTAACCAGTACATCTACATGTCAGATGACAACTCAATCTTTCTTTTAAAGAAAAACATATACATAAACACACAGACAAAGAGACACAAATGTGTTTGAGTGAAGTCTTGAATGTTGCATCTCTGGGCCCAATGGATAAACCTAACTTTCAGTAGTTGTACTTCAAGTGGAAGAACTGAGCCTTTTATGTTTAATGATAATCAATACAAATGTGGTTGGTTTTCTGTTTTTGTTTTTGTTTTCATTTCCTTGTAGAAATAACTTATTTACAAAATATATGCAAATATGGTTCATATTTACTCCCAAATATATAAAGCAAAGATTTGGTGGCTATTCAGATGATGGGTACTATAACTGGTAAGGGAATTAACATTTAAATTAAATCCCTAAAAGTATGAGACAACCATTAACCTGTATGTTGCTCTGCTCTAAAGTACACTAAAATGCTAGGTACATATGGTCATAACTAAGTTGAAAGAAAGGTGACCTTTGCTTTCATAATCCACTTGGCACCATTCTGCAGTCCTATGAGCAATGTGTTAAGGGGACTGAAAGGGGAATGGAAAATTCTACCATTTCCCAAATTTATGGATATAAAAAAAAAATTCTCTAAATATATAGACTCTGAGTTCCTTGAGGACGACGACTGCGAGCTCTGAGAACAGTGACAAATAGTAGATTCTCAATAAGGCTTGTTGACTAAATGAATAAATGTTACAATTAGAGCTCTCAATTCATCCCCACAGAGGTCTACAAGTAGGATTTCAAGGAAGCTACTTAATATAATAAGAGTGATTTAGAATTCCCTTTTCCCCAGACAGACAGATATCATAAAAATTGGGTTGATCTACCTCATTACTCTTGCTTTGAGATAGTGTCAGGCTATCATTGGTCAGTTCCTCATCATCAGCACTGTTTCTGCTAAGAACTTTACTCTTCTTCTTCTTACAACCCCCTTCACTGGCAGGACTGCTATGACCTTCATCATTGCCTTCATCATTCTCATCCTCATCGCTCCCACTTCCCTCATCTTCATCATCCTCATTGTCCCCATCACTTCCCTCTTTCTGTGAGGCAGATCTCCCCTTTCTCTTCACTATAGTAGGTCGCCAATCATTGTCATCCTCACTGTCATAGTCATCCATGTCATTCAGCTCTTCCATGGATACAAAATCCAACAGAGGTCGGTTTCGACGAAGGTTCCACTTTTTTGGCTCACTAACTTGTTCCTCTGTCGTGGCTGTCGTACTGGGGACAGAAGGAGATGCATTAATGGCATGAGGACTTGTGGCAGGTGTGGTGGCAGCAGCAGAAACAGCCACATTATCAGAAACTGTTGTTTTTTCTTTTTCCTTCTCTCTCTCCTTCTCTTTCTCCTTTTCTTTTTCCTTCTCTTTCTCTTTTTTCTTTCTAGGTCTTTCTCCATTCTCTTCTTCCTCCTTCTTATCCATTTTAATTGACAGTTTTTCTGAGGACACTATTTCTTCCTCGGCAGAATTTTTTAGTTGTTCTTCTTTTACTTTAATATCTTCATTCAGTTCTTCCTCTAAAATATTTTCTTCAGAATCACTACAGGAGCCTTCTCCACTGTCCTTTGATGGATCTTCACTTCCATTACCACTCCCTTCAGAATCTGTTGAAAATATGAGAAAAAAAAACCACACATATGTATATACATACACACACACACACACACACAACACTGACAAAAATGAAATCACCAAAATTTGTGAATAACTTGCAAAATAATATAAACAAATTTAAGTCAAAGAATGGTAGACATTCCCAACCTGATTAAATAAGCAATGAAGTTGGTATAATGGTTTTGGTTCAATTAGCACTATTGCAGATGGATATATATATAACTCCAAATTAAAATATGTTTTAAAAAAGAAGAGCACTATTTTGAGTTACAAAGTTCATGCTATATTTGTTACCCTAGAAACATTTTTTTTCTAAAAGTAAATGTGCTTCTTTTTAAATTGGGCACTTATATTTAACATAACGATAATATAAACAGAACAAATCTACCTCCCTTATATATTCCTTTTATAAATTATATGCACTCATAATTATTTAAAGATTCACATCCAGAACAAGAAAAATCTGGCCAAAAAATACTTAAGTTTCATTAATTTCATTCTTCATCCCACAAAAAAGAGCATAGTTATTTTTGGAACAGTCAACTTGTACCACATCCCTAAAATTCCAAATTAATTTTAGGAGTACCAAATACACAGGTGAAAGATAGCAGCACTGGCATAGATAATGGATGTTGCAGGTGAAGAAGAGTTATCAATTTTCCTGCTTATTCTGATACTGTTCATATTAGCAAAGGCACCTAAACTTCCCAAAATCCTAGGCTGTAACTACCGCAGCCCCTAGAATGGAAAAAATTTATGAATTTTAAAAATTAATTCATCTTGGAAATAAGCAGACACAGTAGTTATTGAAAAATGGGTGAGGAATTAAAAGAGTTCATACAGGACTATAAGCTTTCAATCAAGTTTCTTCCATTCCTACCCAGAGCAGCCCAATTTTACTCAGTAACCTAATCCTCTTTGTAAACAATCAAATAAATAAAAACCTAAAATAATTAAGGGAGGGCCTATAAAGTGTCCAGAAAGATGACAGGGAGGAGGGAAAGGTGGGAAAAGAAACCAATCAGGGGGTCGGATGTGGCTCAACTGGTTGGGCGTCCGTCTCCCATATGGAGGGACCCGGGTTCGATCCCCGGGACCTCCCGGTAAAAAAAAAAAAAGAAACCAATCAGTCAAGTCATGGCCAACAATAATCTGTAGGATATGAATTTTTGTACCTATAACTAAGAAAAATATAATGGTGAGAAAACAGGGCTCCATACCACTTAAATTTCTATTAATTCAACTAGCCTTAGCTTCTATAAATAATGATCAGAGGGAAATAGCAACTAGGTATTAAAAGTAAAGGAAGTTTTCTGTTATTAGTGTCTTGTATGTAAAGCACCTTGCAAAACTTATACAAATGACTGATGATAAAAAATATTCTGCAAATTAAATCAAGCAAAAAAAATAAAGACTGTTTAATATTTAACCAATGTTGACTGACCCTATAAATCATTATTTTCAGTCTCGTGATTATAATATAAATATCTACAGCTTACTCAAGATTGTTCTTAAAAAAAACTCTCATCCTAAACAATCTCATACAGGACAGAGGAGCTACACCATGCAGGTCTACAGTCCCTTTCCTGAAACTTTTGGGACCAGAATTCAGAATTTTTCAGATTCAAGAAGGGTAGCATTGTATGCACTAACACTCCAAGTGAGGTCTCTGGTGTTACTCTAAATTCAAATGCATTGTTTCTGTAGTGAAAAGTATAAATATTATAGAGCATAACAAATAAACACTACAAATAAACACCTATCAGTTCTGGTCAGGTTTTGCCATCAAATAAGTTTGTGCCAAAGTTAGGAAAACCTTTTGGATTTGTAAGCTTCTTGGAAAGGGATTGTGGGCTCCTGTCACTTACAAAGGGCTGACTGACTTAATATTCTTTTCAGTCTAACAGCTCTATTAACCATTAAGAAAATGATGATGTTTAAACACCACTCACAATTAAACCCCACCTACCAAAAATAATTTAGGTAAAAAATAATTTCTATGTATTTTTAATGTAAGGATCTAACAAATAATAAGCAGAGCTGACTAAATACTTCTAAGGTAAAAAAGGGTCTCTTGTGCACAATGACTGAAAAAAATTGAAACACCTTACAAGTAATGTCATAATTAAGACAACTAGGAGATGGGGATAAGAAAAAAAGGTAATTTTCTTCTGGATTAATATTCTAAAGACTTTTTACCAATGAAAATTTAACAGTAGATATGAAAGTAAAATTGACGGGGTCAGAAATGTGGGTACCTGATCAAAGCTGAAACAAATCCAACTTTTGCTATTATTTGGTAAATATTACAAAATATCAGGGATTTTCAGTTTTGTTTTGGTTATTGCTGCTAATGCCTATCAATTATTTTTTTAAAGTAGAAACTGATACTCTTTGAGTCTGTTTTTTGTTTTATCATGCCTGAATAGAAAGCAATTTAAAAATAAGATTTAAATGCTTTACATTTAATAATGTATTAATAGAAAAATGTGAAATTCTTCCACAAATCCAAATCCTAATAGCTTACCTAATACTTCACCCACCAAATATACTACATTAGCCATTCTCCAACTACAAGGATCAAGAATCTACCAAATCTTATCTTTATCCTCTCAAAAAACAACTTCTTCATCTGACTAGTCGTCTTTTTCAATACATATGTACTTGTGGGATGGAGATTAACAATATTTAGTTACAAGCACAGCTTGGTAATAATGACAGTGAGAAAAATCAGGGTCCTTTGCTACCCATAATTATATTTTTGTAGGCTGTAAAGAAAAGTTTCCTATTACTACTAACTCAATGAACGACTCTGTGCCAAGTTCCAAATCCATCACTCTTATAGCCTTAAAAAAAAAAAAAAAAAAGAGGAATAACAGACCAGACAAATGGACTGGACACTTCAAATAAAGCTATCTTAGGCATATGGATAAACTTAATTTCAAGTCTACAATAAACCTTTATACACTAAAAAAAAGGCTTTAAAATTGAAAATCCCTACTTCCTATTCAGTTAAATAAAAGGTAGAAAATTTCTTCAAATGCACAATATATTGGAATCTCTCTAAGCAATAGCTTTTCAACTAACAGACAGGTAAAGAATTTTTTAGTTCTAGAATTAAAAAGTTAAGCTTCAAAAATCTACTCACAATATTATATAACAAAATAAAAATAATTTAACCAATATCAACCATCAATTACCATTATAATCAATGCTTATGTTTTCCCTACAATAAATATTAAATAGGGAAGCGGCTGTGGCTCAATCAGTAGGGCTCCCGTTTACCATATGGGAGGCCCCAGGTTCGGTTCCTGGGGCCTCCTGGTGAAGGCAAGCCCGCCCACACGGCGTGGTTAGCTGACCCAGCGAGCACAAGCAGCAAGGGGGGGATAAATGAATAAATAAATAAAATCTTTAAAATAAATAAATAAATAAATAAATAAATAAATAAATATTAAATAAAATTAACATGATTCAATTCAGAGTTTTATATTAACTTTGCAATATAAAGAATCACCTTTTTCATCAATTTCATCAACTTTAATTATTCCATTCATTGATCTAGTGCAACAATGATCAGCACTATAAATATACGCAATCGATAACAGATCACCAGTCTACTGGTTATTTAGCCTAATCATCTTGGAACCATCTTTGGCTCATCTCTTTAAAAAAGCCAGCCAGTCAACAAGTCTGGTCAATTCAACCTCTACCCTGACTCTAGTTCTAGCTGTGTCACATTGGCTTTTCTGGAAAAATGGAGAGAAGTGATTCTCAAGTAGGGACATCAGCCCCAAGAGATGACGGTTGCCACAAGAGGTAGGGTAAAGGAAGTGCTACTGACATCTATTAGGTATAGGCCAGGGATGCTGGCTAAATATCCCAAAATGCACAGGACAGTCCCTCCACAAAAGACAATTCTCTAACATAAAATGTCAATAGTGCCTAGGTTAAAAACCTTGGCCTCAACTTGACTTCATTCCACTTCCCAGCGTTATCTCTTCTACTACTCTTTTATTCAATCCTGACCCCCAAATAAACATGACATTTCTCAGGCTCCATACCTTTATACTTAATGTTTTCCCCACCTAGACTGCTGTATTTATCTCTTTCAGTTCATACTTCAACTCTTATTTCCTTAATGAAATTTTTGTAGATCAATCCAGTCTCAAGTAGTCTCATCTCCTCTGAAAGACCTGAACTACACAAGTGATATAACAAATCAATTGCTTGTATCTTCTATCCCTTATTTATTTAATTATTCTAATATTACTGTTATTCCTTTCGGTTTCACTGCAAAGTGCTATACAAAACTAGATGGTCAATGAATATACCTTAATTCACTAAGCACAAAATACTATAAACCAAAGCCTCAGTTTGACTCTACTTTCAGTTAAATTATTTTCTCACAATCTGGCCTAACTAAATTAATTGTGATTCAAGATCTAAAGTTAACCATTTTCCTTTGACTTGGGGGTGGGGGGTGGAGGGGAGGGGTCAGGCATAGTATTGCTAAGCTTGCCTTGTTTAATAAAAAATAATACATGCATATTCCTTTAAAAATAATATTTATAGCAGATTATAACCAATTTAACTAAGGTGAACTATGAAACTGCTAATATTCAACTGTTTAGTCCTACAAAACTGATAATTTCACATGATGGCAACAAATTTTTCTAAGTATGGTTTTTCTGGTGATTATCATCATAATTTAAATAAATTTATACCCCATTTCTGGACTTTTCGATGTTAATTTACGTATTGACTTTTCTCAATCAAAAATTAGAAATTTTATTTTGCTTTCACTTTAGAGTTATAAGATAAACTAGTTTCAGTTTCTTAATTTTCTAAAGACAAAGGTTTATAATTACTAACTTTATCGATAATTACTTGCCAACCTTATTGGCAATCTTATCTCGTTTTTCAGTAACACCGATTTTTCTTCTATTTTACCAGCTAAGAAGTATCTGAATAAAATTATATTTTCTGAAAAGGCTGTTGAATATAATAATCTTTCAAAGTGTTCTATAATTATTCCTAAACCAGATAGAAATACAAGGAGCTTTGTAGTTAGAATTTCAGATTTCAAGAAGATCAGAAGAAACTGATGCACAGAATCCACTTCACAAAAATAGAGACCAACCAATCTAACCATTTTAACAGTAAATCCAAACAAAGTCAATAGTTCATTTCTAAAGGGTGTTTGAAAGAAAATATCATCAAGAAAGATAAATTTAACTACTGTTTCTCTACCTCCAGTTAAATCTCTACAACCTCAACATGCTTGAAAATGAGTGAAATGTCTAATGTCTTATTTCCAGTTAAGCCCAAATAACTAATTGTAAAGCTGAATTAAGAATACTATCTCAAACAGAGAAAATATTTAAACAGGAACCATCCATAATCTAGACTAAGCCAGCATCTCAGCTATAGGGGAGCACCAATATACCTGAAGCAAGGATGGATAATATGACCCAGTGTCTCTTGAATGCTAATTATTTTAAATGAAATCATTTTCAATTAACTTCTATTTATACAATTACATCAAGAATTACACAGATAATTAAAATAAATAGGTAATGGATGAAAATATAATGTAGAACAATGTGACTGACCACAGAGTCACAAATTTAAGCCCTCCAGGGGGGCAGGGAGACAAAATACCAGTGCAGATGATTAGGTATTACAAAATGGGACACAAAGTATATACATTATCCTAAAGAGTACTCAAATTATAATTAAAAAAAAAATACCAGTTTTCACAAATAATAGATAGTTCCAATCAACTCTGATTAGGAGTTGCATTAGGATGATTAGGTCAAGAATCTATTTAGCTTGATGTGATAAATTATTTTTGGAAAGAAGTTTATCTTTGTATTATTAGACTGTTTTACTCCTTGTAAAGAAAAGTGAATGGCTCCATTTCTGTAAACAAAAAGAAAAAAAGTATCTAAAAGGCCAGGATTTATTGTAACAAAAAGAATTATAGAAAACTTGAAGAAAATAAGCAGTGGAGTTTCTCCCAGTAATGGTATTCAAAGAATTCATAGCTTCTGAAACTCAACTACTTCTGTCTCAGTTTGCAACTTGTACCATAACAAACTAAAAACTACATTCTAGTCAACAAAAATAATCTTATCTGCCAAAGTTTCACCAAGAAAACTTCCTTTTCTTTACCTTCTTTGGAATTACCATATATCAGTGAATCTACTAAATGGAGAAAGGTGAAAGAGCTGAGAAGCAAAGATTTAAAAAGTTAATGAAGGCGAATTTATCAATTTCTGATGGCTAGGAGTGAACTACATCAGTTAAACACAAAATCCAAGTAATTTCAGTTTATGATTACAACTGTTTTTAAGAACAGAACGGTGAAAATATTGTAAATTTTGAACTCAAAAGACATGAATTATATTCATTACCACCTTTGTGACATCATGCAAGTTCTTTAAACTCAGTAATTTGCCTTTATCTGTAAAATAATCTTTTAGTCACTGAGTTATTACAGAAACATAAATGAGATGGTGGATAAGAACATTCTTAAGAAAGCACAATGCAAAGTCTGCTTGTCGATGTTATTAAAAGTAATAATAACAACATAGCACAACTTAATTTCATCCCTTTTTGCCATCCCTAACATGAGAAGACAAAGAAATCCAGTTGGAAGAGAGCTCTCTGACTAAGCCTAGTGAACTCGCTCACAGGATATTTAAAACTCTGATAAAGGAATGAAATTGTTAAATTTTCACTTTATGTAAATTTCCACTAAAGGGGCAGATATAAGTGATTTGTATTTTTATTGTGTTTATTAGTATTTTCAACATAAACTATTTAAACATAATTTTTGTTTCTTTTAATTAAAATTAAATAGATATAATATAGATAGAAGAGGTACACCCAACAGAAAATGCAAAAAAAAAACTATTTTCTATATTTTTCAATTTTGTGCAATGTGATATATTTTAAAAGTTATTTTTAAAATCATAAAATAGGATGAGCAATCATTCCTGCTTTATGCCTCAGAGATTTTCAAAAGGCCCAATTCACAAAGTCCAGCACCTACCACAATTTACAGTGTTTAGTCTAGTCAATTTTATTCTAGTAGGAGATCTTATGGACAAAAACAAAACTCCTTTAAGAAAAGAGTGTCAAGTGATTTGAAAAGAGAAGACTCCTGCTCATAGGCTGTTCATGGTCCACATTACTCTCAGGGTATTATTCTACTTCAGGACACCCCTTGATTTTTTTTTTTTCTCTAACCATGAAATAAGAGTAAATCTATTTTAATTTGTAAAATGGAGAACATCCTTTTGCATCTTTGGAATAAGTCCTTCCCTGCCTGCTAATTAGTCTAAGTATTAACAAAAACAAGCAATGATAGTACCTAGTGATAGGATCTTAGGGAAATGTGGGAAATCTATTGGATAAAATAAATGAAGTTTATGTGCTTTAACTTTAAATTCGCATTTTAATCAAAATTGATTCTTAAATTAAAATTAAAAAAAAAAGGTCTGGAAGAAAAAAAAAGTAAGCCTAACTTCAGAGAGCTATGAAAAGGGAAAGAGAAGAGAGAAGGAAACATTTACCTGAAGCATCTCCAACTTTAAAATCACTGTCATCTGAACTATCATAATCGAGAGCTTCTAGCAGAGAAGCTGCCAAAGGCTTCACCTGCCTCCTCTTGGAGCTGCGATCCACTGTTAAAGAGAAAAACATTACACTGTCATTCATAATCACAAGAAGCAAAGGGTAGAGCCATGGTACTGAGGGAAGATAAAAATGCCCTTTATGCACGAGAATCTTTATCTAACTCTGTTGTCAGCAAAAAAGTGTCTGGGGAGAGAGAGCAGGGTGGGGACACGGGTTTGGGAGGGCCTGGCAGCTCCATGAGGAGCGCCATATCCCGGGTGAGGGCCAACGCGAACCCGGGCCGACCAAAATCGAAGTTGACTGTCGACATGCACATCTTGTCATGATGTTTCTACAACACGCTCGTAATCCCTCAATTTGAACAGTCTATATAAAGAAAAACGCAAAGCCCCGGAAATTAAAGAAGCCGCGTATATATTCCCGCGGACCATGGAGAGGAGCGTCCACGAAGGGTCCAGCTCCCCGCCAGTCCCCCTCCCACCCTGCTCCCTCCCCCTCTGGAAGGGTTGAATTGGACCTCTCTCCCCGCGGAGGCCTCGGACACACTTACTAAGGAATCCGTACGGTGGTCGTTTGGAAGAGACCTAAGGAGATTCTGCGGGAATCCCAGGCAGCGCCGAGATCGGGGAGAGGGGCCGCGGAAATATTTCCGAACGATGCTATTTAAAATCCGCGGGCTGCAGACCCGGCCCGGACGCCCCAGGAGCAGCCTCGCGGGTTCCCTCCCGCCTCCCGCCCCCCTCCCAGTCCTCGCAGGACCCGCCCCGACGCTACCCCTCAGAGACGCCCTCCGGCCCAGGCAACGCGGCCCAACCGGAGGCCCTGGGACCTCACTTTCCCCTGTTAAAACTGAAAGAAAAAATAAAAGAAAGAAAACTTTATTAGCCTGCACCAGAAGCTACAAAAGAACCAGAATTTCCACGGTCCGAGGCCGGTTGCCTGAGACAATAGGCAAAGCAACGACCCGGATATAGCTCTGAGGAGTAGGAAGTGAAAACACAAGGTAGCGCACATAAGTGGGAGCGGCAAGAGCCCAGAGCGCCTGCGCTAACTTCCGGCCGCTCTCGGTACCCAGCCGGAACTACAGCTAGCCTAGTGCAGCCCTGTAGGGCGGAGCGAAAGCCAAGCGTCCCCAACCCCCTTGCGGCTCCGCCCACAAATCCCTGAGGCCCCGCCTACTCCTCGCCTAACCCTGTTTCAGCCCAAATTCATTGGAGGCCGTTTTTTGTTTTTGGTTTGGTTAGTTTTTTTTAAGGATTTATTAGAATAAACTTTACGTAAATGGAGTTTTGCTGCTTTAAATCATTACCAGGAAGCATAATGCGACAGCCCCATTCTACTCGCTGCTTCTATAAATTGCATCTCTTAAAATATCTTAGAACCTGTGAAAAGTTTATTTCCTGAAAGAGGGCAAAGTGGGAATCGTATTAGACCTTCTTTAATTGCTGCTTTGAAAATTTTAAATCTAGGAGATTTTTTGTGGTGATGAATGCACAACATTGTGATTATATTAAAAACCATTGATTATATATACACTTTGGATAGATCATATGGTATGTGAATATATCTCAATAAAACTGCCTAATAAATAAATAATTGTGCAAGAATAGCCAGAAATGGCAGCTATGTACAGAAGGGGAAACAGATTAAGAAATGGAAAAATTTTGTTTGTTCATTATCACTAAAATAACAAAAATGCTCTAATAATGATTGAAATGATGAATACACAACTATATGATTATACCAGATACCATTGATTGTACATTTTGGGTGAACCGTATGCTTTATTAATATATGTCAATAAAATCGATTTGTTTAACATAAATAAAAATAAAATCTAGGAGGAAATTTTTTAAAAAGATATAAAAACACAGAAAAAGGAAAAAAAAATCTAGGAGACAAAAAAGTGTCCATTAAAGTATATTGTACTATGGTTATAATGGTTGTACTGCGGACAGAGATTTCCAAGCACAAAAAAAATCATTTACTTAATGTTGCTAAGAGAAAAAGAGAAAGAATATATATGGGGGAAATATTTCTTCTTACAAGTATATTGTGTATCATCTCAGGATGTGTGTCCACATGAATGTGGAATAGTGCTTTACAACCATCTGGGAATTTTATATTTTTTAAGATAAATTATTAAACCCATAAAAGCATAAGGGCAGGATGTACAACTTGACAGGATCTTTCAACAGTTTCAATGGCCATGTTTATTCACATAAAGACTGTATTAGTCAGCCAAAAGGGTGCTGATGCAAAATACCAGAAATAAGTTGGTTTTTATAAAGGGTATTTATTTGGGGTAGAAGAGTCCAACTCAAGGTACCATAAGAGGTACTTTCTCACCAGGTCTGTTGCCTCGGCTTAATGCAAAATGGCAGGTAATGTCTGCGAGGGTTCAGTCTTCCTCCTTCTCCCAAGGCTCCGTGGTCCCAGTTTCTTCCAATCTCAACTGCTGGGACAAATCTTGTCTCTCTCCCAGAGCTCGTTTCTCTCGGGGCTCAGCTGCTCTACTCTCTCCACAAGGCCAGCTGTAAACTGTCAGGCGAAGGCTCATCTCTCTTCCTGGAGCCTCTGCAATGTCTAATGGAGCCTTCTCACATATCTGCTTCTCTGTGTGTTTACTTCCTGGGCTCCAGGATCAAAACTCCAACCTTCTCCTCTGCCATGTTGTTTTCTCTGTAAGTCCCCACCCACCAAGTGGGCAGGAATTCAAAGTCCTACTCATCACCCAATCAAAGCCCCAACCATTATTTAACCAAGTAAAAGTGAAACCTCTAAATCCAATCAAATCTAATATGCCCAGAGGAACAGACCAGTTCACAAACATAATCCAATATCTATTTTTGGAATTTATAAACAATATCAATCTGCTACACAGATTAACTTTTTTTTTTCAGATTAACTTTTTTAGAGAAAGGTTTGGAGGAAGCTGACTCAATTCATTCATTTATTCCACAAATATACAAGTAGCAATGTTTTTATCGTGGGGAAACATTATCAAAGACTAAGTCAAATTTGTAGAAATCAAATCATATAATTCAGTAGTTGGTTGTTCTTTTATTATTTAAAGAAACATGTTGAAATCTTTTGTATTATTGAATTGGAATTAAATTTTATAATGTTACATTTGAATAAATATTTAGTAAACATTTAGTGCCATCTATAGGATGTTAACCTACAGATTTTGTCTTTCCCCATCCACTTAAAGTACCATGGATGATACAAACAATTGAACAGACAATTACTGTATATTGTGAAAAGGGAAAACATACAGGGAAGCAGATGTGGCCCAATTGATTGGGCTTCCATCTACCATATGGGAGGACCCAGGTTTGATCCCCAGGACTCATAGAACTGTACCAAAAAGAAAAAATAAAGTCAATTAAAAATATATATATACACATGCTAAGAAGGCCGAAGGCATTCAGGGAAGGCTTCCTGGAGAAAATTACATATAGATCCAGACATAAGGAATCTGAACAGGCCAGGGATCTAGGGAAAAGGAGACTGATGTTGTGAGAGACTAAATTATATATCCCCTCAAAAAACATTTTCTCCATCTTAATCTGCAACCCTACGGGTGTGAACCCATTGTAAATAGGACCTTTTGAACATATTATTTTTTGTTAACGTATAGCTTAATGTTATCAAGATGGTCTTTAATCCACTTTAATGAAGTCCTTTATAAGCAGAAAAAATTCAGACACAAAGAAGGTCACAGAAACAGAAACCTGAAGTTAGGTGGAAACTAGAAGAGTAGACACAAGGAGAGAGAAATCCATCACCACGTGACAGGAGGCAGAGATGCAAGACAAAGAACCCCCAAGGACTGCTGCAATCCAGCACCAGAATGCTACTGACTAGGGAGAAAGCATTGCCTTGTCGACGACTTAATTTTGGACATCTAGCTTCTGAAGCCTTGAGCCAATAAATACTTGTTGTTTAAACCAACCTATTTTGTGGTATTTGTCATAACAACCTGGAAAACTAAGACAGATTCCAGACCAAAGAAATAATATATGCAAATACTCATGGCTAAGAGCAGGAATAAGCTGAAAATCTGATTCGCCAGAGGCTGGACTTCCTTGAGGTCCCCACATCACCATGACACTCATTTTACCAATTATAGTGCAACCTAATATTTCTGTTTTCCTCATCACTTCTAAAAATATAAACCCCTCCAATCTCTCTGAACCACTGGTCTCATGACTGCTAGGTGCCCTCCCAAATCTATCATACTGTCCAAACTTCCATTCCAAAATTAATAAACCTACTTAGCAAACACTCTTCCTTTTCAATGTTCATTCTTATATCTCCTTGTCTGAAAAGGAAACAGTTACCCTGCAACCCTCTCAAATGGAAACCACTCATTTTCCCATACCTTATTTTTGCAAGATCCAAAGGAGGCACCCCATCCTTCATACTTTCCATTAGCTTTCAGATTCATTATTCCTCCAGTCAAAAGCCTAGCAACTTAGTTATTTAACCAACTCCACTCATGAACTTTCACTACAATTCCATTTCAAACATCAACTGTACCATGGATTGTTTCATCTCTGAAATTATAAATTCCACTTTCTGACAACCACCTACTATATTCATTCAGTGGAATTATGCTGAATTATCTAAAAGGGAAAGCTAGTATTCATGTTTCTGCAAGGCAAACTGCTGGAGCAGATTTACTGAATCAAAATATACAGCTTTAGATTTAATAAACAATGCCTATTGCTCTCTAAAAAGAATAGGTGGTACTAATTTATATCCTCCCCAATAGTGCTTGAAAATTTCTTCCAATTTTTCAAAATTCCTGGCCACTGGATATTAGCAAAAGATTTTTTTACTTTTAATTTTGAAGTATTTTTATATTTACTGTATAGTGCCACAATAGTACTGAGCTTCTGTATACACCTCATCCAATTTTCCCTAATGTCAATATCTTACATACTTATGATATATTTATCAAAACTGAGAAATTAACATTGGTATATACTATTAACTAAACTCTACACTTTATTTGGATTTTACTAGTTTTTCCAGTGTTTCAGTTTGCTAAAAACTGCTAGGAGCAATATACCAGAAATGGGTGGGCTTTTACAAAGGGGATTCATTAGGTTGAAAGCTTACAGTTTCAACTATAAGCTTTGTTTCACACGATTTTGATAAGAAGGTGAAAAGGCAGCCAACTCAATGGGAAAAATTTTCGGAAACCACTTATCTGACAAAGGTTTGACTTCCATGTTGTATAAAGAGATCACCCAACGTAACAACAAAATGACAAGCAATCCACTTTTAAAATGGGCTAAAGATTTGAATAGAATTTTTCCAAAGTGGAAATAGAAATGGCCAAAAGACACATGAAAGGAAGCTCAATATCGTAAGCTATTAGGGAAATGCAGATCAAAAGTACAATAAGATATCATCTCACACTATACAGAAAGTTAAAAAATAAAAAAATAAAAAAGCAGAAAACTATAAAAGCTAGGGAGGTTGTGGAGAAATAGGAACACCTGTTCACTATTGGTGAGAATGTAGAGTTTGTGGAAGACAGTTCCTCAGGAAGCTAAATACAGAACTGCTCTATGATCCGGCAATCCCTCTACTAGGAGTATATTCAAAAGAACTGAAAACAGCGATGTGAAGCTATTTGCACACCGATGTTCATAGCAGCATTATTCACAATTGCTTTTGGACGGAAATGACCTAAGTGTCCATCAACTGATGAATGTATTAAAAGATGTGGTATATACATATCATGGAATACTATTCAGCTGCAAGAAGAAATCATGTGGAAGCACATGACAACATAGAAGAAACTTGAGGACAGTATGTTGAGTGAAGTAAGCCAGACACAAAAGGACAAATATTGTTTGGTCTCACTGATATGAACTAAATAAAATGAGTAAACTTATGGAGCTGGACTATGAAGTGTAGGTTGGTGCGAGATAGAATGTGGGTTGCGAAGGGGGAGATGATCCTAGATGTACATAGAATATTTAATAAAATCAATTGTAAATATGTGGTAATGGATGGACTTGATTGTAACACATAATGAGTGTAACAAACACTGTTTTTGGATGTGATTGTGGCTGAAGTGAGTAGTCTAGGAAGATGTTCTAGTTTGCCAAAGGGCTGCCAATGCAAAGTACCAGAAATGGGTTGGTTTCTATAAAACGGATTTATTTAAGGTAAAAACTTACAGTTCCAAGGCAATGAGAAGTCCAGATCAGGACACCATAAGAGGTGCTTTCTCTGCAAAGTCAGCTGTCACTTGGCAAAGCAAGATGACCTTTGATCTTTGCCGAGGTCTCTGCCTTTCTGCAACTGTAGGCAAACCTGGCATAGGGTTTGTCTCTTACTGCGCCTCCTATCTCTCTCTCTCACTGGGCCTCAGCTCTTTGAGCCTCTTGGCAGCTTCTCTCTTGCAGCTCAGCTGTGGAGGAACCTCTCTCACATGGCAGGATCAAATGTGGTGGCTTCCTTTTCCTATGTCTGTCTCTTTCTGTGTCTCTATTTATATCAGAAGGGGGAGGAGACTAACCTGAGTCATGCTTCACTGACCTAGTCCAATCAAAAGCCTTAAATTGGAGTGGATGTGGCTCAAGCGTTTGAGTGCCTGCCTCCCATGTGGGAGGTCCCAGGTTTGGTTCCCAGTGCCTCCTGAATAAATAAAAACAAACAAGCAAAACAAACAAACAAAAAACAACTCAGGGAAGCTGATGTGGCTCAGAGGTCCTGGGTTCAATCTCTGGCCCCCAGTACCTCAAAAAAAAAAAAAAAAAAGGCCTAAATCAAGTAATCTAATCAAAGGACCCTCAACCAAATTTAATGGAACCAAAGGATATCACACCCAGAGAAACAGATTAGTTTAAAAACATAATCTTTCTCTTTTGGGGAATTATAAAATAATCTCAAACTACCACAGGAAGCTAATGTTAGTTGGAAGACAGCTGGAGGATAATATAGGGAATATATAACAGTGATTATTTATTTATTTATTTTAAAGATTTATTTATTTACTTTATCCATTTTAACACCGCCCCCCTTCCCCATTTTGCTGTTTTTGTGTCCATTCACTGGGCAATTCTCTGTGTCTGTCTCTTGCCATCTCCTCCCATCCTCCTCTTTCAGGCTTCACCAGGATTCGATCCTGGAGATCTCCGATGTAGGAGAGAGGTGTTCTGCCACCTGCGCCACCACGGTTCCTGGTTTTCAGAGCTTTCAGAGCATCTTGTCTTGTCTCTCCCCTGTTACATCACCATCTTGCTGCATGGGGCCCGAGGCCTGGCGGCTCACCGGTGCACAGAGCCTGGCAGCCCATGCGCCTTCTCTCTCTCTCTGTGTGTGTCTCTCTGTCTCTCTGTCTCTCTCTCTGTCTCTCTCTGTCTCTCTCTCTCTCTATATATATATATATATATATATATATATTTTTTTTTTTTTTTTTTTTTACCGGGAGGTCCCGGGGATCAAATCCAGGTCCCTCCATATGGCAGACGTTTGGGCCACATTCGCCCCCAACAGTGATTTATTTTGGTGGTAGATGAGAATTGTGGTTAATAATGTAAATAAAGAATGTAAAAAAAGAGAGAGACAATGACAATTAAATGCAATACATGAATGAAAATACTCTAATATTGACTGAAATGATGAGTGCACAACTCTGTAATTATACCAAATATTATTGATTGTACACTTTAGATGGTGTATTAATCAGCCAAAGGGGTGCTATTGTGAAATACCAAAACTGGGTTGGTCTTTATAAAGGGTATTTATTTGGGGTAGAAGTCCACAGATATCAGGCCATAAAGCATTAAGTTTCTTCTCTCACCAATGTTCATTGCTACGTGTTGGAGCAAGATAGCTGCCGGCGTTTGCCAGGGTTCAGGCTTCTGGGTTCCTCTCTTCCCGGGGCTGCGTTTCTCTCCGGGCTTAGCTCCTGTTTCCTCTACAAAGTCAGCTGTAGATGATCAGGCAAACGGCTTGCTTATCTTCTCCTGGGGCCTTTTTTCCAACATCAAAACTTCTTCTCAAAAGACTGCTTCAACTGTCCTTTGCCTTGCCTTTTATATTCAATTCCCCATCCACCAAGGGGTGGGGCTCAACACCCTAATCCTAACCTAATCATGCCCAGATTAACAGATCAGTTTACAAGCATGATTCAATTATATATTTGGAATTCATAATTACATCAAACTGCCACAGATGGATTGTATGCTTTATGAATATGTATCAATAAAATTGATTTTTTTAAAACTCATCAAAGCATGCACCTTTTTAAAAAGCAATACATTATCCTGGGTTGGATCTAATAATGGAGAGAAAAGGCCCCAAAGACATAATCAGGACATATGAAAAACTTGAAATATAGACTTTAAGCTTTACATAATTATTAAACTTCTTGAACTTGATAATTACACTTAAGGTGGTTACAAAGTGAATCTCTCTGTTCTTAGGGAATATACATGGAAGTATTAAGTGTTCAAGGAACATCATGCATACAACTTACACTCAAGTGTTCAGAAAATGGATTGATGAACCTATAGACAAGCAAATTGGTAGATAGAATTATATAGCAAATGTGGCAAAATGCTAAAATTGGTGGATCTAGGTTTCTGGGGTAGGGGATATGTTGGAGTTCTATGTATGGTGTCTGTATTATTTTGCAAATAAGTATGAAATTATTTCAAAATAAAAATGTTTAAAAAATTTTTTTTAATTAATTTTTGAAAAAGAAAAAAGCTTACTGTTATAAGGCCCTGAAAGTGTCCAAATCAAAGGCATCATCAGGAGATCTTTTCTTCCCAAGCTGCAACTGTGGGTGATGAAGCACATGGCAGCATCCACTCATCTCTCTCCTCTCTTTTGGGCCTTGTTGCTTTCAGCTTCTGGCTAAAGTGGCTTCCTCTCAGCTACCGTGTTCTATTGATTTCAGCTTCTGGCTCCTGGGGCATTTTCTCTAAGCTTCTGGGTTCCTCTCTGTCACTGCAGCTTTTTTCTGTGTCTGCAGTTTTTTATTTCTCCATTTATAAACGACTCCAGTAATAAGATTAAGACCCACCCTGGGTCACACAATCTAATCAAAGGTCCTTAACTGAAGTAATTTAATCAAGAGATCCCAGCTACATAGGTTTACATGCACAGGAATGGATTAGTTTTAAGAACAGGATTTTCTGGGGTCCACAAAAGCTTCAAACTTCCACATCTACTAATGGCCTTTTTCTGTTCCTACATCTAATCTAAAATACCGATTACATTTAGATTGGCAATCTTTTTAACATTTGCAATCTGTTGGAAGGAAGGAAGGAAGAGGGGTAGGGAAGAAGGGAGGGACAGAGGGAGGGGGAAGGAAGGAGAGGAGAGGAAGGAAGAATAAAAAGTAAAAGAGATAGATAATTGCTCTTTTGATGTGCATTTCATAAATGTGGAAGACTGCTAGTTGTCAACCAATATCTATTTTCCCTTTCTTCCTCAAAAATAGAGCCCTCAAATTTTAGCAGGGTACATCCTCTCCAGGAAGAGAGATGGCATTTCCCAGCTTTGCATGGAGTTATGTGTGGTTATGTAATTAATTTCTAGCCAATGAGATGTCAGCAAAATGTTATATTCAACATCGAAGAAATGACATTAAAAGAAGGGGCTTGACCTTTTCCCTCCCTTTTCTGCATGCCTTTTATTTCTTTTTCTTGCTCAGTTTTCCCTGGTTAGGATCTCCAGTACACTTTTGAATAGAAGTGGTAAGAACAGACATCTTTGTATTGTTTCTGATCTTAGGGAGAAAAATTTCTATCTTTTATCATTAAGTAAGTGGTAGCTATGGATTTTTCAGAGATTCCCTTCATCAGTTTGAGGAAGTTCCTTTCTATTCCTATTTTGCAGATTGTGTTTACCATGGAAGAGTGTTGGATTTTGTCAAATTCTCTTTCTGCATTTATTGAGATAATCATGTGGTTTTTGTCCTTTATTCTAGTAATGTTGTACATTACATTGATTTTTGTACATTGTACCAGCCTTGCATTCCTGGAATAAATCTCACTTGGTGAAGGTGTATATATCTTTTTATATGTTGTTGGATTTAGTTTGCTAGTATTTTGTTGAGGATGTTTGCATCTATATTGAAGGGGATAGGGGAGCAGATGTGGCTCAGGCTGTTCAGCATTCGCCTCCCATGTGGAAGGTCCTGGGTTCAGTTCCCAGCACCTCCTGGAGAAAGGTGAGCAAACAATGAGCAGACAGACAAGAGAACCATCTGGGGGAGGGGTGGGGCATAAATTAAAATAAATAAATAAAAGTAAAAAAATATATTTAAAGGGATATTGCATTGCTATTATTTTTATGTTAAAATCTTTATTGTTTATGAAATGGCTACAATAACATCATCTATAATATTTTTCTTCATATTTTAAGGGAAACATGATAAATTATTCTTAGCATTTTTGACTAAGGAAAAATCTGAGTCTCTTAATGATCTGCAAATCTTCTTATAAGAATATATAATCTGTTCTATTTCTCTCTTTGTTCTAGCTGCTGGGTATTCAAATTTGAAGTATTTTTGAATTATTACACATATTATAACAGTAATTATTTCCTAATATCAGCAAACATAAACAGTCTTGATGTAGTAGATTGCTAAAGAATACTCTTAATATCATCAGATTTGTCCAACTAAGTAAGCTGAACATATGAATGTACAAGCATCAACACATTATAAAAAGCAAAAGATTTATATTTAGAAATATTCTTTCAAAGTAGGCAGTATACTGTTGTGGTGGACACTTGCCATAGGAAAAAGGGAACAAACATATAAACAAAAGACATCAAACAGAATTTGGAGACCTGTGTTTAAGTACTGATTTTGTCTTTGTTACCTTAAAAATGTCAGTTTTAACTCTTTAAGTCTCTGATTCTTCATTTAGAAACTAGAGATAATAATAACTTCCATAGTTAAATAAAAATTTTTCAGAATCAGATGACAAAACACACTATCTCCAAAATTACCCCAGGAAAATTAAAGGAAAAAGATATATATGTGAGAAAGAAAGGAGAGGGTATAGCTCAGTGGTTGAGCACCTGCTTCCCATGTACGAGGTCCCAGGTCCAATCCCTGATACCTCCTAAACGTAGATAGATAGATAGATAGATAGATAGATAGATAGATAGATAGATAAAAGAAAAGGACAGACACTTCCGGGAAAATGGCGGACTAGTAAGACACGGGAATCTCTTCTCCAGAAAAATAGCTAGAGGATAGGCTGAAACAGCCCCAAAAAAGATCTTCTAGGGTTTAGGACAGCAGGTGAAGGCTGCACACCACCCAGAGGAAAGAGGGACGAAAGAGGGACAAAGGAGGGAAATCGTGACAACAGAACCGTGAGTTGGAAGTAGCAGCTTCTGCTGCTGCCGCCACCCTCCCCCACACTCTTCAGAATTCTCCGGCCTCTGGGCCTGCAACCACAGACAAAGGGGGCTCCAGGGATCTACCACTCCAAGAAAGGGGAGAGAGAGGGACACAGCCTTAGGCTGACTCAGGTTCTGACCTGTAAATTTGGGCTGCAGAGCCCCACAGACCCTTCCAAATGGCAGTTTGCCCTGGGAGCCTAGGAAGGCCTGGAGAAATCCAACCCTCGCAACCTGCCTCTCTTCTAGCCTGGACTAATTGTTGAGGACTCCATGGGAGAGGGGAGAGAGAGCCTGGGGCTGACCCTGCTTTTGACTCACAGGTTTAGTCTACCCTGTCCTGAGAGCCCTTCCAGGCTGGGTGGGGCTGTGCCATTGTTTGCCTTGGAGCCTGCAAGGGGCTAAAGATATACAAACCTCCCAATCTCCTCCTCTACTAACAGGGACTGATTGTTGAGGATTCAGAAGGGAGTGGAAATATTTCCTAGCTGGGAAAAGGGGGGCACTATGAGAGAAGTCTGGAGAAATGTCTCAGAAAGTTTGAATCACAGGGCTCTTAGCCCCCAGACAGGAAGCTCTATCACATTGATCTGGTCTGTGTCACAACAAATACACTCCGACCAGGCATTGAATTGAGAGCTGCCAACAAGTGCCATCTCCTGGCAGACCAAGGAAGTGCACATAAGAAAATTAATAAGTAAGAGAGGCTTTTCCTGGCCTCTGTATCCTCCCTGCCCAAGGCCCTAGGAAACAAGTTTACAACCAATTACTGGGTCCAGTGCCCAGTTTTGAGCAACCAGCAGAACAATCCTAACAATCAAGGTTGAGCCAAAAATCAAAGAGCTGTGGTAACTCACAGCCTTCTGCCACTAAAACCCCATAAAAGAAAAAGAGATAGAGTATCTAAGTAAAATACAAACTAACCAGATGCCTAAGCACCAGCAAAAAATTATGAGCCACACCAAGAAAATAGAAGACATGGCCCAAGAAAAGGAATACAGCAAAGTCCCAGAATAGATGCAGAATTTGAGAGAACTAATCAGTGAGATGAGCACAAATTTCCAAAATCAAATTAATGAGATGAAAGACAATATAGTTAAAGAGATAAATAACATCAAGAAGTCATTGAGTGAACGCAAAGAAGAATTTGAAATCCTAAACAGAAAAGTAATGGAGTTCATGGGAATGAAAGACACAATAGGTGAAGTCAAAAACATATTTGAGGCATACAACAGCAGACTCGAAATGATAGAAGAAAGAATAAGTGATACCGAAGACAGAGCAGCTAAAATTGAAGAACAGAAAGAGAAAAGAATGGAAAAAATTGAGCAGGGGCTCAGAGAGTTGAATGACAACATAAAACGCAAGAACATACATGTCATGGGAGTTCCAGAAGGGGAAGAGAAAGGAAAAGGGGCAGAAAGAGTATTTGAGGAAATAATAGCTGAAAATTTCCCAACTCTCACGAAAGAAATGAACTTACATGTCCAAGAAGCACACCGTACCCCAATGAGAA
Source organism: Tolypeutes matacus (assembly GCA_026826555.1). Classification (NCBI taxonomy): domain Eukaryota; kingdom Metazoa; phylum Chordata; class Mammalia; order Cingulata; family Chlamyphoridae; genus Tolypeutes; species Tolypeutes matacus. Next base: position 54,419,959 of record JAKSZT010053770.1, on the reverse strand, counting down.
TAAATTCAAATAGACCAATGCCAAGACACATATTATTCAGAATGTCAAATGTCAAAGATAAAGAGAAAATTCTCAGAGCAGCAAGAGAGAAGCAAACGATCACTTACAAAGGACATCCAGTAAGACTTAATGAAGATTTCTCTTCAGAAACCATGGAAGCGAGAAGACAGTGGTATGATACAATTAGGAAACTGAAAGAGAAAAACTGCCAGCCGAGAATTCTTTATCCAGCAAAACTGTCCTTCAAGTATGAAGGTGAATATAAAGTATTCACAAACAAACAGAAACTAAGAGAGTTTGCAAAAAAGAATCCACCTTTGCAGGAAATATTAACGGAAGCCTTAGAACCTGAAAGAAAAAGACAGGAGAGAGAGGCTTGGAGGAGAGTATAGAAGAAAGAAAAGTGAAAGGATAACTGAAAGAGTAAAAAGAGAGACAAAAATAAGATGACATATGAAAACCAAAGAATAAAATGGAGGAAATAAATAGTGCATTTTCAGTAATATCATTGAATGTGAATGGATTAAATTCCCCAATCAAAAGATACAGGCTGACAGAATGGATAAAATGACATGAGCCATCCATATGCTGCTTACAAGAAACTCACCTCAGACCCAAGGATACAAACCGGCTGAAAGTAAAAGGTTGGAAAAAGATACCCCATGTAAATAGTAAACAGAAAAGAGCAGGGGTAGCTATACTAATATCAGACAAAACAGACTTCAAATGCAAAAAAAATGATAAGAGATGCGGAAGGTCATTATATATTAATAAAAGGAACGATCCTCCAGGAAGATATAACAGTCATAAAATTCTACGCACCTATCCAGGGTGCCCCAAAATATATGAGACAAACTCTGGCAAAACTGAAGGGAGAAATAGACATTTCTACAATAATAGGAGACTTCAACACTCCTCTCACATCATTAGATAGAACAACTAGACAGATGATCAACAAGGAAACAGAGAAATTGAACAATATGATAAACAAGTTAGACATATAAGGAACACTGCATCCAAAATCAGCAGGTTATACATTCTTCTCAAGGGCCCATGGATCTTTCTCCAGGATAGACCACATCTTAGGTCACAATGCAGCTCTCAATAAATATAAAAAGATTGAAATTATACAAAGCATCTTCTCAGATCATAATGGAATGAAACTAGAAATCAATAACAGACCAGAAAAAAGTAAATTTGCAAATGTGTGGAGACTGAACAACACACTCCTAAATATTTGGTGGGTCAAAGAAGAAATTGTAAGTGAAATCAGTAAATATACTGAGACAAATGAAAATGAGAACACAACGTATCAAAACTTATGGGATACAGCGAAGGCAGTCTTGAGAGGGAAATTTATAGCCCTAAATGCCTATATTAAAAAACAAGAAAGAGCTAAACTCAAAGATTTAACTGAACAATGAGAGAAACTAGAAAAAGAACAGCAAACCAATCCCAAAGCAAAAAGAAGGAAAGAAATAATAAATATTAGAGCAGAAATAAATGAAAATGAGAACAGAAAAACAATAGAGAAAATCAACAAAACCAAAAGCTGGTTCTTTGAGAAGATCAATAAAATTGACAACCCCCTTGCTAGACTAACAAAGAAAAAAAGAGAGAAGATGCAAATAAATACAATCAGAAATGAAAGGAGGGAAATTACAAATGACCTCACAGAAATCAAAAGAATCATAAGAGGATATTATGAGAAACTATATGCCAACAAACTAGAAAACCTAGATGAAATGGACAAATTTCTAGAAACTCATAACCAACCTACACTGACACAACAAGAAATACAAGAACTTAACAAACCAATCACAGTTAAGGAGATTGAATCCGTCATCAAAAATCTCCCAGCAAAGAAAAGTCCAGGACCAGATGACTTCACAGGTGAATTCTACCCCGCATTTCTAAAAGAATTAACACCAATCCTGTTTAAACTCTTCCAAAAAATAGAAGAGCATGGAAAATTACTCAATTCATTTTATGAAGCCAATATCACCCTAATACCAAAGCCAGATAAAGATTCCACAAGAAAAGAAAATTACAGACCAATCTCTCTAATGAACATAGATGCAAAAATTCTCAACAAAATACTTGCAAATCAAATCCAACAGCATATCAAAAGACTTATACATCACGACTAAGTGGGATTTATTCCTGGCATGCAAGGCTGGTTCAACATAAGAAAATCAATCAATGTAATACACCACATTAACAAATTGAAGGAAAAAACCCACATGATCATCTCAATGGATGCAGAAAAGGCATTCAACAAAATCCAACATCTTTTTTTGATAAAAATATTTCAAAAGATAGGAATAAAAGGAAAATTCCTCAATATGATAAAAGGCATATATGAAAAACCCACAGCCAACATCATACTCAGTGGGGAAAAGTTGAAAGCTTTCCCCCTAAGATCAGGAACAAGGCAAGGATGCCCACTGTCACCATTGTTATTCAACATTGTACTAGAAGTTCTAGCTAGGGCAATTAGACAAGAAAAAAAATTAAAGGCATCCAAATAGGAAAAGAGGAAGTAAAACTCTCACTGTTTGCAGATGACATGATCCTGTATTTAGAAAATCCTGAAGTATCCACAACAAAGCTACTTGAACTAATAAATGAGTTCAGCAAAGTGGCAGGATACAAGATCAACACGCAAAAATCAGTAATGTTTTTGTACACTAGTACTGAACAATTTGAGGAGGAAATCAGGGGGAAAATTCCATTTTCAAGAGCAACAAAAGACTCAAATACCTAGGAGTTAATTTAACCAAAGAAGTACAGGACCTATATGCAGAAAACTACAAAACAATGCTAAAAGAAATTTAAAAAGACCAAAACAAATGGAAAGATATTCCGTGTTCATGGACTGGAAGAATAAATATCGTGAAGATGTCAATCATGCCCAAACTGATTTATAGATTCGATGCAATATCAATCAAAATCCCAACAGCTTACTTTACAGAATTAGAGAAGGCAATTACCAAATTCATCTTGAAGGGTACGTGCACCTGAATAGCCAAAAGCATTCTAAAAAAGAGCAATGTGGGAGGAATTTCACTGCCTGACCTTGAAACATATTACAAAGCTACAGTGGTCAAAACAGCATGGTACTGGCATAAAGATAGACACATCGATCAGTGGAATAGAATTGAGAATCCAGAAATATACCCTCACCTATACAGTCAACTGGTTTTTGACAAACCTACCAAGCCCACACTAATGGGAAAAAACAGTCTCTTCAAGAAATGGTGTTGGGAGAACTGGATATCTATAACCAAAAGAATGAAAGAGGACCCCTATCTCACCCCCTATACAGGAAGCAACTCAAAATGGATCAAAGATCTAAATATAAAAGCCAGGACCATAAAGCTACTAGAAGAAAATGCAGGGAAACATCTTCAAGACCTTGTAGTAGGTGGTGGTTTCTTGGATCTTACACCCAAAGCACGTGCAACAAAAGAGAAAGTAGATAAATGGGACCTCCTCAAAATTAAACACTTTTGCACCTCACAGGACTTTGTCAGAGGGGTGAAAAGGCAGCCAACTGAATGGGAAAAAATATTTGGAAATCACATATCTGATAAGGGTTTAATATCCAGGATATATAAAGAGATGTTACAACTCAACAATAAAAGACAAATGACCCCATTAAAAAATGGGCCAAAGACTTGAATAGACATTTCACCGAAGAAGAAATACAAATGGCAAAAAAACACATGAAGAAATGCTCAACATCACTCATGATTAGGGACATGCAAATCAAAACTACAATGAGATATCATTTCACAGCTATCAGAATGGCTGCTATTAAAAAGACAGAGAACTACAAGTGTTGGAGAGGATGTGGAGAGATAGGAACACTTCTTCACTGTTGGTGGGAATGCAGGATGGTACAACCACTATGGAGGACTGTTTGGCAGTTCCTAAAGAAGTTGACTATAGACTTGCCATGTGACCCTGCAATACCACCACCGGGTATATACCCAGAAGAACTGAGAGCAGTGACACGAACAGATATCTGCACACCGATGTTCATAGCCACATTATTCACCATCGCCAAAATTTGGAAACAACCCAGGTGTCCATCAACAGACGAATGGATAAACAAACTGTGGTCTATTCACACAATGGAATATTATGCAGCTGTAAGAAGAAATGAAGTCGTAAAGCATATGTCAACATGGATGAACCTGGAGGACATTATGTTGAGTGAAACAAGCCAGACACAAAAGGACAAATACTGTATGAATGCGTTACTATGAACCAAATATATTGTGTAATATATTGTTTGATTAAAAAAAAATGTATATGTATCCATTACATTTAATTGAGAAATGTATATATTTATTCATCTGTGTTTATTTTTTAGTTTTTAATTATTTATATTTTCAATTATTAAATGTACAAAATAAAGTTAAAAAATGTTAAAAAAAAAAAAAGGACATACAATGTAAGAAATGGTATGAAAAGAGAAAAAGAAAGCAACACACACATGAGTGTGAGTGATTGTTGGTAATGAGATTGAGAAATGTAATACAATTATAAAGCAAGGATACATAAACTAGAAGAATTATAATTTTAAATGATTACAATCAAACCCAAAAGGTTTGAAGGTAAAGAGAAGTATATTTGGGGAAAGTCAAATAAGAAAAATGAAAAAAATATTTGAATTCTCTTTTTTAGTTTGAAGGAAAAGCTGTAGAAAAAAATTTAAGCTGCCAGGAAAATACAATTTGTTTGTTATGAATCCAAGAATAAGAGTTCTGTTTTACAGTAGCTAAGTGAAATGTGAATTACCTCTCTACTCTCTCCAAATTTCACTGGAATGACAAAAGATACATAAAAATTAAAATAAAGGCATGATGAGAAATGGATGTACTTATTTATCTGTGTTTAGTTTTCAGTTTTTAATTGTTTATATTTTCAATTATTAAATATACAAAATATAGTTTTAAAAAAAGTTGATTTGTTTTAAAAAATAAGTAAATAAAATAATTTCTAAAACATTTTTAATTAAAAAAATAAAATAAAATAAATTTAACCAAAAATTAAAAATGAAAAATAAAGAAAAATAAAATAAAGGCACGAAACCATAGTACTGATTTAACCTGAGAGAAGTACCACCAGCAAATGTTTGAGGGTCATGGAGAGATCTTGGTAGTTATGGAGGTGGGCCCAGATTGCCAAAAAAAAGAGTAAAGAGACCATCACAGAATCCTCAGGATCAGGGAATGAATGGTAGACTAGTGTAGACTTACTGTTATTCTGCTATAGACTTAGAGTGATTCTAGGAATGGAAGAACTTTTGTCTAACGTGCAGGCAGTGGCCACTGGAGGTTCTAGGTAGAGGAAGAGGGAAAAATAGGTGTAAAAACAGGTGTAACATTTTCAGGACTTGGGACTTCTCCTGAATGACATTGCAAAGACAGATACAGGCCATTGTCAGATACAGGCCATTGTATATCCTGTCATAATTTACAAAATTGTGCGGGAGAGAGTGTAAACTGCAATGTAAACTATAACCCACCCTTAGGGGCAATGCTCCAAAATGTGTTCATCAATTGTTACAAATGTACCACACTAATGAAGGATGTTGTTAATGTGGGGAAGTGTGGGAGTGGTAGGGAGCGGGCATATAGGAATCACCTATATTTTTTATGTAAAATTTATGTAATCTAAGTATCTTTTTAAAAAAATTAAAAGTATATATATATATAAAAGTCAAGAGACTGAGAAACTAATAACCATGTGAAAAAGAAAAGTTATCTGTAGTGAGTTGGAGCTATGTACCCCCGAAAAAAATGTTCTTAATCTTAGTCCATTCCTGTGGGTGTAAACCTATCATAGGTACGACTTTTTGGCAAGGTTACTTCAGTTAAGTTGTGGCCCACCTCATTCGGGATGGATCTAAATCCTATTGCTGGAGTCCTTTATAAGTAGAATGAAATTCAGACAGATAAGAAAAACCATAGGAAGCTAGAAGCTGAGCATCAACAGAACCCAGAAGAGTAGGGAGAGGTCAGGAGAGGCCAACATGTGCATTGCCATGTGACAGAGAAGCTCAGGACCAAAGATCACCAGTAGCTATCCTCAGAATGCCAGTCTTCGGGAAGAAAGTATTGCCTTGATGATGCCTTAATTTGGACTTCTCTTACACTCAAAACCATGAGCCAATAAAACTCCCATTGTTTAACCCAACCCATTGTATTTGCTTGAGCAGCCAAGGAAGCTAAAACATCATTAAAACGAGTTTTTGCAGTAAAGCTTCTGCTTAACCCTCAAATGAGAGATAACGAGGCAGGCAAGAAGAGCTAAGCCGTGGACAACAGGTAGGGTAATTAATTAGAAAGAACAAAGCCCCATAGCACTGCTGTTTTCAGAGGGATCCGAAAACATTTCTCAATCTCATGATCAAAAATCACTCACACTCATTTATGTTTTGTTTTCTTTTTCTCTTTTTATACCATTTCTTACACTGTATATAAGAAATAAAACAATTTTACTTCTCCTCAGAATAAAACTTCAAGTCCAGCTATATTAAAGGGAGGTTTGACTACAGAGGGCTCCAGGTTTATAGAAGATTGACAGATCGTCATCCTGTTGACGTTCAGCTGCCACAAGACATAGGAAGATCTCACATCCAGAATATAAACTACACATAAACTGTAAAGGAAAGCCCACTCAGGTACACCCTCCGTATTCCACCAATTTCCCCTCTGCCCCTACAAATATGTATATAGCCAGGACCTCCACAGTCAGAACTAATATTTATCTGCCAGGTGAACAGGGCTTCTTTGGGCAAGGTATATAAATTCTGGTTATGAATGCTATACAATCTATGTGTATATATGCTTGCGTGTATAAATATATGCACAAAACCCAGAATCTTTAAATATTTAAATAAAACTAACAACATGAAAGGAACTAAATTTTTAAAAACTTTAAAACAATCATATAATTCATATATGTGCGTCATGAGATTTAAACAGTGAGAGGCAGAGGCCATCTTCATATAGCAGTGCCAGCTGCAAAACAAGTTCCATTATCTATGAGAATGGAATCCACATTCTAGCATCTACTCACCAGCTTTATAGGTATAAAGTCATAGTGGAGTGCTTGTTGTGGACAGGTTAATAGCAATAGCCACACTAGTTTCCTGACCTCTAGATCACAGCCATAGTTGAAACTAAAAGTCTTTTTGCATCCCTGGCTTTCACTCGTCCAGCCTTTCAAATGATTTTATATGCACTAAATTTCCTGGCAGCTAGAGTGGTTTCTATTTCCTGTATTGAAATTTTTTGTGATATACTTTTTGGTATAGGAAGGCATTAAAAACTTAATTATACCTCAATTAAGAGAATTTGAGATTTATTATTTGACCTGGTTTGAATTTGAAGGCAATGATGACCTCATTGCCAGTGGAAAATAAGGTATTGTTAGCCCAAGACATGCAGTATTAAATAGTTACTTAAATGATCACATGTGGTCATCTGGAATAAAGTGCTTTTGCCAGACCAAGTGTTTGTTATGTTAGAACATTAAGGTGGCAATAAATTCATGGACTGGCGTCTTACTTTGCTAAGGTTCTCAAAGCAGATACCATGAAATGTGTTGCCTTTTAACAATGAGATTTTATTAGTTTATAAGCTTACAGTTTTCAGGCTGTGGAAATGTACAAATCAAGGCATCATCAAGGCAATGCTTTCTTCCTGAAGACTGGCTGCCAGCAATCCTTGCCTTGTCTGCCACATGGCAAGGTACATGGTTTCACCCTTCTCTCCTGGGTTTCATTGCTTTCAACGTCTTATTTCCATGGCTTTTTCTCTCTGTATACATCCCATTTATAAAGGACTCTAGTGAGTAGAAAACTCACCTTGGGTTACACCTTAAACTGATATAACCTCAGGAAGAGATGTATTTACAATAGGTTTACACCCACAGAAATGGAGTAGCTTTAAGAACACGATTTTCTGGGAGTACTTACAGTTTCTAACCACCACAACTGAAGTGGGATGGCTGCTTCTGAAAGCCTTTGAGAGATTACAGAAAGACAATGGAAGTTCAGGGTTTTAAGTTCTTGACCCAAAACTTGTTAAAAAACTTAGAATGCTTCTATGATTGCTCTAAAATAGGGTTTCCCAACTTTAGCACTGTTGACATTTGGGGATGGATAATTATTTGTTGTGGGGGGCTGTCCTGTGTGTTGTAGGATGTTTACTAGCATTCTGACCTCTACCCAATAGTTGCCCATAGTTCCTTACCCCAGCTGTAACAACAAAAATGTCTCCAGACATTGTCAAATGTCCCAAACTCCCCTAAGGAGCAAAATTGCCATGCCTCCATTGAGAACCACTATTCTAACAGATTCTTATTTTATACACTTACAGGACTGATGTAGCCAGTAATCAGACACTGCGTCTGAGCCTACAGGTTACAGAATGACAATTAGGATTTGAAACAAATTTATTGTGAAAGAATGGTACCTTAAGAATAGGGAATCGGGCCTCAAAATCACATGAGCCTCCCTTTGTCTATAGAGTTAAGATCCTTCCTTCCTGTCTTCTGAGACTACCTCCCTTGTTTCAAGACATAGTAATAAATGGCCTCATTTGAAACAATTACTTTACAAAGAGAGGCTGATTCTCTTCATACCGATCTCTCTTGTATCACCTCACTGTATCAAGACCTATAACTAGAGTCAGATCCCAAGAGGTCCCAGGGAACATGTTCTTAGGATTAATCCATTCCTGTGGGTATGTAAATGGGAGCTTTTGATGAGGTTACTTCAGTTAAGGTGTGGCTCAATTCAATCAAGATGGTCTTTATCCTATTACTGAAGGCCATACAGTGAAGGTCACAGAGAGAAAAAGCCAGAGGGAGCAGCCAGAAGCTGCAAGTCAGTGGAACCGGGAAAAGAAAGAAGACAGTAGAGACTGCCACGTGCATTTCCAGAAAAGCCAAGGACTAAGGATCACTGGCAACCAGTCCCAGAAGGTCACAGTCTTCTGAGAGAAAGCATCACTTTGATGGTGCCTTGATTTGAACTTCTCCTAGCCTCAAAACCATGAGGCAATAAATTCCCATTATTCAAGCCAACCCATTGCATGGTATTTCTTTTGTCAACTGGGAAACTAAAATAGCATACACTCTTATCCATCTCTTCTGTTTTACAGGGCCTGTGAGAATAAAAACTACATTTCTTAGACTCCCTTAGAGCTAGGATTATAGATGTGATTTAGGTTCTGCCGATATGATGAACTTTCAATATCTGAAGGCAGAAGGGAAGTAGTAATTCCTGCAGTGGTGGCAGCAGACAAACAAGTTCCAATAGACATGAGCTCCAACATGCAGAGAACAGAGTCTTTGTTCTGGCATCTAGGTATAAGTGTGATGGATGTGATGTTGTGGATGTTGTGGTTATGGGATGGACAGCTACAAAAGCAGTAACAGGACGAGCTTTCTGACAGCTGGATTGTGGATACAGTTATATAAACTTGGAGCTAAAAGCCCAGAGGCAGCTCCCTAATTTCTTTTCCTCCAGGCCCCCCATTGATTTTGTAAATATCTAGTTCCCACTCTAAAATTATTTTCTGCTTGAAAATATAGAGTAGTTTCTGTTTCTATTGCACTGTACTTTGATTGGTACACAACCTCTTTAAAAAGACTACTACATTGTTCAGAGCAATTCTTCTCTTTCCCTCCTGTTTAAGTACTAAGTTGGCAATCCAAAAGTATAACAACAATTAGGGAAGCGGATGTGGCTCAAGTGATTGAGCTCCCACCTACTATACGGGTGGTCCCTGGTTCGGTTCTCTGTGCCTCCTAAATAAGACAGAGAGCTGGCATGACAGGTAAGCACAGCAAGCTGTCACCATAACAAGATAATGCAACAAGAGACACAAGAAGAAAAATATAGTGAGAGACACAACAGAGCAGGGAGCAGAGGTTCCCATTGCCTCCTAAAAGAGGACGAGCAGGGCAGAGAGCTGGAGCGAAGGGCAGGCACGGTGAGCTGATGCGACAAGTTGATGCAACAAGAGACACAGGAAAAACATAATGAGAGATGAGAGATATAACAAAGCAGTGAACAGAAGTGGCTTAAGCAATTAGGTGCCTCCTTCCCACATCGGAGGTCCTGGTTTTGGTTCCTGGTGCCTCTTAAAGAAACAAAGAAGATGAACAGACACAACGAGGGAGTGGGGAGAAATAAAAAAATAAAATAAATCTTTAAAAAAACAACAACAACAATTAGCCAAACAATACTCATTTATGATCCCTTAAGGATATTCCTTGTGGTAAGTCCATGGCTCATTTTATTTTACCATAGTAAATATTTTCAAAGATATTTAAAAGAAAAACATTGATGGAGAAAGAAAAGATGATGCCGAAATATCTGAACTTCAAAAAATCCTAAATGTTCCCAGAGAGAAAAGGTATCTACAAAGGAATAGGAATCAGGTTAGGAGCAGAATTCTCAGCTGCAGCTCTGGATGGCTTGACACTTCTAAAATTATTTTAATTTTTAAAATAAAGAATTCATTTATGTTCAAATTTTTCTAATTATTAAAATATACTGGCTATAGAATTTTCTTCAAGTATTTCAGGAACAAGGATCTACTCTAGAATAATGAGTAAAAACTTCTCATATGTGTAGTAACTATATTGAAAATGTTAGGTTTTCTAAAGTTGATCAATTAGTTTTCATAGATAATAGATACACATGGTACAAAAACTTAATATGCACAAAAGAGTACCATGAAGACTACATTTTTGTCTCTGTTGTGCCCTAGCCAGCTAATTGTCTCTCTTGTTGATCTAACAAGATTACATTTTTTTTCAAGGTGGGACTGAAATGTGGAATTTTTTTTTTTTTTTGCTTTGTTTTATTTTCATATAACAGCTTTATTGAGAAACAATTCACATACCATAAAATTCACCCTTTCATGATGTACAATTTAGTGGGTTTTGGCATAGCCACAAAGTTGTGCAACCGTCACTACTACATAATTCCCGAACATTGCTATCACCCCCAAAAGAAATCCCATACCCATTAACTAGTCACTCCTTATTTCCTCTACCCATAGTCCCTGGAAACCACTAATCTACTTTCTGCTCTATAGATTTGCCTATTTTGGGCATTTTACATGAATGGAATCAAGCAATAAATGGTCTTTTGTGTCTGGCTTCTTTCATCTAGAATAATGTGTTCAAGATTCATTCATGTTGTATCATAACTTGTTTTTAAAGTGATGTGCTATTGTGAAATGTTATTGGTATTTTTCCAAATGGAGGAAAGACAAAAATGAGAAATGAATACTTCAACATTTGCTATAATAGCTGTTTATTAGACAGATCTCTTAGACAACCTGAGGTATTTAATCATGTTTCAATGTGTATGAATGGCAGTCTTAAAAGCTGTGTTTCACAAGGGGCAAGTCCCAAGAAAGCAAAGCAGATGGGCAAAGACAGCATCAGTGGAGCAACATCATAAAGTAAACAATATTGTACTTTAGATAGACAAATAAGGTTAGTTAGAGACAGGAGGTTTCAAGTCATCAACTTGAAAGGTGGAGAGGCTTTCAAACAAACAAAAATGCACAAATGATACCTTCTGTTCTTTTTAATCCATCAGATCTTTAAGTGACAAATCATAAGCAGACTCCCCAATATTGTTCTAAATCAATATGACACGTACAATTTTTTATTAGAAAATAACTGAGAAAAGTGAAAACCAAATAAGTTTACAGATTTAAAAACCATAATAAAGCAAACACCCTTTTAAACAATACCCATGCCAACATCAGAAAAGCCTGTCTTGAATCCCATCAATTAATACTCCCTCCTGCCTATCTAAAGTTAGTCATTATCTTGACTTTAAACTTGTTTTCAAATTATACATAACCATGGGAAGCGGCTGTGGCTCAATCAGTAGGGCTCCTCCCGGGGCCTCCTGGTGAAGGCAAGCCTGCCCGCACGGCGTGGTTAGCTGACCCAGCGAGCACAAGCAGCAATGGGGGGGGTGTGAATGAATAAATAAATTAAAATCTTAAAAAAAAAAAAAAAATTATACATAACCAGAATCATATAGTATGTATTATTTTGTTTCTGGTTCTTTGGCTCAATATTTTTTTGTGTGAGAATAATCAATGTGGTACTGTGTAGTTGTAGTCCATTTGCATTGCTCAAAGACAAGCTTGAATATACAACAATTTATTCATTTACTTTATACTTGATAAACATTTGGCTCTACCCAATTTGAAGCTACTATAAATAATGATTCTAAATACATTCTTGCTCATGTTTCTTAGAGCACATATGCACATATTTCCACTGGGTTTATACCTCAAATTGCAATTACTGTGTCATAGGGTATTCAAATGTTAAACTTCAGTAGAAAAATCCAAACAGGTTTCTAAAGTGTAGTATCAATTTACATTCTCACAATATATTTAAGCATGACTTTCTTCTATATAGAGCTTAAAGAGCCTTGAGTCTTTGGCTTGATATCTTATACAGATTTGAAAAATTCCCTGCAATTACATCTTAGTTTTAGTCAGCTAGGCTGCTGAAATGCAATACACCAGAAATGGGTTGGCTTTTACCATTGGGATTTATTAACTTACAAGCTTACTATTCCAAGGCCATGAAAATGTCCAAATCAAGGCATCATCAGACAACGCTTTCTCCCCGAAGACTGGCTGCCAGTGATTCTGGAATCCTCTTTCACAGGGCAAGACACATGGTGGCATCTGCTGGTCTTTGCCTTCTCTTCTTGTTTTTTGTTGCTTTTAGCTTCTGGCTTTAATGGCTTTCTCTCTCTCTGTATTCATCTGCTTATACAGTACTCCAGTAAGAGGATTAATATCCACCCTGGGCCATGCCTTAATTGATGTAACCTAATCAAAAGGACCTTAACTGAAGTAACCTACTCAAAAGATCCCACCCCCACTCCCACCCCCTGCCCAACAATAAGTGCATACCCACAGGAATGGACTAGTTTTAAAAACATGATTTTCTGGTGGTACATACAGTTTCAAACTACCACAATATCCAAATATTTTTTTCTACTCTAGTCTCTTCTATTCTAGGACTCCAATTTCATGCATATTAGACTTTCTTACTCTCTTTACATTTCCCCCATCCATTTAACTCTCCTTTCTTCATTTGGTATATATTCTAGTGACTCATTTTTTAGTTCACTAATCTTTCTGTTGTGTCTAATCAGTTAAACCCATATCCTGGATTAATTTAGCTTATTGTATTTTTTAATTCTAAAATTACCATTTGGTTCTTTTGTATATGTTCCATTTTCTATTGACATTCTTGGTATTGCCTATGATCTCCTTGAACATATTAAATACGATTATTCGTAAATCTGATTCTACTAACACCATTATCTGGAACCATGGTTGCTGTTTCTAATATCTGATGTTTTTTCTTGGTCTTCATTTATGTCATCTTTTCTCTTCAAGCACCTGATTATTTTTTTTTTTATCAAGCCCCAGATGGTCTACATAAAAAATATGTAGAATTAATTTGAAACTAGAAACGTTAACTTTTTTTGACAGAAGATTTACATTTGATTCTGCCACGTGATTGAGGGCACTGCAATAAATGATCACATCAAACCAATTTCCAAAAAAAGCATGATTCAAAGCTGGGCTTCAGCCTTGTTAGGGCTAGTTCACTTCCAACTTACTTTTATTCCTAGAAGGAAGCTCTTTAGAGCACCAATCCAAAGCATGGAACGTTTACCAGGATACTACCTTGGTGGACCACAGACTTCAACTTGTGTTTCTTAGTCCTGCAAAGCTATCAAAAATGATGCTGAGTTTATTAGCCACTCATATAAGTTCTCCAGTATTGGCAGATGCTCTAAGAAAAGCAGCCCCAAATGCTGGACTTACTACTCTGGCTTTCCTTCATCTCTTAGGTCTTTGCATCATAATCCCTCACTATCTGGTTATCTCTCCAAAGACTTTTAACAGAAAAGCATAGTCTGAAAAACCTAGTCTGCTATTGTTGGAAGTGAAAGTCTGTGCACAGTTTTAAAATCAAGTAATTTTCAACTTCCTTAGGAACTGCCAAACAGTCCTCCACAGTGGCTGTACCATTCTACATTCCCATCAACAGTTAATAAGAGTTCCTATCTCTCCACAGCCTCTCCAACATTTACAGATTTTTCCACTTTTTAATAGTAGCCAGGCTAATAGGTGTGAAATGGTATCTCATTGTAGTTTTGATTTGCATTTCCCTAATCGCTAGTGATGTTGAACATTTTTTTCACGTGTTTCTTCACCATTTGTATTTCTTCTTTGGACAGTTGTCTTTTCAAGTCTTTTGCCCATTTTTTGATTGGATACATTGTCTTTTTATTGTTGAGTTGTATGATCTCCTTATATATCATGGATATTAAACCCTTGTCAGATATGTGATTGCCAAATATTTTCTTCCATTGAATTGGCTGCCTTTTCACGCTTAAGCCATTGATTATACATTTTGGATAGAATAGCCCAAAACAGCAGCTATGTACATTGGGGGAAGTATAGAGAGATTGAGAGGTGAGGAATTTTCTTGTTCCTTTTTTGTCTGTTTTTTTAATTATTATTGAAACCATGAAAATGCTCTAATAATGATTTAAGTGATGAATGTACAACTACATGTTTATAGCAAATACCTTTGATTGTATGCTTCGGATGAATTGTATGTTTATTAATATGTATCAATAAAATTTATTTGTTAAAAAAATCAAGTAATTTTAACTTAATCTTTTACAGGTCCCCACATTTTGAGCAACCTGCTATTTCTTTGATAAAACTGCTCAAATTATTTTGGTTACGATTAAAGAAATCTTGAATGGACTATTCTTGTCAAGTTTTATTATGTGGTCAATAAATACTTTATTATACATGTATAAATCCTAGAGGTTCTGCTTCTCTGCTTTAGCACAGACTGATATATCTGCCTACATTTCTGACTTGTTCTAGCTTACCTTTTCTGACTCCTCCCTCCTGGCCTATATTCATGTTCACTAGGGATATAGCACTGACCCTTTTCTTTTCTTTTTTTTTTTTTTATTATGGGTAAAAATCAAAATTCTCACAATACATACAAACATTTGCAAAATGATATATAAATATATATGTATATATGTGTATTTGCTTACAAAAATATTGTTTATATATATATATACATATATTTTAAGAGATGCTTAGATTACCTGACTCTTTTCTTTTGTTACACTTTTCTTCTTACACATACTTTCTAGAGAAACTCATCAATTCCCATTGTATTAACTCTCACCTATATGCCCTTTACTTTTTTAAAAAAAGATTTTTTTTTTCTCCCCACCCCCTCGTTGTTGTGTCTGTTCGTCTTCCTTGTTTCTTTTAGGAGGCACTGGGAACTGAACCCAGGACCTCCGATATGGGAGGGAGATGCCTAATTGCTTGCACCACCTCCATTCCCTGCTTTGTTGTGTCTCTCATTATGTTTTTCTTTTTGTGTCTCTTGTTGTGCCAGCTCACTGTCTTCTTTAGGAGGCACTGGGAACTGAATGAGGGACCTCCCAAGTGGTAGGCAGGAACTCAATCACTTGAGCCACATCTGCTTCTCTGCCCTTTAATCTGTACCTCCAGTCCAACCTTTTTCTTATTTGATGTTTATACCTACATTCAGAGCATCTCCAGTTGGATATTCCATAGATCCTAGGCTTAACATTTCCAAAAATAAATTTATATTCCTGATCTTGGTAAGTGTCATAGAAGAGAAATAGAAATAGTTATTCTAAAAAGGTTATAGTTTAAAGATCTAGCCGTTCGGTATACTACTTGTGGTAGTTTGAAGCTGTATGTACTCCAGAAAAACATGGTTTTTTTTTTTTTTTTCTTCTTTATTTGAGAAGTTATGTGTTTACAGAACAATCATATATAAAATACAGGGTTCCCATTTACTGCCCTATTATTAACACCTTGCCTTGGTGTGGAACATTTGGTACAACTGATGAAAGCACATGTTCATAATTGTACTATTAACTATAGTCCATGGTTTAACTTAGGGTTCACTGTGTAGTATAGTTCCATGGATTTTTTTTTCTTAATTTTTCTTCTGTTAACCATATATACAATCTAACATTTCCCCCTTTTCATCACATTCAGATAAATAGTTCCGTGCTGTCAATGCTCTTTTTTTTTTTTTTTTTTTAGATTTTTTTATTATTTATTTATTCATTTATCCCCCCCTTGCTGCTTGTGCTTGCTGGGTCAGCTAACCACGCCGTGCGGGTGGGCTTGCCTTCACCAGGAGGCCCCGGGAACCGAACCTGGGGCCTCCCATATGGTAAACGGGAGCCCCTACTGATTGAGCCACAGCCGCTTCCCGAAAAACATGTTCTTAAATTTAGTGATTCCTCTGGATGTGAACCCCTTTTAAGTAGACCATTTTGATGAGGTTACTTCAGTTAAAGTGCGTGCGGCCCAGCCCAATCAGGATGGCTCTTAATCCTACTAGTGGAGTCCTTTATAAGTGGAGTGAATTCAGACGTGAGAGAGAGAAAGCCATAGAGGAAGCAGCCAAAAGCTAAAATCAACAGAACCCAGAAGAGAAGGGTAGACCAGGAGACACTACCATGTGCCTTGCCATGTGACAGAGGAGCCAAGGAATGCCGGCAGCCAGTCTCAGAATGCCACAGTCTTCGAGAAGAAAGCATTGCCTTGATAATGTCTTGATTTGGATTTTCTTTAAGTCTCAAAACTGTAAACTAACAAATTTCCATTGTTTAAGCCAACCCATTTCATGGTATTTGCTTAAGCAGCCTAGATAACTAAAACAATATTATGAAAAGCATAAATACAGTGTTCCTAAAATATTGTTTAACCAGAAAGTTTCAGTGAAAAAAGTACTGCTATTTAAAATTACTAGAGTTCCTTTGCTTTTTAGTATTCATTGAATTTTATATACAAAATGCTTCAGGAATTTAATTTAAACTGATGACAGTATGTAAAGATTTGAGATTTATAACAGTGCGAAGTAAACTTTCACAGATCAAAAATGTTTTCATTTTTTAATAGAAATTTTATAATTAAATACAGTTTGTGCTAAATAACTGTAATACTAGTGGAAGAACGTATTTGTTTTTAGATTAAGGTATAGCTGCAGAATCTTTATTAACAAGTGAAGGTATAATTTATATTTATGTTATCAGAAAAACTCCAGTTGTCAATTTATGTGCTAGAAAAATAACCAAATGCATAAACTCAACCAGAGTAAAAAATATAAATTCTGTCTTCAATTTGTATTAATTGTATTCCATGCGTCAGTTATCAAATTATTCCTCTCTAAAGAAGCTATTTCTTTACTGGCACACATTGATTACATATAATCATGATATCTTCCAGAATTTTCTAGGCATGAATCTTCAGGGAAACTATACAAGAGAAAAATCCTTTTTCTTGGGTGCAATTGATAGATCACATAGATTTTTACAGCCATCATACAATTTACACATCACAACTAATATTTATGCCTTTTTGAATTCTAAAAATGGTCACAAAATTAAATCAAGCAGACTCCAAGGATCAAGAAATTCAGAAGGCAAAAATCTCAGTACTTGGAATGGTAAAAGATATCTCCAACTCATTTATTAAGATCTTATGTCCTGCAGTTGTTTTATTCTGTGTTAAGATATAAAACTTTTTATGAGTCTTCACTGACTAGAGGATAAAGTCCCAAATCTAAACTTCCCCAAAATATGGGTTAAGCTGTTTTTTTTTTTTTTCTGGTTTCATTTCCCACAACTCCTCCATATGCAACCTAATCTTCCATTACAATGAACTCACCTCAGTTCCTTCCACCCCTTATGCACCTATGCTATTACTTTCATTTCTCTCTTCTTTGTTTAGGCTATTTCATCTATACAGCATGAAATACTCCCTCTATTTTTCCCTGATCATTCTGCAAGGTCCAATACAATGTCAGTCTTAAATTCTACACAGGCCCCACAATCTTATTTCTTTCTGTATTAACAGTATTTTTATTTTTGCACACTTCATTTGCCTAATCAAGTCACCTGGCTAAGCATGACATCAACAGGGAGAAAAAATATAATTTTTCCCAGTAAGGACATTAACTATTTGTGGAAAAAAAACAAACAAACTACCAATGTCTGCCCTTCTGATTACAGTCATTCAGATTTCTCTCTTTTCTTCTCTCAAAATATACTTTCCTCCTCAAGGAGATAACCTAAAAGTCCTAATCTGTCATTATTTCCAACTCAAAGTCCATGATTTGGAGATATATGAAGTAACAAAGATAAGTTATTTGCCCTTCAATACCCAGAATACAATGGCAGAACAGGGCCTGGATAAACATAATAAATGATGCCACTCAGAAACGGAAAGAATGGGAGGCAGAGACTGGGCCTGAAATCTCACTGAGTAGAAGTTGTTGGAGGTAGGAATAATATTTCATTAGGCCCTGATTTTGCTCCTTGGGGCAAGACAAGTTCTAGTCCACTGTTCTCTGTGTCTCTTGCTTCACCCTCTGGGAAGTTTTGCCTTAGATCCATATAAAGATGGCACTAGAGAATAGGAACACATCTTTCCTCCTGCTTCTCAGCTCCAGAAAATTAAGGTGCCTAAAAACCATTTCACATCTCCTTCAGTCACAGTCTCTTTAATCTAGGCTAATGGTTCTTTTTAATAGTATTTAGCCCATTTCTCTTTTATTTGATTCTAGTCATTTCAATGCACTAATGGCCACACCTACAATTCTTTTTGAGGTACCTCTTTCTTTCTGTGCTCTTAATTTCAATCACCTTGATTCAATCAGGCCGTGGTGGGAGAGTCACGCCCTTATCTCTTTGCCTCAAGACTTTAAAATTATCCAGTTGAAAGAATTTATCTTAAGGTAACACCATAATTTATTGAAATGTTTTAACAATGGTGTTATGGCCACATTCTTGATTGGGTCATTACCTTGAGGCTGAATTTTAATTGACCTTTTTAGCACAAATGACTTCTCACTTTTATCTTTTTATCAAGATGAGAATCACTCACATTTTCCAACTCTGCAAGTCCCTAAATATCTAGATGCTCTATTGCCTGTCACTACAGCTTGCAAACTGGCCAGTTATTTTGAGTTCTTCTCTTTATGGTACTACCCTGTTAACTGTGGCTAATAGTAATCGAAACATACTTCCAACATATTCTGTACCTGCCATTTCACTGAAAGCTATGAGTTCATCAGGGACATTACCTACCTTTGAAGTCACTGAGATTACTGTTTTACCAAATGTCCCAGTACTGCATATCATAGATTAATGACAACACATCACCACACTTCCAGTATCAAATTCTTTGTTAGTCAGAGGAAGGCTAGATTTTGCCTCAGTAACAAACTACCTCCAAATCGGATGACTTGCAACAGTAAAGGTTTATTTCTCATTCTCAATACCGGTCTAGTGCAGGTTGGCAATGGTTTTGTCCCAGTAGTTTTCAATCTGACATCTAGGTTGATGCAGCAGCTTCTAACTGGAACATCGCTGATTTTGTAGCAGAGAGAAAAGAGCCCTAAATTTATTTTTCTAGTCTAGCTTTCTCTTCTGATCTCCAGAAATCCACCTGGATTTTACACTGGTACTTACCTACCCTTCACTAGTGTTTCTTATCTCAATAAATGCAATAGCATAAACTTTCACATAGCTAGGCTGAAATTACCATTGACTCCTCCCTCTCCTCTCTACCCACATTCAACCAATCCCCAAGTCCTATTGGTGCTGCCTCCTTATCTCTGGCAGGTTTTCTGCATTATCACATTCCTTACATTAGTTCAAACTACCATTATCTCACAGGGACTATGGTTATAGCCTCTTAACTGACCCCTTCCCTTTCATGCTTATCCCTTCTAATACAGTCTTCATATACAGAGCAATACTTTAAAACCAGACATTTCGTTTGCTTAATTTCCCAATGCTCTCAGCATAAAACCCATGACTTGTAATTGGTCATTGGCCCAGAAGATCGTATCCGTACCTTGCTCTCCCTCTTCATGCTCCAGCCATACCAGATACCCTTCATTTCCTCAAAACGTGTCTCTAGCTTCATTATCTCCACATGTACTGCCCCATACAATTGCATCCTCCGTTTTAATTTGGTTTATGTTTACTCCTCCCTCTAGGTCTAGCTAAAATGTTACTCTTTTCTGAAGGACCCTTCTACTCTCCCTGGCCCCTGACTTGCTTGATCATTTGATTAATACTTAAAGCATTAATGAGATTGGATGGGAGTCAGATGGTCAGGTTTACCATCGTATCTCCAGTGCCTCATAGTCTGCCCGATAGATAAATTTTAGGTAAAAAAAATGATGACTGAAAATTGGATTGGGGTAGTGAAAATGATTAAGCGTAGGCATAGGACCGCTCAAAACACATTTTAAGAATGCAATTTCGGGCCCAGAGAGGGTATAGTGGCACGTCACTCAAGTCTTTGTGGCGATGAATATCCAACCGAGGACTAGGACAGGGACCTGAAGGCTTAGAGGACACACACACGGGACTATTGCATCTTTCACTAGTTATTTAAAAGTCATTTACTAGTTTTTAACTTCCTCCCGTAAAAGACTGTCTCAGACAGGAAGCAGCTGCAGTCTTTAAACCGCAGCCGCTGACCTTAGCAGCAGGAGACCCGACCTGCCCTCCAAGCACCCGGCAACAGCCGGCCAGAAGCGCCTTGCCGCTCCCTCAGCGGCGGTCAAGGCCGGCCGGCGCGCGCCCAGCACTCGCGCCCCCAGCATCTAAGCGCGCAGATCAAGTTCGTACGGGAGGAGGGCGAGGCTCCAGCTCGCAGTTTGCGGAGCGCGCTGCCCGTCCGCCCCATCCCTCCACGCATGGCCTCCCGAGAAAGTGCCTGTCTCGTCAATAAAATTGCCCCAGTTTCGACGCAATAAATTAGCCTCCAGAAATATACGTAGCACAGTAATGAAGAGTGTTGGTCTTTGAAGTGGAAAGGTGATGATCGGACCAGGTTAGGACGAACGCGTGACGCGCAAGACAATATAGGCATTATTAAGGACAGCCGCATCCGGGCCCTACTGCCGCAGGCTGCCCTCTGAGCCAGGGGTCCTTCAGGTAGGAGGTCCTGGGTGACTTTGGACGCCCGCGGAGTCTCGGTACAGACTGTTAAATTCTGGGCCTTGAAACTTGGTTCTTCGCTTTTTCCGTGTTCGAGGCCTACTGCTGCAAACATGTTGCGCCAGATCGTCGGGCAGGCCAAGAAGCATCCGAGCGTAAGTTCGCAGTCCCTTTCAGAATGTCCTCATTTGCCCACCTTGTGTCGGGGTTGGGCTGCTTGCGTCTCCCGGGACCTTCATTCAGTGCCACATACCGTTTCTCGGGGCTAGCCCCTGCCTCTTTTCGTGCGGCTCTCCTCGTTGCCCCAGTCCCGTGGATTCTGACCTGCCATGCGGTACATTGTGGGGTTTTCGTTTGGAGACGAAAGGTCGTGCACACCTGCGTGGAAATAAACTAGTGAATGTTAGAACAATCTGGTGGCCGCGCCCTCTTGGAGATTAGTTGTACCAAGAGGGATAGGTGTGGTTTAGAGACCAGCAAAGGTCTAATATTTCCCATTTGTTGTGCCGCTTCTTAAGGATCTTGTATTTAGCGCATTGCACCACAAGGCCTTGTCGCAAAGAGATATGTGACCTTGGAATTCTGTTTGTCATGATGTTTTGTGAAAGTTGGCAGCTCAGAACTTGGTTACAGTTAAGTTCTTTTGTATCTCATTTTTCCCGTCATGGAAACGTGCTCTGGTCCTAAAATTCAATTACACAGTTTTTAATCTGTATCATAACCCGGTTCTCCAAATACGCAGCAAGCACTGGTAGTAGTAGGATTTCAGAGGTTATACCTAAGTCCAATAATTGTAAGAGGTGTGTTTGTTTTTATTTCTTGTTTCACAGAGATTTTGTTTTTCATACTTAAAAGGCAAGCATAAGTAATTGTTGAATAGTTTGTTTTCAAACTTAGAGGTAAAGGGAGATGGAAAATGTAATGACAATGATGTATAAATATTAGGTGGAGAAGACTTGATACATTTTCTTGTAAATTTAAAATGTTGAATATTATCTGCTCTACTTTAAAAACGAGGCACTTAAACCAGAATCATTACATCCTTTGCAAATTCCATTTGGGTTGCTTCAAATTTTAAGGCAAGATCACTTAATAGCATTTTGAGACTTGGGAATCAATGTGTAGAAGCTACTGTAGGATCTCTTTTGCCAGTATTTAGGTATTTGAAGATGGCTATTTTCTATTTTTGTTTTTTTGTGTCTTTGGTTCCAGTTGATCCCCCTGTTTATATTTATTGGAACTGGAGCTACTGGAGCAGCACTGTATGTCTTGCGTCTGGCAATGTTCAATCCAGATGTCAGGTAAGTTCTTAAAATTGTTTAGACTTATTTTTTTTTTTTAAAGATTTATTTACTTTTTATCCATCCCCCCCCAACCCGTTTTTTGCTGTTTTTGTGTCCATTTGCTGGGCAATTCTCCGTGTCTGTTTCCTGCCCTCTCTTCTCATCCTTCTCTTCCTGTCTTCACCGGGACTCGATCCTGGGAACCTCCGATGTGGGAGAGAGGTGTTCTGCCACCTGCACCACCTTAGTTCTTGGTTTTTTGGTGCATCTCGTTTTGGCTCTCCCTTGTGTCACTCTCTTGTTATGTCATCATCTTGCTGCGTGGCTCGTGGGGCCTGATGGCTCACCCACAAACAGGGCCTAGAGGCCTGCAAGCCTTCTATATTTTTCTTTATTTTGCCAGCAGGTCCCAGGGATTGAACCCAGGTCCCTCCATATGGTAGATGGCCGCCCAACCATTTGAGCCACATCTACCCCCCTTGTTTAGACTTTTGATGCTAATTCTCACAATACATACAAACATTTGCATAATGATATATAAATATATGTGCATATATGTGTATTTGCTTACAAAAATGTTATTTATATATATATATATACATATATTTTAAGAGGTGCTTAGATTACCTACAAAGCTGTTTTAATCCACAATCTTTCAAGGGACTCAACATCAAGTAATAGGGAAAACCCAAATTTCATACTCCTACAATAAGTTCAGATGCCAGCTCTGCTGTTGTTTCCCTTTTTTTGTTTGTTTTAATGTTTCATTTTCTTATTGAAAATGAGATCTGCTAATACCTACCTTGTAATATTGAGTTAATATTGTTGTTGTTGTTGTTTTATTTTTTTTTATTTTTTTATTTTTAAAAGATTTATTTATTTATTTATTCATTTATCCCCCCCTTGCTGCTTGTGCTCGCTGGGTCAGCCAACCACGCCGTGCGGGTGGGCCTGCCTTCACCAGGGGCCCCGGGAACCGAACCCGGGGCCTCCCATATGGTAAACGGGAGCCCCACTGATGGAGCCACAGCCGCTTCCTGTGTTGTTGTTTTTTTTAAATATTTAACCATGGTTCCTGGCACGTGTGTTTTAACGGATGTTAGTTGCCTTTTCCTTTCTCTTCTAGTGTTAGAATAATAATGTACCTAATACTTTTTGCCTGCTTTTCCGTGATAGTGTTTATTTTTACAGTTGTGAAACAACAGGCAAAGAAAATACTGATTCAGCATTTATTCTATGCGCTTTTCCATTTATCATTTCACCGATGAAATAGAAAGTTTTAAAAAAAGCCAGATACAAAGTCTTCATTCACAGGCATAGGGACAAGGACAACTGCCCCCAGAGGCTCTGTGTTCTAATTGAATAGATGGGATTGCTTATTATAGACTATCTCCACAATGAAAGTAATTCCATAGTATACCTATGAGATTGATCTATTAAAAATACTGGCTTCTTAGTATGAAATATTATTTTAAATAGTGTTTTGTTACTATAACAATATGATGTTTTATTCCTTTTAGTTGGGACAGAAAGAATAACCCAGAACCCTGGAACAAACTGGGTCCCAATGAGCAATACAAGGTAAGCTACAAAAGTGTTTCATAATTGCCAGAAAATGTATTTTAATAAATTTTGTTTTGGGGTAGTTTTTCATGAAATTTCATATACAAGTAAAATTCCATTATAATGAACTTTGAGGAGCTGCTAGACTGTTCTGTGAAATTAAAATGTCATGTTGTTCAAGAAATACTTTTTCTTAGGGATTTTATTCCTAATCTTTGGATTTTGGATATGAAATCATGATAATGACTCAATTCTACTTGAATTTGTATTACCTGGAGAGCTTGTTAAAACATAGATTCTTCAGCTCTACCCCCAGAGATTCTAATTCAGATGGTCTGTCATGGGGCCTAAGAATTTGCATTTCTAACAAGGTTTCAGATGCTGTTGCTTGTCTGTAGACCACAGTTTAAATAGCACTAATCTACTGAATGGTTTGGTTGACTGGACCTTCTTACTGATATGGTTGAAATAATTTCAGGTAAAGATTAGTAAGAAGAAATGAAAGTCAGTTGAAACATACATTTTTCCACAAACCTTCCATATACACTTTTTAAAATATCTTCCCTGAAGAGTGGTCTATTGAATTATTCTTCCAAAGAACCTTCTTTTGATTCCCCAAACATAACCTTTCTTATGTGTAAAACTCTTTGCTGGATGGAGCATACAACAACATGGCACTTGCAATGTTGAAAAAATGGCATTTGATCTGGTAGGAATTTCCACTAAAGAGTAGAAGTATATTTATTATATGAATGTATGGTAATGTCATTTAAAAAAATTTCTTATTGAGATATAATTCATTTACCATACAATTCACCCATTTAAAGTGTACAATTCAGTGACTTTTATAAATTCAGAGTTCTGCATCCATCACTACAATCAATTTTAGGACATTTTATTACCCCTGAAAGAAATCTTGCACTACTTAGCATCACCCTCCAATTTCCCCATCCTCCTCAGTTCTAGGCAACCACTAATACACTATATATAGATTTGCCTATTCTGGACTTTGCCTATAAATGGAATAATAAACGTGATCCTTTGTGACTGGCTTTCAATTAGCATGTTTTCAGGGTTCATCCATGTGGTAATTCATTACTTTTCTTTTTATTCATTACATTCTTTTTATTCATTTCTTTTTATTGCTGAATAACATTCTGTTGTATGGATATAACACATTTTTAGTTTTATTCATTCATCAGTGGTTGGACATTTGGGTTTCACGAATAATGCTGCTATGAATATTTATGTACGAGTTTTTGGGTGGACATAGGTTTTTTTTACCTAGGAGTGGAATTGCTGGATCATATGGTAATTCTTTGTTTAGCCATTTGAGAAACTGGCAAACTGTTTTCCAGAGCTGTTGCACCATTTTACATTCCTGCCACCAGTGTATGAGATTCCAGTTTCTCTACATTCTCACCAACACTTACCATCATCTGTCTTTTTTGATTATAGCCACCCTACTGGGTGTGAACTGGTAATTGTGGTTTTGATTTGCATTTCTCTGATAGCAAATGATGTTGAGCATTCTTTCATTTCCTTTTTGGCCATTTTTGTGTCTTCTTTGGAGAAATACATGTTCAGATCCTTTGCTTATTCTTGAATTGGAGTATTAAACAGTTTTACAATAGTTTATATTCTAAATAAAAGTCTCTTGTCTTTTACCTAGATTTATTATTTGCAATAATTTTCTCACATTCTGTGGGTTATCTTTTGACTTTCCTGATGGTGTCTTTTGAAGCATGGCAATGTCATTTTTTTCTTTTCCTTAGTAATTTTATTTACACATACTCCATATCTACCAAATATAACCTTCCTCTTTTTTACTTCCCCCATCCACTGTAACCTCTTATCTACTTTCTATCTCTGGATTTGCTATTTCTTGATGTCTATATTATGTGACATCCTACGAAATTTGTCCTTATGTGTCTTCCTTATTTCACTGAGCATGGTGTTTTCAAGATGTTCCAGTGTTGCTGCATGTCTCAGAATTTCTTTTTAGGGCTGAATTATATTCCATTATGTGTATGTACCACATTTTGCTTATCCATTCATTTGTTGATGGACACTTGGGATGTTTCCACCTAAGGGCTGTTGTAAATTATGCTGCTGTAAACATTAATATGCAAGTATCTGAGACCCTATTTTCTATGGTAACATCATTTCAACTATAATTTTTATGTAGATTTATAATATTTTTAAAGATGATTGGCATTTATCAGGAAAAAAATTCATCAGGTGTAATAGGGCTGAAGTTAAATCAAGATAGATTAGGTTTTAACACAATATAAAGCTTTCTCAAAGTCCAGTATGAGTCAGGGCCTTTTCTATCTTGTGGCTCTGCCATCTAGAAGATGTGCCTCTGGAACACAGGAAGGCCTATGGGTGGTTTTAAGACAAGTTCATCCTCATGGTATCTTTGGCACTTAACCTCAAAACTAAGCACGCTTCTGATGTATTTGCTTCTAGTCAGGCCTGTGTGTCAGTAATCATACCACAGATTCTCTCTAGATGTTATTTTCAAATTTGCTTTATTTTTTGGCTTCCATGCCCCCATTTCCCTTCTTAGTTTAGTGGTGGGCTACCTTGAAGTTATCTGAAATACTACGGAAGGCCACAGCATAGTCTGATATTTTCCTTGGGGCACTTTAGTCAGCTGAGAAGTGTTTCTGGGTCTTTGATGCTTAAATACTATTTTACGGTGCAACTTCAATGTTCTTTGGCACAAAATGAGTATGCCCAAGATTGTAGAGTCTTATTTGGGCTTATATACAAATCCTTAAGGTCCTACTGTAGAAACCGTTATATTTACATAGTTGTAAATATAAACCATTAAAATTTTTTTGAAAATTAGAGATACTTTCTTAAATTAAAAGTAATCATAGTAAATTTATTTAAAATTTAATTTGGTTCAATATAGGAAATTTTCAGAAATTTTACACTTGCAAAAATAAAGTTTTATTTAAGTTATTATACCAGAGATGGTGAAGTATTTTGATCTTGATGCAGCTGGAGTTGGTTCCACTAGAATGTTGACACTTGTAAAAGAGAGAGGAAAAAGAAAATCAAAAGAAAACTTGAGGCAAACCATTCTGTGTCTGAAAAGTTACATAAACCACACAAAAAAGTCTTATTTTACATAACTAACCTCTCTTGGTTGTAAAGTCTCTATAAACCAAATAAGGATAGTAATTCTGGGTGTTCCTCTAGTCTATTGGACATTCACCTGTGTATTTAGTAGAGCTGGAAGTAAAAACCTTTAAGAATTGGAGGTATGTATTAGAAGAAATTCTTTTTTTTTTTTTTTTTACCGGGAGGTCCCAGGGATCAAACCCAGGTCCCTCCATATGGCAGACGGATGCCCAACCATTTGAGCCACATCCGCCCCCTTTAGAAGGAATTATTGATTATTAACTTTGAAATAGAAAAATTATTTATAGGCTCTAACAGACTTTACTAACAAAGTTCTTCTCAAGTAGATTGAATATTTTTACCTTGCCAAAATCATCATTAAAGCACTGGAATTTGAGGTATAGTGCCTTTGTTTGAATGACTTACACAGTGTTAAATATTCTTAATAAAAAATTCATATGGAAAAAAATTCATTTTGGTCATTATTACTGTAAAAACAATAAAAAGAACTCTGAACATTCTGTACCATCTCTTTGTATTTGATGGTTTATCTAAAATACCTTTGTTCTTTTCCAAGTTCTACTCAGTGAATGTGGATTACAGCAAACTGAAGAAAGAAGGCCCAGACTTCTAAATGAAATGTTTCCTTTTAAAGCTGCTTAACATGAAGGTCTTCCAGAAGCCATCCGCACAATTTACCACTTAACCCGGAAATATTTCCCCTCTAAATGCACGAAATCATGTTGGTGTATCATGTTGGGGTTTACACTGATAAATAAATATTTGAAACTTGTGTATCGTGTCACATTTAATACTGAAATTTGAAATTTATAGTTAGAGGGTATAGGAAATAAACAGCATTTAAATAATTTCTCACATTTCTATATATTTGTGGAATTTGAAAGTAAGACTTTAAAATGCTTTAATAAAACACATTCATTTTGTGTATAGGCCATTGGTAACCTCACTAAAGTGTATTTAACAACTGGAACTGGAAGTTTTACAAGTAGATTTGGAAGAATATTCATGCCTCTCTGACACTGGTAAAATGGAAACTCCTGTATGTCTCTTAATGGTTGATGTGGGCCAATTTTAATAGTGGTTGTTGCCTTGCCATTTTATTTGCTGAACTTTCAAAATTAGTCACTGTGGTCCTTGCATTGTAGTTAGGTTCTGAGTCTATCACTGCTGATAACCATGGTCTGAGATCTTGAGAACTTCTGTTGCTTTATCTTAGCAGGTTTTCAAATGCGAGAAAGTATGTAAGTAGGAATTTCAAGATGAGGAAAATGTGGGAGAGCTATCTTTTTTTAAAAATTATTTTTATTTTTAAAGAAGCTTTAGATTACATAAATGTTATATAAAAAATGTAGAGGGGGGAAGCAGATGTGACTCAACCAGTTGGGTGCCCACCTACTGCATGGGTTCTGGTACCTCCTAAAAAAGACGAACAGATGCCCACACCCACCACAATGAGCTAGACACTGCACCCCACTGCAGTGAGCAGATACCTAAACGAGCAGATGCCATAAGCCAGCAGATGCTGCAGCCCACAGGGAGAAGATGTGACTCAGGCCGTTGGGCACTTGCCTCCCATGTGGGAGGTCCTGGGTTCAGTTTCCAGTGCTGCCAGGAGAAGGCGAGCAAGCAATAGCAGACAAGAGAACCATCTGGGGGAGTTGGGGTTAAATAAAGTAAATAAATCTTTTTTAAAAATATAGGGAATTCCTGTATGTCCCACCCATCCCCCCACTTTCCCACATTAACAGCTTTCAATTAGTGTACATTTTATTAAAATTGATAAACATATTGAAGCATTACTACTAACTGGACTATGGTTTACATTATAGTTTATACTATTCCCTGCACAATTTTATAGGTTCTGGCAAAATGTATAATGGCCTGTATCTGTCATTGCATTGTTACACAGGACAATTCCAATGTCCCGAAAATGCCCGCATGTTACACTTACTCTTCCCTCTCCCTCTCCTCAGAACCTCTGATGGCCACTTCTTTATATCAATGATAAAAGTTCTTCCATTGCTAGAATAATAAGTCTATAATAGAATAATTACCTGTTTTAGTTCATTATTCACTCCCCAATCTTGAGAATTTTGGGATGGCAATGCCCACTCTGTTTCTAATTGAGAGGGGTCAGATAAATGGAACTATCTTGCTTGCAGTTGCAGACACTTTTCCTTGGGATGGGTACTGTCCATCATCATTTCCTTGTTAGTTGTCCTGGGTTAATCTAATGAACTGGAGAGTAGGTGTTGCAACTCTGCTGAGATTCAGGGCTCAACTGGCACACGAACAGACCAAAGATTTAAGTCTCTGGGACATATATTTAACATATATAGTGCTAGTTACAGGTTCAAATAAAAGGGGCAGAAGATCCGTTTGTAGGGAAGCTATAAATGAGTCTGTTACACTGGGGAGCATAAATTCCAAAGTAAGGCCCACTGACAGGTTGCCGAATTCCTGAGCTTGTCTGCCCTGCTTACAGTGTCTAGATGTGTCTAGACCTCTCAGGAGCCCTACTGATTGAGGCACTGTTTATTGTGGCAGTCAATGAGATCTTGCTGAGACGTGTAAAAAGAGATGTGTGTAAGCATAACCTCTGGACTGAGCTCCCGACTCACTTTGAAATCTCTTAGCCATAAAAACTTATTTGTATTTAATATTTCCCCCTTTTGGTGAAGGTCTTTTTCCAGATGCTTTGCTAGTTGGCACTTGGTAATAATCCCTCGATGCTAGGGAGGCCTATCCCCAGGAGTCATGTTCCATGCTGGGGAGAAGGTAGTGCATTTATAATGCTGAGTTTGGCTTAGAGAGAGACCACATTTGAGCAACAAGGAGGCTTTAAGGAGATAACTCTTAGACAATATAGAATACTAGGCTAAGTTTCAATTTCACAAGAACAGGTTCTTAAGTACAATCATCAATATCAAGGGCCTGGCATAATGCTGTGTCTTCCTTCACTAGGCACACCCATCTACTCGGGATTTTTAGCCATTCTATTAGAGAATATAGCGGTACTCCCCAGGATGGGAATTCAATATTCTTTCTGTTTTTGTGTGGGTCCGAGACAGCACCCCATGAACAGTTGAACATATTCATATGCCTTTGAGGCATGCCCCAGGTGCACCCCCCATCACTGACATCCCACACCACTGATCCTCCCCTGTCACAGTTGTGACCCTTCTGTGATCCAAAACTGGAGAATCATCTTTTTAAAATGGGCTAGCAAATTGGAATTAGGTTGGAGAAAATGTTTAACTTGTATATTTTTGTTACCTAGTAACATGGTTCAGACCTTTTAGCTAAGCCTCAAATGAGCCAATGAATAGAACATTTCAACTGTGCCTAATTACTAATTAATTCTACTTCATATTTCAAGTTTTCACTTGGGTATGTATTTTTAACTCACGTCATGAAAACAAATTTACTGAAATAATTTTGGATTTTAATGTAAATATATAATGTAGATATTTTTCTGTTTACAAGGCAATAACAGCACATTGTACAATCAGGAACTGAAGCAAGCGTTTGAATTATATGGATTACGAATCTTTCTTTTGAGAAGGAGGTACAAAAACAAATACAAAATCTTTCTTTTGAGGTGGAGGTACTTTTTGCATCTAATGTTTTTTTCCTTTTTTTAAATTTTTGATTTTTAACAGTTGAGGAAACTAAAATTACCCAAATTCATCCAGCAAGTCCAAAAGTGGAGCTGATGTTTGAACCCATGTAGTCTTTTATTTGTAGAGTATATTTCAATTACTTGACTCTCCATAATTTAAACTGCTGTGTTTCTTCTTGCTTAATTTCAATCTCTAGAGTGGGGTTTCTTAACCTTGCCACTATTGTCTTATTTTGGGCCTAGTAATTCCTTGTAGGAGCCTGTACTATGTGCATTACCAGTGACCCTGGGCTCCATCACTGCATACCAGTAGCACTTCCCACCCCACCTGTCTATACCCCCCATTGTGAAAACCCAAAATTTCTTCAGGCATTTCCAAATGTCTCATGGTAGGCAAATTTGTGCCTCCTGCCCCCCACTTGTTGAGAATTACTGCTGTAGACACTTGGTACAAATCATCAACTTCAAAGTTTGAATTGTGTAAAGAGAGCGGGTTTAGTATACTAAGCCAAGTAATTGAAAAACATTTTTTAAGATACTCCAAATGCCACATTAAAAAAATTAGTAATATTTTCTAATGTTAAGGACCATTGTATGAATCCTTAATAAGTCTTTAAATAACATCCTCTGTATATTTAGTGTCTGTATTACTGAACTTTACTATGGAAGAAAAAATTTTAAATTTGGGCATGAAGCATAGTATGTCTTAAAGAAGAAACTATATCCTATTAGTTCTATTCAAGAAACTACAATGGCAATCACCCCACTCAGTGGGGTTCCTGAGAGCTCCGGAGACACCCTGGTCCTATATAAGGGGGGATAGCCCCAGAGACTGATGCCTTATCAGTGGGTTCTATTTTGGCATCTGTACTCCTGAGAGTGACAGAATTAGACTCAAATAAGTCCTCCCTGCACATGGTTCACCAGTCCCTTCTATTCAAACCTACATGTGATGCTGGAGTTATTTAGGTATACTTCCAGAGACTGGAGCCTCCCGCCTACCTATGTGCCAGGTGTGCATGAAATCTAGGTGGAGCTGCAACTCCTACCCTACAGCTCAATGGACTCATCCAAGTCACCTGGTGAGGAGACAACGATGGGAAATGGCCATCCCAGGGAATGGAGAGGGCCTGCATCTGCAGGCAGGATCATCCCACCCACCATATCCATGGGATATAAGCCCTCTCTCACTTGGAGTTGGAGTGGACATCACCATCCCAGTCCCCTCAGGATTGGGGGAAGAACTATGGACTAGAGTGGACTTGATGGTATTCTCTTGTTCACATATGGTGATTCTTGCAATGCAAGAAATTATAACAATGAGGTGGAGCCAGTGGCCACTTGACACTTTTGGGGTAGGGAGGGGATGAGCAGTTGAAATACAGGGGCTTCTTTGGGAGTTGGAGGTTGTCCTGAGTACTGTTGTGGCAACGGATGTAGGCCATTTTAAATCAGCACACAGCACTAAGAACTGAGTGGGAGAGAGTGTGGTCTACGGTGTGAACTGTGGTCTGTGGTTGGTGGCAAGGCTCCAGGATGTGTGGGTTCATTGAGGGTGGTGGGCCACACTGTGGGAGGTGTTTGTGTGGGATGTGGTGGGAGGTGTGGGAGGTGGGCAACATGGGAATCCCAGTGGGTTCCGTGTAATGTTTTGGGTAATCTGAGCACCTCTTAAAATATATGTATATATATATATATATAACATTTTTGTAAGGAAATACACATATATGCATATATATTTATATATCATTTTGCAAATGTTTGTATGTGTTGTGAGAATTTTGATTTTTACCCATAATTAAAAAAAAAAAAAAAATACACACAAAAAAAGTAAATTGTCACTGAGGAATGCATCATATGTCAATGCTGTCAAGAAAGATAACACCCCCCCCCCGTATGAATTTGTTTAGAATTGTGCTTTCACTGTGCTTTTTATTTAATCAGAAAACAGACTGTTTTGTCAGTTCCTCAAGTTCATGAGGGCACCAGGCAAAACTTTACTTAAATACAGGTATTGTCTTGGATTAGTATTTCTGCATATTTTTTAAGTTGCATTTTTCAGCGTTTATAAATACTTCTTATTAGGTACTTAAAAAAAAGGTAAGCAAATTTATACTGAATTTCACTTCTTTCATGTTTATTAATGCTCTCCAATCATGTTTTACCTCTACCACTGCACTACAATTGCTTCTATTAAGGTCATCAGTGTTCTCCATGTTTCTAAATCCAAAAGTCAATTATCAGTAATCACTTGGACCCAGCGGTTACATTTAACACAGCTCCTCCTTGAAGCACTAACTTCCCTTGGTGTCTAGAACACTATACTGTTTATTTTTTTTCCTTCTACAATCACTGGCTTTTCTACCCAGTCTCTTTTGTGGGTATACCTTTGTCTCCCTGACCTCTTAATGTTGTTTAAGGTTGGCATGCCCTAAATCTTAGTGTTTGGACTTTTTCCCTTCACTATCTGCAATCTCTTCATCCAGTCTCATGTCTTCAAATACCATGCTTTGGAGTCCAAAGTAATATTTCAGTCCAGACATGGATATATATGGATATATTGCTATTTCTATATATATATAATAAATATGGATATATTACTATTTCTATATCTATGTCTATCCATTTGACCTCTCCACATAATAGGCATCTTAAATTTAACATGCCCAGTTCTGAATTTATGAACATCCTAATCCCCACATGCCAAAACGTGCTTTCCCCACAGTCTTCAATCGTATCAATTAATAGGAACATATCAGTTAATTGGAATATCCTAGTAGTTCAGGCCAAAACCTTAGAGTCTTCATTAATTCTTCCAATGTATCAGTAAATCTTGTTTGCTCTACCTTAAAAATCTACCCAGAGGGGAATGATGTAGCTCAAGTGGTTGAGCGCCTGTTTCCCATGTACAAGGTCCTGGGTTTGATCCCTGGTACCTCCTAAAAACAAACAAATGAAAAAAAAAAAACAAAAACAAAAAACAACTCTCATTGGGAGTGGATGTAGCTCAGTGGTTGAGCACCTGATTCCCATATATGAGGTCCTGGATTCAATCCCTGGTATCTCCTTAAAATGTTACATCTAATAATCCATAAATAAAGTCATTGTTTATTTTTTTTTTAAATCTACCCAGAATTCACTACTTCTCAACATATAACTCCTCCATTATCACCTTGCTACCAAGCCACCATTATCTAACCTGAATTATTGAAATAACCTCTCAGTTCATCTCCCTGTCCCCAGTTTATTCTCAACACAGCAGCCATAGTGATCTTTTAATACATCACATCAGATTATAACATTTCTTTGCTCAAAACCTAGTGATGTTTTCCCATTTTACTCAAGAAAAGCTAAATACTTTTAAAAACAATCCAAGGCTCTACAAAATCTCCCTCAACTGATAACTTTCTGACTCCACCCTCTGCTTCTCTGCTCTCACATCTTTAGCCAAGTCAATGTTGTTGATTTTCCACAATCAGAAGATTGTTCCTGCCTCGGGTCTTTGCATTTGCTTTCTCTGTGCTGGTTTGAGTCCTTTGTGGACTCCTAAAACCCTGCGCTTAAGGCAAACCCATTCCTGTGCCTGTAAACCCATTGTAGATGGGAACTTTTGATTAGATTCAGTTAAGGGATGTTCCTTTTGATTAGATCACTTCGGTAGGGCATGCTCCAAGGTGGGTCTTAATCCTATTACTGGAGTTCTACATAAATGGAGGAATAAAAGCTTCAGACAGGTAAAAAAGCTGCAGAGACTGAAGCCTCCAGAAGTTGAAGTCAATGAATCCAGGAGAGAAAAAAGCCAGGGCAACCTGAAGCTGAAAGCAATGAGGCCCAGAGGAGAGGGCAGAGACAAGCAGATCTATCCATGTGTCTGTTTGCCCACAGCCGAACTCCGGGAGAAAGTGAGCTTGGAGGAGAAGGCAGAGTCTGGCAGAGCTGCCATTGTGCCTTGCCATGTGGCAGGAGTCCAGGATCGCCAGCAGCCTACCTTCAGAGAGAACTTTCCCTGATGCCTTGATTTGGACATTTTTCCCAGCCTTGGAACTGTAAACTTCCATTATAAACGAATAAACTCCCATTATAAAAGCCAGCACATTTCTGGTACATTGCTCACAGCAGCTTTTAGAAAACAAAACAACTCTGCTTGGAATTCTTTTCCTCCCAATATTTGCATGATTTGCTCTTTTACTTCTTTCTAGTCTTTGCTCCAATGTCACCTTTTCAGTGAGGCTTTTGCTGATCAGCATTTCACACCCTACGATTTTCCTTCTTTGTTTTTCTCTACAGTACTTATTACCTTCTAATGTGCTATATTTAGCTTAAAATTTACTTTGTTTTAGATATCTACCCCCACTAAAAAGTAAGTTCCGTGAGGACAACTACTTTTGCCTGTTCATTCTAGGTGCCTAGCTATCCTTGACACCTAGAACAGTACCTAGCACATAGTTCATATTCAATAAATATTTATTGAATTAATAAATAGCCAGTTCATCAAGTGTCTAGAATGTAGTATGTAGTCTCAAGTGGCTACAAGGGGGTAATCAGAATGGAAAGGATGGAAGGCCCTTTGCAAAAGGACTCTGAGTTACCCCTCACCATGACCCCAAGTTGGTAATTTTTTTTTTCTTTCACTTTTCACTTTCATTCCCTCCCCAGTGTGAACTGCCCAAGTGGAGCAGAACAAAGACCAGAGGGTGAATTTCCTCTAAAACCCAGGGACTGAGAGACATTCTCTAAAGAGGCAATCTTAGCAAATGGTGAGAATGCACCAGGGGGTGTCTAGAGAACCAACCCCTTGCATTATTTTTATAGTGGGGGCTTCCACACCACTGGTATTTTTAAAGATATCTTTTAAAATTTTAATTTAGGTATATCCTACAGACAAGTCAGCAGTTATCATGTGCGCATGGTTTAATGAAAAGTAATAAACTCCTCCCCGCTGCCAGATCCTCCCACCCTGGTCCTGCCAAGATCTGCCCTCATGTTGGAAGTAATAATAATAAAAGCCCCTGAGTTTTGTTTTGTTTTCTTTTTTATTTTAAAGGATACAGAAATATTTTGGAAACTATAAGGCACTAGAGGCCAACACTGGGTTTGTAAATACAAGACAAAATGTTTTTGATGATAATTATAGATTTTTAATCAGAGGAACAAACATGATCTTTAGACAAGACAGATCAGACAGTTCTACCTCCTCAACTGTTGTGACCTAGGGCAAGTTTGCTTAGCCTCTCTGTGCCTTAGTTTCCTCACTTCAAAACGGGATGCTACATACGTAACAAGATGGCTATGAAAACAAGTGAGGTAACCTATTTAGAGACACTCAAGTAGATACAGAACTCTCTAGTATGAGTTCCCTTCCCTTGTATACATTGGACAAAGAATCAACATATGCATACATCGGACAAAGAACAAAGTTAAATCATTTCTTGATTTGCTCATTCATCAAACTTTCTGTACTATATGCACAATTTTTTGGAATATCTAAAACTGTTCTGAAAAAATAAAGTATTAATTAAAAAAAAAAAAAAAAAAAAGAAAGAAAAAGAAACTCTTATTCCTCCTCTCAGCTTAAGAGAAAGGCTATTGTCAACAGCTTTGAAACCCCAATCACACGCATCAACTCCCTGCCTGGAGTAGCCAGTACCCTGAATTTTGTTTTAATCATCCCTTGCTCTCCACCCCAACTATTAGAAAACTCCTTTATTTAAAACAAATCATTCTCAAAGTCCCACTGTAGGAAGAGATCTCTCTGCTTGTCCAGGACCAGATTTAGATCCCAGCCAACCAAGCTACGTTTTTGCTCTCTAAGGAACGCCCCAGAGGCTCTACATGAGTCTAAAGGCCGATTACTCAGACCTCATTTGCTTACCCATAACACCCTGCACATAGTACAATTTTTTTCAAGTTAAAAATAATATTTCCTTCACTCAAGTATGAGAATATTATTTACAGAATTCCGTGGACGAGCTTCCAGAGCAGTACTTATGGGGGGGGGGGGGCGGGGAGGAAATGTAAAAAACGCCATCAACACACTAGGAGTTGCAGTTATTGGATAAGTGAGTTAGGCGTAGGGAAAGATTTATGCTGGTTTTTCTTCAGATAGCATACATCTTTTACCTTTAGCTAAAGATTTCCGTGGAGAGAAACAGCTCTGAGTTTTAAAACAAGTTTTTGAATCCTTGCTTTGGCAAGGCTAATAATGATGTAAAGGAAGGCAAAGTAATAGCTTTTGATTAGGTGGTTTTTATGGGTTATTTCTGGTTTTGTTGTAGATATTTTTTTGTCATAAGAAGTTTTTGCTATTTGTGCATTGGTTTGTTTTGAGTAGCTGTTTGATAAGTTGATAGTTTTTAAATATCTTTTAAAAATTTTAAATGGGGAAATATGCTTGTACTAGAACAACTTTTATGCTGTAACTTGAAGGATGTTTACTTTGTTATTTCATAACATTTCAATCAAGATAAATCTGAATGAAAAAGGGAAACAAATTCATGTACAAATAAAACCAGAGAGGTCCTCCTAATTATATTTTTTCATATGTATTTTAAGTTCATGTATATTGTATATGATATAATTTATTATACATACTATATGTTGCTTAATAAATACAGTATATATATATATATTGTAGTAGTTTTCCCATTGTAGTAGTTTTCCCTTTGCTATTGGGCAGGTGGTAGGATTCATCTTTGGAGGAAATCTCCATTGTTTTTGGCTATGTAAAAGGTAAAGTAAAAACAAAACAAAAAAAGACAAGAGAAAGTGTTACAATTAAGTTTAAACTACTAACAATAATAGATAATACTCATTTGGCCAGGCACCTTACTAAGCTCTTTACATATATTTCTTCATTTACTACTAATTATAACACTGTAAGGCAGGCAGTCTTATTCCTCCTCCCTCCCCGCACCCCCTTTTTTTAAAAATGAAGGATAAGGCATTAAAATATAGCTAAGGTCAACTATAATTAGGCAGTGTCCAAGATGTGAATCCAGGCAACTTGACTACAGAGTTGATGCACTGAACCCACTAGACCTATCTCATAAGTTTATTTTTTATAATTTAATAAGGTAAAGGGGCTTAGTATATCTCCTGGCAGAGTAAGCATTACTTTATATTTAGTATTAGCTATTATAATTTTAAACCCCAAAATACATTTCTTTCCCTTCTTGCTTCAGAAACATTAATGAGAAACTTCTAAAATCCATATCGTATAAAATTTAAAGGAAGAAAATAACTGTTTGTTAAAAGCTTATCCAATTATCAGTCTGATTACCCTTTTTCACAAATATCATTGATTTCAACCTGTGGACAAGATCACACTAGAGCTATAAAAAGCAGTGTGATTTACATTTCTCCCTGGTTTTCTAAAGCAATGTGGGCCCAGATAGCATGCCATGGCAATGTTCTACCTTCTTCATTTGCATCATGACTCAGTGAATTAAAATTTTGATATGCAAGTTATCTCTCTTGGGTTAAAAATGACGCTGAGTTAATCTATGCCTAATATTGAAAGAATTCTTTTTCACTATATGAATGATAAATAGAATCTGGAAAAATTTATCTCAGATTTCTTCCTCTGGTGTTTTTAATCTTAAAAGATGGGGAGCAGGGCATATGGGAATCCCTATATTCTATATTTTATTTTATATAATCTAAGCATGTATATAGCAAACTATACACAAAAGAAGGCTGCCATAAAGGAAAAGAGGGACAAAAAAGATAAAAGATACATAAGAAACAAATGACAAAATTGGTGAAATAAATCCCACCTTCTCAGAAATTACACTGAATGTTAATAGATTAAAGTCCTCAATAGACAGTTTGACAGCATGTATAAAAAAGCACAATCCAACTATATATTGTTTACAAAAGACCCTCCTGAGACATGAATCATAAACTGCTCAAATAAACTTCTATAAATACTAAAAAAAAAAAAAAAAAAAAAAAAATCTTAAAAGGAAGCAGCTTGTATACTATTGTGATAGACTGAATTATGTACTTCAGCATAGACATGTTCTTAATCTTAATCCACATTCTTGTGGGTGTGAACTCATTGTAAATAGAAGCTCTTGAAGATGTTATTTTTAGTTAAGGTGTAGTCCAACTGGATGAGGGTGGGTCTTAATCCATCTATTACTAGAGACCTTAGAAAGAAAAGAAACTGGAAACCAGAAGTCAGAGAAAGCCAAGGGGAGAAAAGTTAGAAGTCAGCAGAAACTGGAAGGGCAGACACAAGGAAAGGAGAGTCCATCGCCAGGTAATGGAAGGCAGATTTGCAAGCCAAGGAACCCCAAAGGATTGTGGGCAGCCAGCAACAGAACTTTATAGTCTCTGGGAAAAAGCAAACCTTACAGATATCTATATTTTGAACTTCAAGTCCACAAATCGTTAGCCAATAAGTTTCTGCTGTTTAAGCCAACCATTGTGTGGTATTTGTTCTAGCAGAATGGCAAACCAAGATGACTGTATAATCTTTTCTGTTTGTTCCTAACCAGAAAGAATAAACTTTCCCTCTTCCTAAACAGAAAGAAAAAAAGAATTAATGCTATGCAAGATTTTCAGACCCCATATTAATCCATCCTAAATGAAGATACTTTGCAAATTTAGTTCTTTTAAATTGGCCAGAGTAATTTATGCTTACCATTATATACTATATTTAAACAACTTAAGAAAGCAACTTTGTTAGAAGAATCCTGTTAAATTGCCTTAAGCCTATATTTTTTAAGGCATTGGTTTGCTGTTTCCTCATGATTATCTGTAGGCAGTGGTATGCTAGTAAATACTGTGATAGGCAGACAAATTCCCTCTCCCAAAGATGTCCAGGTTCTAATCCTGGAACCTGTGAATAATGTTAAGTTACATGGCAAAGGGGAATTAATATTATATATGGTATTAAGGTTGCTAATCAGTTGATCTTAAAAATAGATGATCTTGGACATCTGTGTGAGCCACATGTAATCACAAGGGTCCTTAAAAGAAGAAGAGGGGGACTGAAAAATAGTCATACGGAGATGTGACTACTGAAGACTGGTCAAAGAGGTGCAACGTTATTGACTTAAAAGATAAAGGAAGGAAGCTATGAGCCAAGGAATGGAAGTGGAAAATCTCCAAAAACAGATTCTCCTCAAGACTCCAGAAAGGAACTCAGTCCCATGAGACTTCTCACCTTCAGAACTGTAAGATAATAAATTTGTGTTGTTTTAAGCTACCGAGTTTGTGGTAATTTGTAACAGTAGCAAAGAAAAACGAATATACCCCACGATGAAAGGGTTCAAGGCACCATCTTGGTGTTATTGACCACTGTGAACTGGCTCAAACACAACACTAGGTGGACTCAAATAAGAGAAGTTTTCTTCATTTTCTCCATATAGTTCATAGTAGAATAATTAGCTAAATAAAAAGTGATTAATTGAAAAACCCACACTAACATTAAGTTATTTCCTGGTATTTACTTTCCTTTTTTTGTTTGTTTTTTAGGTCCTAGCAGTTAGAAGGTAGGACATGAACTCTTAGGAAAGATAAAGGAGATGGGAACAACTCCCGAGGGACTATAATATAATTTATGTCCATGGAGTTGAGAAAAATTATGTCCCTGATATGGTAAGAGGGCTAGAATTAGATTTTATATAAATATGAAAACTTGTTCTTTGATAAGAGATTTCTTTTAAAAATTTACCAGAAAACTGAAATAATTTCCTTAATTAAAAAAGTCAAAATTATGTAAGAAAAAGAGCATGGGTTTTTAGAATCACATAGACCTTGGTTTGAGGTCCTGTTCAGCCTACTAGCAGTATCTTACTCAGAGCTCCCCAAAAAACAGAGCCTGAGACAAAGTCTTGTGGCAAGGTAGTTCATTTGGAATCAGGAGTGACAAAGAAGGATACTGAAATAGGAAAGAAAGGTAAGTCAATACAAAGATGCGTATTTGTGTTGTCTATTACTAGAGGAGACTAGTGCTTGATACTATAAGACTGAGGGGCCTTATGAAATGCAGTACAAAACTCTACCTAGAGAATAAAGGGGGAAAACATTTATCCATTGACTCCTGACCCTAGTGGTCAAAGATGGTCCCACAAGAATCCATTCTCCTGCATTTCTGAGTTGTGCATGTGTGAGGGCATTGTGGAGTCCTTTAGGCACATCACAGGGTCAGTATACTTAGATACTTAGAACTTGCACTAGGTGAGATGTACAAGGTGCTGTCAGGATGCACTTGCGTGAAGCTAGTCAAAGCCTATAGGAAATTGATTGCTATAGCAGTGGCAAGAATGAGAAGATGCTGGGAAAATTTCAAGTTGCACACTAGAGGTGCCTGATATGGGCATTTTATTTGCTTTAAGACTCACTATGTCTGCAGAATGTAGAGTCTCACAGATTTGTGGTGGCAAGAGTGAGTGAATTAACATATGCAAAACTTGAAAGAGTTGTCTATATTTTCTTCTCCACTTCCTTAAGACACATTTACTCTTCAATTCATGTGACTTAAGCTCCTATCACCCCACTGATACTGCTCTCCTTGAAATTGTTTTTGATCTCTTTATTGCTATATCTAATGGTCATTGTTTATTTATGGCTATTGTCTTACTTAATATCTCTGCTGCATTTGATACTGTAGTGCTCTTTTTCCTTCTTGAAAGTTTCTTTCCCTGGTTTCCATGGCACTTTTTTCCATGTTCTGGGTGCTATGTTTTCTCAATCTGTTTTACTTTGAATGCACACCCAGTACTTCTTTTCTGATAGAATTAATAAATTTAAAAAGCACCTGACAGGGGTGGATGTGGCTCAAATGGTTGGGTGTCTGTCTCCCATATGGAGGGACCTGGGTTCGATCCCTGGGACCTCCTGGTAAAAATAAAGAAAAATATAGAAGGCGCACGGACCACCAGGCCCCGCTGAGCCACACAGCAAGATGATGATGTAACAGGAGAGTGATACAAGGGAGAGCCAAGAAGAGACGTGCCGAAAAACCAGGAACTAAGGTGGCACGGGAGGCAGAATGCCTCTCTCCCACATCCGAGGTTCCCAGGATCGAATCCTGGTGAAAACAGGAGGAGAAGGATGAGAAGAGAGGGCGGGAAACAGACACAGAGAATTGCCCAGCAAATGGACACAAAACAGCAGAAATGGGGGCAGGGGGGTTAAAAATGGATAAAAGTAAATAAATAAATCTTTATAAAAAAACAAAAAAAGCACCTGACAAGTGTATGCGTGTATGTTTTGTCTAAGCAAATATCAGAAAATAAGACTTGCCATAGTTATCCACACCAATGGTACAGTCAGTCTTGAATTAATTCACAAATACTGTACTTTTGTGGGAAAACTGTTTCCTATGATTTCAATCTCCATAAATTCCTAGTTTTCCATAGTATCCTATTTTGAAAACATAATCTTGAAATTTATTAAATCCATTCTTTGAACATGTCAATTCATGTCATTCTGGTATTTTTTCTATATGTACATATCATGGCAAGTACCTAGCTATTCATCCATTGCAATTCTGATTTGTTGAATTCTGGCTATTTTCTGTATATTCAACCTCAATTAAAATTGTCTTTTAAAAAATATGATACAATTTTTCACATATAAATCACAAATATAAAATTTCCATCAGAAAAAACAGTGCATCTGAGCAGGCATGGTGACATTTTAGTTATAATCCAAGTGATGTGTCAAATTGTTAGGGTTAGAAGAAATAATCTGGCAAGAAGACACATATCTAGGAGCATATAGCCAGGAAAGAGAGAAAAATGGTGTTCACTTTCAACTCAATGGATTAAGTCTATTTGCCCCAACCCAAAAATTCTATGAGTGCTGGGGAAAAGTTTGGAGGGAATATATGACAGGATAATATTTTGTGGATTTATTCTTTTGTGGTGATGGTGGTGAGACTTAATATACTTCTTTTTTTTTTTTTTTTTAAAGATTTTATTTATTTATTCATTTATCCCCCCCTTGCTGCTTGCGCTCTCTGGGTCAGCCAACCACGCCGTGCGGGCGGGCCCACCCTCACCAGGAGGCCCCGGGAACCGAACCCGGGGCCTCCCATATGGTAAATGGGAGCCCTACTGATTGAGCCACAGCCGCTTCCCAGAGACTTAATATACTTCTATTTCTGTTTCTTTTATTAAAACCCAGAATGTGACTTTCAGCTAATCTGCAAACTCTTTTCCCTCTCACACCTCCCACAACATATGGTATGAATTTACTATTTCTTATGGTTACAAAACTTCATGTGTGAGGTTCATAAGTACAATTTGTATTGATGGATACAGGCCATTATACATTTTGTCATAACCTATAAAATTGTGCAGGGCAGAGTGTAAAGTATAACGTAAACTATAGTCCACGGTTAGTGGCAATGCTTCAATATGTGTTTGTTCATCAGTTGTATCAAATATACCACACATTTTATACAAGAAAGATGTTAATGTGGGAAAGTGTGGGAGGGGGAGGGGGTGGGGCATTTGGGAATCCCCTATATATATTTTAAAAACAAATCAATTTTATTGACACATATTTAAAAAGCATACAATTTATCCAAAGTGTACAATCAATGGTTTTTGGTATAATCACATAGTTGTGCGTTCATCACTTCAATCATTATTAAAGCATTTTCATTATTTCCATAACAATAATAAAAAAAACCAGACAAACAAACAAGAAAATTCCTCACCGCTCAATTGTCTGTTTCCCCTGCTGTACATAGGTGCTGTTTTGGACTATTCTTGCACAATTATTTATTTGTTTACTAAGCA
The DNA here is from genome assembly GCA_026826555.1 of Tolypeutes matacus. Lineage (NCBI taxonomy): Eukaryota > Metazoa > Chordata > Mammalia > Cingulata > Chlamyphoridae > Tolypeutes > Tolypeutes matacus. The sequence continues at coordinate 54,376,435 of JAKSZT010053770.1, read as the reverse complement.
GTTTTACTGAGATATATTCACATACCATATGATCTATCCAAAGTGTATAATCAATGGCTTTATTTTTAGCTGTTAAAAAGTGCTTTGTTGTAAAATTGTAAAATAAATAGAAAAATAGATTGAAAGAAATTACAAATTTTAACCAAGAGTGCAAGGCCAGGTTAGATTTAATATAATCAATTGTAAAAAATAAACAGCATACCAACAGTTATAGATGTAAATAATAATTCAAATATAATAGAAATTAATTATAACATAATTCTAATTTTTATATTACAGCTCTAACTATTGGACATAATAATCTCTAAGAATGAAATAAATTATTGGTTTAGTTATTTAATTTCTATTCAGGCCATAATTCTTTCTAGATAATCAAATTCTTATTTGGGAATTCTTCATATCCATCCTATTGGAATGAATTACAGCAGATAACAATTTGCCAACTCATAATTTTATGAGGCAGAAAACCTCAAAATCTTGTTCAACAGTAGTCATGCTAAATCATTATTGGTCCAAATAGATTATTTTAATTAAAGTGTATGAATAAGAAAGCGTTAAAGAAAAATGACAAATCCAAAAATACATCTCTTTTCCAGCCCTCCTCAGTTAAAAGTAAGTGTTTATTTTGTATGAAAAAATTACAAAATACTGATCACAGGAACAATTTGCTAGTTGCACTGAGTCATTATTGTTCATATACTATAATGAAGTTATTTTACATTTATCTGGTTTACTCCAGCTCTTTTTTGGCTACTATTTGCATGGAATACCTTTTTCCAACCTTTCACTTTTAACCTGATTGTGTCCTTATGTCTGAGGTGGGACTCTTGTAGACAACATATAGATGGCTCATATTTTTTTAATCCATTCTATCAGTCTATGTCCTTTGATTGAGGAGTTCAATTCATTAACATTCAGTGTTATTACTGTAAAGGCATTACTTACGTCATCCATTTTGTTCTTCAGCCCTCTATTGTCGTATTGTTCTATTGTCTGTCTTCTAATCCTTTAGTTTACCCTTCTTAATAATCTTCATTTCTAAACTCTTCTCCAAATCTCCCACCCTTGTTTTTTCCTTTCAGGTTGCAGCATCCCCTTTAGTATCTCTTGCAAATCTGGTCTTTTGGTAACATATTCTATCAGTTTTTGTTTGTCTGTGAAGGCTTTGAACTCACCCTAATTTTTGAAGGATAGCTTTGCTGAATACGGAATTCTTGGCTGGCAGTTTTTCTCTTTCAATACTTTAAATACATCATACCACTTTCTTCTCTCCTCCAAGGCTTCAGATAAGAGGTCTGCACTTAATCTTATCGAGTTTCCCTTGTATGTTATGCTTTTCTTTTCTCTTGCTGCTTTCAGAATCTTCTCTTTATCTCTGATATTTGTCAATCTGAATAGTAGGTGTCTTGAGGGAGGTTCGTTCGGATTTATTCTGTTTCGGGTGTGTTATCCTTCTTGGATATTGATATTTATGTCCTTCTTAAGGGTTGGGAAGTTTTTGGTCATTATTTCCTCAAATATTCTTTTTGCCCCTTTTCCATTCTCTTTTCCTTCTGGGACACCAATAATGTGAATGTTTGTGCATTTCACATTGTAATCCAATTCCCTGAGACTCTGTTCCATATTTTCCATTCTCTTCTCTTTCTGTTCTGTCTTTTCCAGTTCAGATGTTCTGTCTTCGAAATCACTAATTCTGTCTTCAAGCAATTCAAATCTGCTCTTATGTACCTCTAATGTATTTTTTAAAAATATTTATTTTATTTATTGCACTCACTGTCTGCTCTCTGTGTCCATTTGCTGTGTGCTCTGTGTCTGCTCATCTTCTCTTTAGGAGGCACTGGGAACCGAACCTGGGACCTCCCATGTGGGAGAGAGGCACTCAATCACCTGAGCCACCTCAGCTTCCTGCTTTGTGTCTCTCATTGTCTTTCCTCTTTGTGTCTCCTTGTTCTGTCAGCTTGCTGCATCTGCATGTTGCTTCAGCTTGCTGTCTTTTTTTTTTACATTTCTCAATTAAATGTAATGGAGACATATACATTTTTTTTTAATCAAACAATATGTTACACAATATATTTGGTTCATAGTAATGCATTCATACAGTATTTGTCCTTTTGTGTCTGGCTTGCTTCACTCAACATAATGTCCTCCAGGTTCATCCATGTTGTCATATGCTTTACGACTTCATTTCTTCTTACAGCTGCATAATATTCCATCATGTGAACAGACCACAGTTTGTCTATCCATTCATCTGTTGATGGACAACTGAAATGTTTCCAACTTTTGGCAATGGTGAATAATATCGCTATGACCATTGGTGTGCAGATGTCTGTTCGTGTCACTGCTCTCAGTTCTTCTGGTTATATACCCAGTAGTGGTATTGCAGGGTCACATGGCAAGTCTATATTCAACTTCCTTAGGAACTGCCAAACAGTCCTCCATAGTGGTTGTACCATTCTGCTTTCCCACCAATAGTGAAGAAGTGTTCCTATCTCTCCACATCCTCTCCAACACTTGTAGTTCTTTGTCTTTTTAATAGTGGCCATTCTGATAGGTGTGAAATGATATCTCATTGTAGTTTTGATTTGCATTTCCCTAATCATGAGTGATGTTGAGCATTTCTTCATGTGTTTTTTTGCCATTTGTATTTCTTCTTTGGAGAAATGTCTATTCAAGTCTTTGGCCCATTTTTTAATGGGGTCATTTGTCTTTTATTGTTGAGTTGTAACATCTCTTTATATATCCTGGATATTAAACCCTTATCAGATATGTGATTTCCAAATATTTTTTCCCATTGAGTTGGCTGCCTTTTCACCCTTCTGACAAAGTCCTGTGAGGTGCAAAAGTGTTTAATTTTGAGGAGGTCCCATTTATCTACTTTTTCTTTTGTTGCACGTGCTTTGGGTGTAAGATCCAAGAAACCACCACCTACTACAAGGTCTTGAAGATGTTTCCCTGCATTTTCTTCTAGTAGCTTTATGGTCCTGGCTTTTATATTTAGATCTTTGATCCATTTTGAGTTGCTTCTTGTATAGGGGGTGAGATAGGGTCCTCTTTCATTCTTTTGGTTATAGATATCCAGTTCTCCCAACACCATTTGTTGAAGAGACTATTTTTTCCCATTAATGTGGGCTTGGTAGGTTTGTCAAAAACCAGTTGACTGTATAGGTGAGGATATACTTCTGGGTTCTCAATTCTATTCCACTGATCGATGTGTCTATCTTTATGCCAGTACCATGCTGTTTTGACCACTGTAGCTTTGTAATATGTTTCAAGGTCAGGCAGTGAAATTCCTCCCACATT